>JAOWBP010004313.1:2690982-2783311 GCA_028571105.1 Tragopan temminckii | reverse complement strand
CCCCTCTCCTTCCCTCTCCTCCCTTCTCCTCTCCTTTTTTTCTTCTTGCTTGCTTACTTCCTACGTGTTTATTTTTAAAAAATTCAGAACTTTTCTATCAAAGATAACCCAACAGTAAGAAACATTTTATTTATCAAAGGCTTTTTTTTGGTTTTTGTTTTTTGGAAAAATAGTGTTTCAATTTTATCCAGGAATTCTGACAGCTAGACCTGTGATGATTATTTTAACTCAGCCCATCTTGTTACTCATATAAGATGGAGAACTGACACAAATGAGGAGATTATTGGCTCAGGCTTTCACATTATAAGTGATCTTTTTCATTCAGAGAATAAATCATTCTGTTAACCTAAACAAAGCTAACTTTGTAGGACATGCATAGTTTTCAGTGGTTTCAGCTCAGCTCAGTACTTGTTAACTGCGCTGCTCATCGTGCCATTCACGAGGAAAGCTTAACAACCTTATTAAGAAAAATAGCTGCTATGTTCAATGTCAAAATCTGAAGGGAATGTTGCAGTTGCAAAACATATTGTCCATATTCAGACTCAAAACTGTATTCCAATGCAATATATGAACTATTATTTAAATATTTAAACATCTCGTTGAACAACAACAAAACCAGTAGTGATTTGGCAACGCTGAGAAAAAGAAAAAAGATTCAAGTGCTGATATGCTGATATGTGTTCATTTCAGACTGTTATGGAAATATTTTTGTGATTTTCTTTTTTATGATGAAGTGAGATATAAACCTCAGAAGAAAGATCTGTGTCTGCTGAACCTTCATGCACATTTAAACAGCATTAGCTGGTGCTACAGCTGCAAGATATGGTCCAATCCCAGCCTTTTCTGTGTTTGTGCTGCTCCTGCCTTTGCCAGCATAAGCATTGCTGTGATCTCATAAGGAAATAAGACCAAGGTTTCAGTTGCGTTAGCTCATCTAACAAAATGTGATGAAACTGATAGTTTCAGACTGCAGCTCTTGTCTGATACGGCTTTGCTATTTGGTTACGCAAGCTGTGTATCACAGAGTAGGAGGTAGAGCACGGCCAGAAAAATGTTTGATGCTGCATCTTTGGAGTGTCTGGGCTGATACTTCTGGCTGCAATGCCACTTCAAACTGTATGTTAAATTACACCATAAGTAAAGCATATCATCTAGAAAAAAAAAGTGGAAATCCTCTTCATTTTAACAGTGCAGTAAGTCTCATTTCACCATCTTCATCTGGCTGGTGGGACATGCACTATTTCTTGTATTAGACTTAAATTTACAAAATTCACGTTTTGTTTTCCAGACAAACTCAAGCATTCATTTAGGTTTTTTTTTACTATTTCACTGTTACCCTCTGTATGGTTTAACACATTGCAGAATTTAGACATTAGTTGCAGGTAATTTTATCATAAGTGACTTATAAATAACATCATCTGTAACAGTAAAAGAAATCTGAAGGCAGACACTGAAATGTTTGAACTGTCTGCAGCTTAATTCAGTACAGTCAGCGCTGAAAGTTTCATACAAGAGCTTATTTATTCCATAGACTCCTACATGTTTCTCATTCCATATCACTTATACTCTTAAGTTATTCAGGTTCAATAGAGAAGATTCTACATTTAGCTCTTGGATGGCTGTTTCAGCTAGTTATATGAAACCAACTCTGTGAAATATTAGAATTGATCTTTACTGTAATTTAATTAATATAGATTTTATGAACAGATTTTCTTTCTTAGTGCCCATATACGATTCTACTGGACACTTCTGCTCACCAAAATGGACTGTGATTATCTTCTACTGGTTTCAGAAGTCTCTTTTTTGTTTTTTTTTTTTTTGTTGTTTGTTTTTTGGTTTTTTTTTTGGCCTATTTGCTCTTGGCTTGCAGGAGTTCTTACACAATAAGCTGCTTTGCCTTCAGTTGTAGCAGCTCTTCATCCAAGGCCCTTCTGTCTGGTTATATTGCCTAGGATTGACTGTCTTTCTGCTGAACTCAGTGTCCATTGGCACAGAAATTAAAGAGAAGGCAAACAAGTCCCATGTTTGATAAGCAGCTTGTATCTTCCATACCAGGAGCTGCTGACATCAGACAGTATACAAAAGCAAATAGATTTTGCAAGCTATTACTCACAAATTCACCTTGTTCGTATGTAGTCTGTCTGGATGGGGAAGCAGAGTATACAAATAAAGGAGGCTGCAACACCTTCTTTGTCTGCAGAAGTAGCTTTGTAGCCAGTACAGAAGGCTTAGCTTTGTTTTTCAACAGATTCTCACTTGAAGATATTGTGTCCTTGCATCACTCAAGAATGTTTGCCCATATCTTACACTTCTGTGTGTTAGAGTTCTGAGAGAACCAATAGGCCCTCATGGGGCTGACCAGCTTCACCTGGCTCCTCTACTCATTCCCTGCCTATGCCCTGGGGTTGCATTTAAACTCAGCTCAGGCATCTGTGAAGACCTTTGTTACTGAGGAGTCCAAAGAGCACAGAGAGGTCTCATCAGATAAGGTATTTTTTTATTTTTAGTAGAACTGTCAGTTTTCATGCTGAAATTTCAGCTTTTTGTTCATCATTGCACCAAGTCAGAGGTGCTTGATGCAGTGCTTAAATGACATTGACAAATGCGTGGATTGCTCTTATTTAAGTTGCTATATTACCTTAGAGTGATCTTGAAAACTAATGATTCTTCCCAGTAATGATAGCCTCTAGATGTTGAGTTTGAAGGCTAGTTACACGATGCCATTATTAAATTCATGTAGAATTACTGGATATTTTCCTTTTCCCAGAATTTGCTCTGTTTAATGATGTTGGAGAGCTGAATGAGTCATTTTGCAGGTAGGAAGGGGGCATGGGTAAGAAGCTGTATGAATTTGGTTCCTTGGAGACATTTAAGGCCAGGTTGGAGAGGGCCCTGGGCCATCTGATCTACTACTGGATCTTGTGGCTGGCAACCCTGCCTGTAGCAGGGGCATTGGAACTCGGTGGTTCTTCAGGTCCCTTCCAACCCAAGCTGATCTATGATTCTGTGATTCATTGCACTGCAGTACTTGCTGAAAGAGGTACAAAGTAACTTTGTATTTGAAATGTGTGCAGGCTTTAGGTGAGTGCATTGTTTACGACGAGATGATATCTGCAACTTTTCTGGAAAGAAAGCCCAGCGGGCAGCTGTTAATCCTGTAATTTAGCCTATGGGAGCAACTTTACCATGGTTACCATGTGTTTTAAGGTATATTTTTATTTATGAAAAAACAATGAACAAGCTAAAGCTGTGAGTAGGGCTGGGAAAAAAATTCAAATGGTGCTTTCAGCAGAGTGCTTTCTGAGTCAGTTATGTTTGTGTCCTTAGCCATAGTACTTTCATTTCCCTGTGTTTATTGTACCAGAATTATTCATAAATTTTAAATCAGGTCTGAGCACAGGGTTTTTTTGACAGAATAATTCTGTTTTCCCTCTCCCAATCAGGCATACCACCAATTTCCAAATCAAATAGTTGGGAATGAGGCAGGCGTCTTATAGCATTGAGTAATGTTTGGGTACTTCTTGGAACTGACTGAGAAGGTGTTCACTGTATTCAAAGAAGAGAGGCACTGCATCTGACTTGGTAAGAAAAATCTTAAATAGGTTGAAAATAATTCTGAAAAAATGTGTGAATATTTAGTAAGTATAGCAGCAGTGTGTAAAATGTTGTTAAAGGCTGTTATTATAACCACTCTTCTCAGGCGGAATGGTGAGGTATGCGAACAGGCTGCCCAGGGAGATGGTGGAGTAACCATTCCTGGAAGTTTCTAGGAGATGATAGATGTGCTGAGTGACATGGTCTGGAGTGGTCACAGGCATGGATTGATGGTTGGATTATATGATCTTATCGGTCTTTCCAACCTTAATGATTCCATGATTCTATTTCTCCAGTCAAGTCCTATTCTACTGTTTTACTCTTTTTTGGAATCAGTGAATGAGAGTTTGCTATGAGTGGGCGTGAATTCATGTCAGTTAACATGGTTCTGAGCCTACAGCCTTTGTTAGGCTGAACGCAGTAAAATAAGTCCCCTTCAGAAGTACTAAGTACCTGTTTGTAAGTAGCATCTGATGAGCTATGTCTGAAAGGAGCTGCAGATGACACATAGTTCATCTAAATTCCTCTTCACCCTTCACAAAATAACTATCCTGAAAAGGAAAAGATAGTAAGGAATTGAATTAGGTTTCCTGCTGTTGAAAGCTTATGAGCAGCAGACTAATGCAGTAAGCTTGGTAATGAGGATGGAGTGCAGTGTTAGCAAGGCCTTGACATTAAAGGGGAAAAACAGATGATTCTGAGACTGCTGGTGTTGCAAACAAATGATCTGTATTCAAAAGAAGGCATAGAGCAACCATTAAAGTTTAATGGAATAATCTCAGGGAGGAGGTTATTTTCATGCAGCTGAACATTTTTCTTATTAGCATAACACATGGTCAGTTTTGTAATGAGCATAATAATGTTGTTCATCATCCAGTTGTTCTGCATAAAGGTTAAGTCTCCTTGGAAGTGTAGTCAAATAAGCTAGCTTAGTATCCATTTTGGGATGCAATTCTCTTTGTAAAGAGAGCATATTTGAGTTCTGGATACTAGTTTCATGCTACTAGAAACTATGCTTTTTAGAACATTCAAAAGAAAAAGGCAGTGTTAATGCTCTGCATTAGCCACCTTTGGAGACTTCCTTATGAATTAGCTGTATGTAGTCATCTTAATGTGTTCCTAGTGAAATGAGTAGGATTCTTTTTCTGTGTGGAGAGCGTAGAGAGATTTGATCCTGAAATGTCAAAGTGAGATGCCAGATTCGTTAATTTCTAGAAATTCTTATGTTCTGGAGTGAGCAGTAGTTGTAGGCACTGAGTTCTTAAAGAAATCTAGAAGTTGGGACTCTTGAATATTTCTGAGCCTCAGTGGTTGCAGACGTTGTATAAGGCTGGTCGTTAGTAATGTTGAGGTGCAGAGCTCTTGGGAACAGGTCGTGGATTGCATGAGGAGCTGAGCTTATGGGAGAATTAAGTAGTACCCTTTGGGGTACTTCTTGTTGGGTCAGTACCCTTTGGGAGCCTGCTCCCCTTCTGTGCTGCTTCAGCTGTGCTGCCCTGTTCATTCCTGAGAAAGAATCACAGAATTCCAAAATCACAGAATGGCCCGGGTTGGAAGGCACCTCAAGGATCATGAATCTCCAACCCCCTGCCACAGGCAGGGCCTCCAACCTCCACATTTAATACTAGACCAGGCTGCCCAGGGCCCCATCCAGTCTGGCCTTGGACACCCCCAGGGATGGGGCATCCACAACCTCTCTGGGCAGCCTGCTCCAGTACCTCACCACTCTCAGTAAAGAACTTCCCCCTGACATCCAACCTAAATTTTCCTTCCCTCAACTTAAAACCATTTCCCCTTGTCCTGCTGTTATCTACCCTTTCAAAGAGTTGATTCACCTCCTGTTTGTAAGCTCCCTTCAGGTACTGAAAGGCTGCAATGAGGTCACCCCGCAGCCTTCTTTTCTCCAGGCTGAACAAGCCCAGCTCCCTCAGCCTGTCTTCGCAGGGGAGGTGCTGCAGCCCCCTGATCATCTTCATGGCTCTCCTCTGGACAACAGCTCTCTGTCTTTCTTGTACTGGGGGCTCCAGACCTGGACACAGTACTGCAGACGGGGCCTCACAAGAGCAGAAAGGGACAATCGCCTCCCTGTCCCTGCTGGCCACCCCTTTTCTGATGGAGCCCATTTGCTTTTCGAGCCGCAAGAGCACACTGCTGGCTCATGTTCAGTTTTTCATCTATCAAGACCTCCAGGTCCTTCTCTACAGGGCTGCTCTCAAGGACCAGTCCTTCCAGTCTGTATGGATGCCTGGAATTCCTCTGCCCCAAGTGCAAAACCTTGTACTTTGCTATGTTGAACCTCATTAAGTTCACACGGGCCCACCTTTCAAGCCTGCTGGAAGAAGAATGCCTTTCCAAGCTTAGTGTGGATTGCTGTTAGTTTCACACACAATTGACACGCCACTTTTAGGTAGTAATTTCAGTAAGGAATCAGTGAGTACTGAAGCTGTAATACCAAGGGCTGAAGATTGCAGAAGGTCTGTAATACATGCCCTAGATGAAACCACTCTCATATAAGCTAAGTATTTGTTGCAGTGAAGTTTGTTCTAAAAATAGTTTTTGCCCAGTTTATGATCCTTGTCTATTCAGGATTTTTAGAAGACCTGCTTATGATGGCCAGAGGCAATGTGTTGTTGCTATCTATGCTTTGTACTCAGTCCAGCGTTTGCTTTTTTTCTGTTCTCACACTTTTTGTTGTGATCAGCACATTCCTGTTTTTATACAGAACTTCTGCCTACCTCTGCTCTTTCCTCACTTCCTGCTACTCTAGTTAATGCTACTTTATAACTAATAAAATTAAACTCAATTCTACAAACATGCACTTATACATAGTACAGACACACAAACTGTATGTGAGCATAAGCTTGATTTCCTGTTTGCTTTCTTAATGCAGGTTTGCAGTGAGATCCCTGATTTCTCATGGCAGTGTTTGTTATTTAAGCCTGTCATAAGCTTCTTCCAAAAAACTTTAGAGACTTATTGCAGCAGGAAACTAGGCACTAGTGGTAAGAGCAGTCTAAATACTGTTTCTGGGGTCTGTTGAAGATCATGGATGAAATCAGGTGCTTGTGTTGAGCCTTAATTAGTCATCTTTGAAATGGTTCCTAGCCATGATCCTCATCATGGGAAAACTGGATTTCTGGGACTGATGCTGCTGGATCTCGAGTTGTTCAGCTTTTGCTAAGTTTCCTCACCCTGAAACATTTGGTCACTAAAAGGGAAGCCTGGGACCTCTGGTTCCAGTTGACCATCAGCAGAAAACCATGTACAGAATACAACATTCCTGCAAGTATTCTGTAAACACTAACAGATATGAATCTGTTGCAAATGTAGGCTGTAACTAGTTCATTTATGGATTCACTGAGTTACAACTGGTCACATTGTGTTAGGAGTTCACTTTTTACGTGTAGAAAGGATCTGTATGGGAACTGCTGAATCACGGCCTGAACCTCTGATTGATCACCTGAGGCGAGCAATGAGTCAGTCCTGGGAGCACAGGTGAAGGCAATTCACCTGTGCTGCTGGAAGGGGTGGAGCCTGGCTCCACCTCTCCTGGATCCCATTTAAGAGCTGTCTAGCAGTGGGGAAGGATCTGTTTTTGGAGATCCCTCCTTTTGGAGTTTTCTAGCAAGCCCAGGACAAGGGTGAGCCCTTTATCTATTCCTTTTTGGTGTAATAACCTGCTTAGCCAAACTCTCTTGTATATTTCTTAATTTTAACATCTGTATATTCATTGATTATACAGGATCTCACTGGTTTCAAACAAACATGAATAGAATCTGTGGAAGTCTTCATAAAGTCTATGTAGGAGATGCACTTCCCATCCTCCCCTCGATACTATATATTGAGGTCAAACTCTCCCAGTATACGAGCTTGTATCCTGAAATGATAAAACTGCAACATTTTGACCATATGGTTCTTTATATGAACCTTGCAATACTTATTTTTTCCTTTAAATCTCTTGTATTTGGAGGGTTTAAACTATTATAAAAAATTAATTTCTAACCTTTGCAGTAGAGATGCAAAGATCCTGCGTAACAGAACTTGAGTGCACACTTAGAATTTACTTACAGCAAATTAAATGAGTTTTTGCATTTTTGATGGACTAAAACCTTATGAACAATACTGAGCCACTGTGTTGACTTAAAGTCAAAAGTGTGTCTTGATGTATATGATCTGTATTTGGCATGCCAGTGCTGAGTGCTTCATGTCTAGAGCAGTAAAGTCTTTTGTTCTGAGGTGTAAAACCTCAGGCTTAGAACACTGAAAATGCTATGTAACTGTTTGGTGTATTTCTCAGTTAAGGTATCTTTCTTACTGATAGATATCGACTGAAGCCATTAGAAGCTGTGTAACATCCTGTAATGATAATTTTAATGGAAACATTCAGAACAGTGGAAACAAATTATGAACAATACCAAAAGATTTCTGCAATGTGAACACTGCATTTTGTCACTCAAATTCATGCAAATTTATATTCACTCCATCTTTAGCTACTCACAAACCTATTGTGGTGAGCTAAATTTCTTCCTCATTTAATATCAAGTATTTCTATTTGTGAAGCTCAGAAGCTGTGTACTGTTAATACTTGGCATGTCTTTTACCAGAGTTTTCCTAGGTCTGTTCCTAGCTCAGTTTAATTCTGCTGTTATTCCACTGGTGGAATTGAACAGCTGATGTTTACCGTGTCATCCAAAATGCAGTGCAATTGAAAGGGAGCTAAGAAATGATGAGAGGCTATAAGGAGATGACTAACAATTCTTGGGCTTTTAGTTTATAATAGGAGATAATATCAAATTTCACTTGAACTGTGAAGCAAAGTCCATATTTTGTTAAAAATGCCAGACAGCATGAAAAGAATTTAAAACATTTATCAGCAGTAACAACATTAAAAAATCAACTATTCTTTCAATTGTGTACTCTGAAAAGGTGGATGTGCCAACCAGTCTTGATTTCTAAGGTGTATATTTTCTGCCAGTTTTTAAATATCTCTCCCGATGGAAACAACTGAAGCTTTGCAGCTTTCGGCTTTCCAAGATAAGATGGGCAAAGCATTTATCCAACCCTGTTCTGCTTACTGTGTTCTAGGATCCAGTGGGACTGCGTGATTTTACAGAACTTTTTTCTGGTTTTTGATTGATATGCTGGTCCTTCGGATCACTGATTCAATTTATGTTGATAGTGGAGGTAATTATAATGTCTATTACCTGTGTAGCCTGCGGAAAACATTTTGAGTAGCTAATAGCTGACTTTATTTGCATGTTGACCTTTTTATAAGAGAGGAAACAACCTCTCTAGGTTATATTGTGTATTGTAGCAAATACAACCTCTGACAAAACCTAAAGGTTGCTGCCAGAGCACCTGTTTGATTACTGCAGCTACCAAACTGCGAACATGTAAAAATGAGTCTGTGAAGGAGGTGTTTGAAATTGGCTTTTACAGTTCAAAATGCCAATGGTGAAAGAATCAGCCTTCCATGGAGGCTTTGCTCACTTCTACACGTACATACATCAGCACAGTAGTACTTTGTAATCTTTTAAATATTTTTGCAAGGTAACAGTAGGTAACCAAAAACATCTTGCAACCAAGGCTTGCAAGGTTGTATTTATAATGACTGCAGACTGCAAGCAGACGTGCTGTAGGGATTCTCTAAGGAGAACCACGCTGACAACAATGTTCTTTCCCTTTTAGAAGAAAAATGACTTTTTTCCCCTGCTTTTAGGAGCCTGAAGTTTCTACAAGATTGAAGAGTTCTGTATCAAATTCTTAGTGATGGATATGGGATACGTTCTGTTAAAACAGCCCATTGTCACTAGGACAAAATAATGCACTGGAAACTTTTAAGTGAAATAATGAATTCAAATGAATTTGCATAAGAAGTAATAAGCCTTTCCTTGTCAGATGTACTCATTTCTAATCATATTCCCAGCAAGACAATAACAAGCTAGACTCAGCAGGTACGTTTTAGCTAATGGAAATCACCATTCTATGTTTCTGGGAAAGGAGAGGGATGGGAAGAATTTACTTTCTTCAGATGCTTTAATGGAAGTAGAAGAATGTAAAGCTAGCAGTGCCTCAGTTGTTTGGCAGTCTCATGGACACAAGTCACCTCATATAGTCTACTTCCCCATGTTGATACTGTCTTTGCATCTGTCTCAGTGTTTTTTTCCCCCCATTTTGCAACTGTCTTTCCATCTATCCCAGTTTAAAGGCCTTACATTATTGTATCACGTTTCAGTGCGTTTTCCTGGATTGGAATACTGAATTTCTTTGAAAAGAGGATGCAAATAAGCTAAGTATCAATGTGCTATACAGAATCTTATTTGGCCTTTTCATCCATCTGCTGTATAACTTCAGGACACCTCTTGTTATTAAGAGATTCTGGAAATTTTAATAGGAGATAATTTATCTTGTAATGAATCTAGTAAAAGGGCTCCCAGTATTCTGAATGGAGATTAGAGCAATCATACCATGTTCATTTTCTTTTTCCTCACCGTTATTCTCTTGCAATAGCCAGATTGTGAGTGCTTCATGATTACTGTTAGTGACATTGCTAACGTATGTGTTCCAAGCATTTCTTATCACTACGTTCAATTTAGTTTCAGCTATTTTTAAACTGAAAATGCTGATTACAATATCAATCTCTGTCATCCAGCATGACTTTGTATAATGGGCAATGCTATCCTCGTCTTGGCCATTACAAAAATCAGTAGAAAATCCCGAGAACATTTAGTTCAGAATTGGACTGAGGCTGTATACATTACTCCTTTATTAAAACCTGATTTTTATTCTTTATATTATTTAGAACATAAGGTAAACTACGTAAGCCTTTTGCTCATTCAAATATTGCTGACAAAATTAAGTGCATTTTGGCACTTGGAAATGGCAGGCAAGTTTGTCCAAATTGTACTGGTGTTGAAATAGAAAAAGGTCAAGAAATCGAGCCATTAGCTGTATTTAATAAAAGTAAGACTGAAATGTAACACAGCTCTTTTTCCAGGGGTTACCTAGCTTTACTAAATGTATGCTATGCAATGTAATATGTTTTCTATTGCCTGCAATGATGCCAGTTATCACAGGTGAGTATTTTAATTGCTTCTAATTAGAGGTATGATTCAATTTTCAAGTCAATTAAAAATCTGTAATTATGTATAGTGCTCTGAAAGTAATGCTTTCTATTTATTTCTGTGGAAACGACAGATGCGAAGAGCAGAATAACACTTTGATAAATCAAATTCTCAGCTACAAAACACTGTTTTTCAAGATAGTCACCACCATTAGCTGTGCATTTTCACCTGCATACATCCCCTGTAAGAGATCTGCAACGGTGGAGGTGACCCACTGTTTCACAGCTGCTATGATGGCATCATTGCTAGGAAAATGTTGCCCGTGTAGTCCAACTTTCACATTCACTGTTTGGCCTCCATATGCAATTCAGCAAGGGTTGATGCATGTCAGTGGGTGTAGATTTTTGCACACGGAGGAATGCAATGACACATCTTTGCTCTCTATGTACTTCCATGTCAGACACCATTTTGTCAGAGTGCCCTTCTGCTGCCACCTGTCATATGGCAACAAAATGTAATGGAATATTGGTGGGGAGGTTTGACCTTTACTGCCAATACCA
Organism: Tragopan temminckii; assembly: GCA_028571105.1. Taxonomy (NCBI): domain Eukaryota; kingdom Metazoa; phylum Chordata; class Aves; order Galliformes; family Phasianidae; genus Tragopan; species Tragopan temminckii. The sequence goes on along the minus strand of JAOWBP010004313.1, from coordinate 2,772,093 downwards.
CCAACATCTGCTTCTGACATCATTGGCCAGCATAATAGGAAGCATTACTTTTGGAGCTGCCCTTGTCATTTTAAAGAGTTATTGTAACAAATATTTAAAGTCAACCTATCTGCTTGGCTTAGGGCTGTTTTTTGGCTGTAACATCATGGTGTGTTTTCTCCTTATTCAAGTCACAGCTGAAATGTTTGTAGGTGAGGACAGTTCGGTAAAGAAAGAAACAGTGAAGAAGTATTTCAGAACTGAACTCATTTGTTAAATAGTTCATAAGAAATAGTAAGGAATAGAATCCCAAAATGAAATGAAGTTAAGTGTTGTTCTCAAGTAAAAAAGGCACTAGTTTGAACAGGTAGGTATAAAATTTGTGATGAAAAGTGGAAAGGCCAAGGAGAGGACTTGCTGAGGCAGAAGGGGATGAAACGAAGATAAAGACTTTGAGAAAAATCTGTCAGAGTAAATGTTGATTTGTAAAAAGGAGCCTGTGTATTGAGAGTTCAGAGACAGTAATACTTGACAAATGCATATCCTCTCTTTGGGAAAGAAACAGGCAAAAACACACAGTTGAAACCTGCAACAACTTGCCTTGTATCTCTTACAATTATACATGTGAATGTGCAATTTCTCAGCAGTGTTTGTGGGGAACAGGTTCCTCAGTAGATGTGTTTCTGACTAATGGATTAATGTATAACTGTTTTGGAACTGTGTGCTGAGTCCCTGAATCTTGTTTATAGCACAGGTTGCCTTATTAGTAATCAGGAAGAAAATCCTGCTTGGTGGTAAGACAACATGGTTGTGTTTTCCAGATCTGATCTGTAGGTAACTTGTGGATATAGAACAAGCATAGACTGTTACACCACGATATTGGCTCTCATTGCTTGCTATTTTCTTATCTTCCTGTACTTCTTAGCTGTCGTCTAAATAATCTTGAAGTCTGAATTAGATATGGAAGGAATTTACTCCAGATACTAACTGGACCAGCAAAATACAGCATTGTTCACCTTCCCATTACTGCTGAAAAAGGGCTTTCTGTATCTGTAAGTTATAGGCTTCTTACAGTACTGCAGGGTCAGCCCTGCGGTGATTGCAGAGGATAATGCTGACTGAGACTAAGACTTTAGCTAGAACTGTAATCATTTTCTTCCATTCTCTTGATATATTCTTTTATTTTCTGCTGTAACTTTCTCTACCATATGTGAAAATTTCTATGAGAATCTTCTCAAGCTTGGATTGTTCTGTGTATCTGAGCAATAGGATACTCAGTTTATCTGAATTACAATGGTTTTGTTAATGTCAACAAAACATCTGGAGACTTAGATGAATTACATTACTACTATTATCGTTCTCTCTTTTCTATAAGACAGGGAATGAAATTTCCTGAGGCTCCCAGTTACGGTGCTCATTCTTGCTGATTGGCAAAAACTGTTCTACTTAGGAAGAAGAGTTGGCTGTACAGCCAATTTGCTGATGCAGTCTTAATTATTTTTATGGGCCACTTAATTTCTGGTACACTGTAGAAGATGATGTCCCTGTTCTCATTCCTGTACTTACTCCACATATGACACTTTGCTTTGAGATGCTCCATTCTGGCTCTTTCTAAGAGTTATTGACACAATATCTTTCTGAGGTTCTTTTACAACTTCAGACTTTTAAACTCAACAAGCATCTTGTGTGCCTTTGTCTAAAGTAGGCTTGTTTTCTCATTCCTAGGTTTCTGTTATGCCATTTTGTGGAGATGTGTAGTTCTTTCCCACAGTTAAAGGCCAGAATACAAGATAGCAATTAAATTCCTACCTAAAATCACCTTCCCTGCTTATAATCACTCCACTAATAGTTACAAAGTTACAAATAAAATTAAAATCTTTACACAGGCTACATCTCACTGTTGTGTTTTGGTTGGTTGTTTTTCTGGGATTACAAAATGTGCTGAAAACTTAATGTTAAATTCTGGGGCAAAAAATCACCCTTCTTGCATGTTTGCCTAGACACAATTTTGTTGAAATTGACACACATTTGAAAAAATTGTCTGTTGACCTTTAGACTATAATAAGTTCTGTAGTCTTTGTGCAATCTTCTGAAAAATTTCAAAGAATCTTAGTCTTTCCCTTTACTATTGATGCACTATTTTTATATCTAATCTAACATTCTAACAATCACACATTTGATTTCTTCTTGTTTGATATTGCAGTTAGTTTTGGGAAATTGTTCTTTGATAACAGCCTATCTTCCCAACTGCATAAATATTAGGAAATCTGGTAATGGGAGCTGAAGGTGGGATTTCTTCTATATTGATACATGTTATTACTGTGGTTTGGGAGTGTGCAGCAGAGTATTTAAAGACCAGCTGGTGTGACAACTACTAGACTAATTTTTTACTTACCGGTTACACCTGTAGGTCAAGGTGAGACATGAAAAGAAGTGACAGCATTCCAAAATGGTTTCTTTGACTCTGCAGATCAGTTTCTTCTAGACAACCCTCTGGGATTTATCATACCGCGTTTATCATATCATTTATCTCAAAGCTTTTGAGAACAATATCATGGTATTCCCAGAGCATGCAAAGGATTTTTGAAGCTAAATGTACTTTCCATGCTGGAACATCCTCCTTCTCGTATCTTTCATGACTGTGCCATGTTGTCCAAGAGACAGATGGGAGATGGAACAAAGGAAATGATTTTCATATTATAAATCTTCATAGAACTGAAAAGCTTTCATAGCTTATATTTTTTTTTTGGTCTGTGATCTTATGCATGATGATTTGAAAACAATGATAGATTATACATTCATATGTAGGTCAAACAAAACTAAAAGAGTTTGAACAGGCTTGACAAATGCCTTCTATACCTCCTACATAGGTTGATAGGAGTGAGAGAGTCTGAAATTTACAGCACTTCATATAGATATTTTTATCTTTATATAGAAAATTGCCTTATGTGCTGTGAGTTTAAGTTGTTGACTGTGCTCTGGTATCACCAAGGCAAGGTGCAACTTGTCACTGCTTCTGGAAGGACAGAAAGTTCTTCATCTGGAGCAGTAGATTGACACTGAGTTTAAGACAGTATTTCTTTCCTGCATCATCTGAAAACACAACTAATATCTTCAGTGCTGTGGTTGAAATAATTTAAAAGGGTTCTTCAGAAAATAGTCTTCCACTGGAAGTCAACAGCAAACAGAATCAGAGCCTTATCTACTTAAGTTTTAGATGCAGTGTTTGCCTTTAAAGGAAATCACCTGGCTACATTGCAAATGCAGTGTTCATCCATTCTTCTCTATTCTTATAATGCAATTCCTTTATGTATTAGAGCATGTATTTTGATGTGCCCAAAGAAGGTTTCAATCACACACTCAGAAGTAAGCTACTGGTTTGGGGTGAAAAAATTATTGCTGGGTTTTTAAATTAAAACTATATGTTTGAAAAGCCTGGTCTAGAGGTGGTTTATTAACTGGAGCTACATCTTACTGCTGTGAGTGAAAAATATTCATATCAAATAGGGGAAGGGATAAGCTTAATGGTGATTTAATGGAAGCCTTTTCTGAAACTTGATGTAAGTCCTAGCAGCTGTTCCTTTCAGAGGTTTATGAAACTCACAATGGATATGAAAACCTGATGTTTTCAGGTGCTTTTTTTTTTTTTCTTAAATACTTCTGCATGCTTTGTAGAAGAGCATCCTTTGTTTTCCTCTGAAGTTTGGACTACATGGTCATAGTTTTAACATAACTCAGAGTTAGACCTGGATTTAGAACTTCTAGTCTCAGTTATCAGGAATGAGATATGGAGAAATATAAATTCCTTTAAAAACAGAGACTACTTTTCCTATTTTTTCTAATATCCTGTTGCAGCCTGTACTATTTAAACTTCTTTGCTCCTTGTTGCAGGGACAGTTTTGTTTTCTCTACAGATCCCCATGTACTTATGAGTGCCGTATATGAAAGTCTGTAGCAGGACTGAGAAGCATAGATTTATTGCATACTATTATAGTGACTCAGACACAAGAATTGTTATTCTTATACAACATCCCTATGTGATACCATGCATTTGTAAGCACTTTTTTCCAGTGGTCTTCTGAAATTCAAAAGAACGGTGTGGTAGACTTTTAAAAAACTACTACTAGTTATGGAAGGATACTCTAAGAATGAATCAGACCACAATATTTGACAGGTTTTGCACCTTTTAAAAGGACTCGTGATCTGCAATAGTAACAAAAATAAAGTTCTTTAACTCTTCGATTTTCTTTTTCTTTTCTTTGCCCTTTAGATTTGATGCCAGCATCCGCCACTGTTTATTCTTTGTGAAGACAGCAGCACTGGGACGGTTTAGGCAGCTCCTCATCGTGGTCAGAAAGCATAGGGAGAACACAGCCTCTGAAATGAGTCCTCAAACACAAAACTGCCTGTTGTCATTGCTAGATGCTCCATTTGTGGCAAAAGCTTCTAAAAATAAGTTTTGATAAGATCACTTGCAAGAAAACATACTGTTCTTGGCTTCCCTGTGAGATAAATGTTGGAACCTTTTATTCTGAACTTTAGAAATCAATAGGTATTTTTGAAGAAATAGCACAGCCTTCACTGGTGTGACAACAGTGTTTCTGTATTGGTGTTCTCTCTCTTCCCATTTCCTGCCTAAAACAGAAGGCTATGATGGTGTTTTTCTCTTATACCCTGAGCAGAATTATGCTAATTTTTATGTATTTATAATTCTTTTATTCTGTACTGTGCATCTAAACTTTTGTTCCAGATTAAGTTGAGGCTGTGGAAACCACCCAGTTTGTAATGACACTTTTATTTAACAAATAGTGATAATTGGAATAATTTCTTTATCTATGCTTGGCTTTCTTGGGATACAATGCATTAGCTTAAACAGACCAGGCCACTGTAATTATATTGTCGTAACTGAAGTAGAAAAACTGAAGTTAAGGACTTAGGCACTTAAAGCTAATTGGAAATTTGCTTTTGATTCTATTGGAAACAATTTTACTTTTTTAATCACTTCACTTGAGTTTTCCAATTGGAAGTTATGGCAGCTGCAGTTAATTGCAGCCCTTGGGTTGATACACAGAGGGGCTCCAGGATGTGGAGGCAGAAACTGGTAAGTATTGCTGGGTTTCAATATGCATCTGTACTGAAAAGTGGGTGGTGCATTTGCGTGTTATTGATATACAAACAGTATTCAACAGTTAGATTAAAAAAAAAAAAAACATTCTCTGACTCCTAGTGCTATTAACAATAGATTTTGGGCAAAAGATACACTTGTTGATGAAAAAAATGTGTATCTCGTGTGACTTGCCAGAGAAAGGTTTATAATCCTTTCGTACAAGTATTTGTATCATGTCTTGTATCAAGCTTACTTAGAATCATTCATGCTGGGACAAGGTTGTCCTGTGTCAGATTGAAATAGCATATTGTGACTAGCTCTCTTGTTCTAAAATATGCCAGGATCACACAAAAGCAGTTCCTCTGTTTTCACTCTTTCTTACTCTTTCTCTTGCTCTTGCAGGATATTTTTATGGTTTGATGTCTACCAAAAGTGCTTCTCAAATGTACAGGCATCAGTTTTTATGCTTAATAGCCAACTGCTTTGCTAGAACTGACCAACACCAGGCTTCTCCCTTCTCTTTCTTGGACAACTGGTAACCTTATGCGGAAATTCAGTCCAAAATTCAACTGATTTGAAAGTTATTGAATTAAAATGACCATGAATGCAAATTTCTGTGGCTGCAACCTAATTTGGTTTTGTAGTGGAAATATTGACATCTTAATGTATTTCCCATATCTCCTAACAAAAGGACAGCAGACATCTGTCTGACTCAACATAGATCAGAGTAAAGTTGATATTTAATTTATAGTAAGTATATGCGTTGTTTGGGTATGTTCCTGACAGCATGATGCCTCAGGGTTAGAATAGTTACTAAGACCAAGGGCAAATCTTTGGTTTGTCATTGTAAAGTCACCTGTGTAAGTAATACCATTGGGTTCTTGACTACTTTGTTAGACAGACCAAAGTAAATCTTTGAGTTGTGGGTTTTCTCTGCTTTTTTGTAACTATTTTTATTTTGTTTTGAATTATGAAACTCACTTCATGATCCAGCTTCACCCATTCCTGAATTTTGAAACGCCTTATTGCTTGTTCTTGTTGTTGTTTTAGCATCTGATTTCTCCAAAACTCATCCAACCTTCCTTAATCGCGTTAGGTGTAAGAGCAAGGAGTATTGAAAAGCGTATTGTGGTTATTTTGACTGGACTTCTCTGAAAATGCATCTGTGCTATTCCATAGCAGTCACAGTACTGAAACAATTAGTGGCCTAAGAGCTAGTTGCGTGCACAGTCTTATAGGACATAAAATGCTGTGAGACAAAATATGCTTAGATGCCCTTTATTGACACTATCAGAATACCAAACTGGGAAAAGAAAAGATTTTGTAAAGCAGCTGTCTAACCAATTCCAAGATTTAAATGCAGACTCATAAAGCATGGAAAGGCATGAAAGAAGATTTGTGAGGGTAAGGAAGATCACAGGAGAACAATTAAACAAAACACAAAAACAAACCCATAAAAATAACAAGTTTGCAGTACAGATATCTGAGGATACTGGAAGAAGTGAGCCAGCTGAGGCTCATTTTGGAACAATAACAGAAAAAGAAAATCGTGCTTTCTATCTTCAACCTGTCCTTTTCATCAATGTCTAAAATTTCCTGAGCTCTTTTCATATTGCATGAGCGAAGTTCTGCTCATCTGTTCTGTGGCTGTTCTTTTAGCCTGTGTTCAAGCTGATTGCACAGCTGCACTAGCGATAGGTTTTCTATCAGTCTTCTCCTTCTGCTAGACAGTGTCATTTTATTGCTTCTCTGAGTCTCAACAGCTTTAATTGATTTTTAAAAATAGAAGTGACAAAAATAGTATAAAGACAAACATATTGCCCATGGCCGTTTCTGCATGACATATCGTAATTGACTTCCAGAACAGCCAGCACAAATGATCATAGAAGTAGTTCCAACAGCAAGTTCTGTGTTGGATCCCACCTGTGCAATATGAGCAGTTTACTGAGGGATGAGAGATTTCATTACTCAACCGCAAAGTGTGACTTGGTGATGGGAATTACATTTACAGCTGGTAAAGTCTGGAAGAAAATTTTCATTTCTTTTTTCTTTAACAGCTGGAGTGACTCTAGTGTGTACAAATCAGCGTATGCAACCTTTTAAATTCCTGGGATCCCTAGCCAGAGGTGGTGTAGATCCGTGGTTGAATATGGTCAGCCTTTTTGCTATTAGTTGGGCTGTTGTTTGGCTTGATCTATCTTGTACATTCACCTTAATTCCCATTACACAATATCAAGATGGAAATCTTATAAGGGGGAAAAAAAAAAAACCCAAAATCTTGTAGGAGGTGAAGAATGAGAGGGAGACGTTTCAAAGTGTCTGAAATTAGCAAGAGGCAATGTTCTTTGCTTTTGTTTTTTTAGGAAATGTATTTAAAGGTGTAAATTACAATTTGAGTAGAACTTGAATCAAGGGTGTTTCTGGCCGTACAGAGCTTCAGCTGCCTTTTTTTTTTTATCATGGACCACCTGGATAATACACGTGTAGTGAGAAGTGGTACAGCAGGACACTGGATTTGATGGCATAAAACAATGGGAGCAGCATGTAATAGCGCATCTGAAAGAGTGAATTTGTCTAAACGGGAGGGGAGCGCCGAAGAAAAAAGCTGGTCATGTAACTTGTAATTGTATAGGTAAATTGCAGTACTTTATTAATAAAACACTGTGATACAAGAGGATATGCTTTATTGCTCCAGTAATAGCTGCTTAGGGTGTGCTGAGGAGTAACCTGGGACCATCACTTCCTCTCAGCTGATGATTAACTGGGAGAATCATTAGAGCTTAGATTAAATTTACCTGCCTTAGAAAGCCTTGCAAACAAGATGGAGTTGGAAAAGATGTTACTGTGCATGAGATGAAATGGCCTTCTGCAGAAGATACTGGACTGGTAGCTGAGAGAACCAACTGCTGTAGCTGCCCCTGTGTACAAATCTCTGGTTCTGCTGGATATGTCCCTTGGTGTTTCTTGCTAGTCATTTGTTTCTTACTTACACCTAGTTTTTGCCCCATACTGAATCTAACCTGTTAGACAGCCTATCAGCAAATTAATACCTTTATCATGACCTTTGAGGAATGGAGGATGATCAAAATGAATCTGCTATGGAAGAAGTAGAATATTTCTTAGGAAAGTTTTGCTTGCTTTCCATGTGTCCTTCTGGGGTGCTGTAAAGGCTTGGAAACTGCAGAACGTTCTCCCTGTTTCTCCAAATTCTTATAAGCTTCTGTAGAGCTCAAATAAAATAATCTGAGGTACAGTGGGAGATACAGGTATTATTTCTAGACCCCAAATTCTTATGCTACTTTGGTTGAATTTTATTTTGGCTTCTGTAGTTCAAAACAGTGCAACGTGGTTTATGCTGCCTTTCAGATGTCTTTATTTGATTAGCTTTGAGATAGAGTAAAACAGCAGCAGAAATTCCACACAAGGAACAGCGATGTTCAGTATTCTTAACAGCTTTTCCCCAGCATACTACTCTGATTCACAAGGTCCTTAAGCATGAAAGCTGTCTTGATCTGATTCCTGACCTGCCATAATTTAATCTAGTTGCTTTTGAACAAGTGTGCAAAATTCACGTTAAGATAATATGCTTGTACTCATCACGTGAAAACTAATGTGAAGAGCAGCATTCTCTCAATGGACACATTAGGGCTGTATAAACCAGAAGAACCAGAGTTTGAAGGGACCACAAAGTCCCAGTACCAGACTCCACACAGGACAACCTGAGTTAAGCCACGTATCTAAGAGATTTGTCCAAATACTACTTGAACATCTGTCTTGAAATGTGTGGAGTGTGAATGCTGTTGGGGGAATGGCTGTTTTTATATGGAAGTAATGATGTTTGTGGTATTAGTAAGGAACACGGCTCTTAACTCTGCCCACTATTACTGGGCAAGCATCCCAGTCCCATCTAGCTGCAACAGCTGGAGAACTATGTCACAGATCATGGAAGTGAGCAGTAGCCTTCTGATCATACAGGTGACTTTTGAACTCCCACCAAATACCCCTGTGTTGTGGAGTACCTGAAAGTGCACGTAAAAGGCAAAGTAGGAAAGAGAGCTGGGGGAAAACTATCCTCAGTCTGTGATCCAGCTGATGTAAGACAGGAATGGGCTGTATGGAAATGGATTCTCAGCCAGCTGTACCTCGTGCCTGACCAGCTGCTTTCCACTTTCCAGATCTAGCAGCTAGAGCAGCACACTGATGTATGTTCTGTCACTTGCTACTGCAAGAAATGGTATTTCAGGCAGCCTGATGGCACCAACACTATGCGTCTGTCAGCTAGCAAAGAACACTTCTTTTGGCACTTGCTTTACTGTTTCCAGAGTAATATGAAATTCAGTGGTCAGAGTTCGTGTGTTTAAGAAATAAAATTTAATTTTAAAAAGTTAATAGATTGCTTAAAAATACTAGCGAGGCTTTACCATGTATTGAATCAAAAGAGTAAAGGGTACCTCAATAAATGAAGGCTTTTAGTGGTTAGATTAGTGCTTTTTGTGTCACGTAGGGAGAAAAAAATAACTCTGTTAAGTGAAAAACAGCAGAGTTGTTGTTTAAATATCAAGAAGAAAACCGTAGGTTTCAAGGCAGCGAATTGTCATTTAGTTAGCTGAGACAGTTTTTCTTCCCTTGATGCTGTATTTTCCTAGAGGAGTGAGTTAAGAAGAGCATATAATTCAAAAGGATCACAGATAAAGTGGATTAAATAATATTTGTTATGAATCTACACTTTTAGTTACTGATTCTTTTCTCAGAATGATTTTCAGCTTCCAAATGCTGCATATTTGTAAACATTGGTGCTGTGCCTGAATGAGCAGCTTTCACCTGAGGATACTTTGCAGACTTCAGTTGTATTGTGGTACACATGGTTAATCTGCTGATTCCAGAATGCTGTGTTCTGCTGTTTGATCGTAAACAGGAATATAGGTAATATTTTTTAGTTGAAATCTCATAAAACCATGACAAATTAAAAAAACAATAACAAAAGCAAATCTCACAAGTGTGTGAAGATTCAACATTATAATCAAATTATTGTTCTCTGTATCATAAGTGTCAGAACTCTTTGCAGAACATTTATGACACTTCTTCAAATGGCAGTCTGTTAACATGAAGTTTTTGGAAAGTCACTTGTGGCTTTCTACTTATTACATTTGTCATTTAGTTTCTATCAGAATCAAGCTGTTAACAGACGTGACTGCATGTGCATACAGCTATCTGCTGAAAATGTAATTGAAAGGGGGTGTAAATCTATTCACAAAAGCAGACAGATACTGCAGTTTTCAAATAAAAATATAGGATTTTTTTAAGATGAAACATTTCAAATTTTTACTCTGAAACTGTTTTCTAAAATTGACAAAATAGATTAGACTTGTTCTGCAGTAACAAAAGCTTAAACAAAAGCTTTCAACAGCCATGTTTGGCTCAGTTCTGGATTTACATGTGAACTTTTGTAACCATTTGTTCAAATGTTCCAGCACATATTTTGTGCCTAAAGGAAAGAGAAGTTCTGAAAGCAAAAGATCTGTCAGGAAGGATGACCTGTGCTTCCCTATCCCAACTGACTTCATTTCTGTACATCTTTTTGCCTTCACCAGATTTTTTTTTGAACTAGAACAAGTTATTACAGCTTTTCAAAATGAATAAGTACATAATCTCTCCTGCTGCTTTTTGAGAAGCTCAGCTGCATAAATTAATTTACTTACACCTCAAGAATGTAGAGGATGCAGATAAGTAGCACAAGGCTAATGCCTTTAGAGAGCAGATGATTGACTGGAGGTGCCTTTGCTTCATCATAATGTCTGCACCAAGCTAAAGACAGCTTGTCATAAAATAACCATTTGCCAAGTCATTAGAGCTTATTTTGAGATAAATGGATTCTTGGCATGCCAAAGGTAAGTATGAGGTAGATATATGTTATTAGATCCGTTTAATAACGAGATAAAAGAAATGGAAAGAATATTTCCAATCAATTGTCTGTGATATTTACTGTGATGTGCTTGACCAGCGAATGCATCAGCAAAGTAACTCAAGGCTGAGTGAATACGTTGTGTGTGAGGAACGAAGGGGGTGGGATATGGGTATATTTCTCATTTTCCCTGAAATTGAAATATTGAGGAAATTTCATTTTGGAAATGCCCTCGAGAAGGCATCATGCTCTCCTTACAGCCATAGTTGTACTACAGTTGAAGTCCTTTTTTCTTGTTTTTTCATTTTTCTGGCCTATTCTGCTGAGTCACTGAAGCACAGCTAACATTTGCCTTCTTCCTCCTTCACTCTGGGACAGCTCAAGCTGTCATGCATGTTCCCTTGATATAAATTAAAAGTGTGTGCGTGCTTCCATGTCATTGGAGCTGGGAGGCATAATGGTAATTGTTCATTTAGCACAAATTCTCCCAGTCTACAAGTTGGGAGACCCCTTTGACAAACTACTGCCACTGAGGTGAGGGGTAGCATGGCTTTGCTAGGGATTTTTTTTTTTTTTGCCTTCTTTGGTCCTTTCCCAAAACAGACTTATCTAAGGACCACAGTCATTACCCTTGGTATGTTCCATTTGCTTTCTAATAAGCTTTGTATTTGCCAGGTATCATCTCTGTCCTTAACTATGTTTAAGCAAAATGTGATTTAGTATGAGTAACAGAACAAAAGAAGAATGTGTCTAAATTCTCTCCGTTTCACAGCTACTCTGAGAAATTGAGGCTAGGGTGAAATTTAAACAGGACCTCAAGAAAAGTGGCATAGTGTCCCGATAGAATCGAAGAATGGGTTGGGTTGGAAGGGACCTCAAAGGTCATCTAGTTCCAACACCCCCTGCTGTGGGCAGGGTTGCCGACCACTAAATCCGTCGTATGCAATGGAGCCCAGCAAGGAGAGGAGTTCCATGTTCTTTCTTCATTGCAGCAATATGATGGAGCTCAGCTCGGTTGGACTCATTTTTTCCCACTGCCAACAGTGCAGTACTTTTTAAATCAGCAAACAGAGTTCTTGGATGCGCTGCGCTGTATTTTAAAGCCGACCCCTTAGGAACTGTCAACGGTGTCAATGTCAGTATGTTACAGCACAGAGCATGCTTAACATTTCACATGTTAAACAACTGATTTCCTATCTGCTGAAGCAGAATTCACTTTTCTGTGGAATATTTCTTCAGTCTGTGTGGTTCTGCTTCTCCTGATGCTTTTGATGTTGTACTGACAAACATGTCATGAGTAGGGCAGACATAATGAAAACTGAGGCACATCACTGGAACGTACCCTGGGCTCTCATAGCTACAAGCTGTGATGCTGTGAATAGTGTTCTTTGCTAGATTTCTCTGATGGAAGCTCTGTAATTCTCAGAAGTCTCCCAGTCTGAGTTATGTTACTGGTATGTTTTAGCACAATTGGCAAGCTTACCTCAAGAGATGTCCAGGGCTGAAGTATCAAGAGTGTTGGATACTTACACTTTGGCCAATTCTTCTGCAGGAAGCTTGTGTGACAAGTACTGTGTTTGGCTTGAAAAGAGAGACCTAGCACTGTTCTCACCCTCTTCTGTAGGGAAAAAGCTCTGCCTGCTCATAATTTCAGTGATTTTCCCCAGGCAGAGGTGTCTACCTGCCTGCAGTGCCTCTAAGGCTAAGATGTCAGACTGCTCCTGAAAAAGTCAGAGTTGTTACTTCATTGATGTGCACTCTATGTTTGTGCCTGTACTTCAGACAAAAGATTTTGCACCCTTGAGCTTCTTAATTTCTCATAAGCACTTCAAGAAGCCTGCTTTAATGTGCGTGCTGCTTTCTACAGCAACCTTTCTTTCCCTAGATTTTTAATTTAAATATATATATATAAAATATTTAATATAATTAAATAAAAATATTTATATAATATGTATAATATTTTAAATATTAGTCAGGCTTGACAAATGGGATATTAAATAAACAGATGATGCAATTGAATGAACAGTGTGTAAAATAGTGATGCCTAACTATCTATATGCTCCCCTCCAGTGAAGAAAGCTGCTTGAGTCGAGATGTAACTACTGTGCCGTAAAAAAAAGTTCTGTAATGATGAGGAAATCTCCCTGAAGCCCTGATTGATAATACTAACTGGAATTACAGAGTGAATGAAAATGCAGCGTGGCCATTATCTGCTTGGCAGCAATGATGGAGAACAGTGGAGAAGCTAATATAAGGGCTGGCCTGTTGCTACTGTAGTATTAGATTTGCACAAAGGAGATGTTGATTCTAATCTTGCTGCCACTTTGTTCTTGGTAATGATGGGGAAGTGAGTTCATTTGGTTTTATGTCAGTTTACCACATTCTAAAAAGGGAGATTAGTACAAACTTCCTTGAGCGTCCAGAGTATTTGTACTTCTATACATAAAAAGTCACTGTTAGTATCGCTGCCAATAACAGTGACGCGTGGAGTATGGCATGCTCAGAGCTGTACCCACGCAGGTTTACACACATTTGAGTAGTGCCATTTCTTCATTTTAAGTCGATCAATTTTCAAAGCTACTCCTTGAAGATATACATCTTGTCATAGGGGTCGGTAAAACTCTCGTTCTCGCTTTGCTAATACCTCCAGATTTCAAGTAATCGAGGATATAGATAGTAGAAACAACTGCCTGTTTGCTTCCAAACAGGTCAATAAAATCTTATTCATGGTCTATCCTGAGACAGCTGTGCCTTTGGGAGTGCAATGAAGGAGATGTAGTGCACGCCCGCATCAGTGTTTCTGGATCTAAAGCAGATCCAGCCATATATATCTGAGTCTTGGTGCATACAGTCTGCTCTTGTACCTCTTTTCTTGGAAGGCTGCACAGGCTGGGCAGGAGTTGGTGGCATGTTGCAGCTAAGTCTCTGGCTCTGATTTGCACATCAGAACTGAACGGTGCAGGATGAAAGATTCTACATTTTCATACCAGACTATTGTAATGGCGCATCATAGCAATGTGGAAAAACTTGAGAAGAAAAATTATGGGAAGAAGTTTGAAATGAGGTTGTTTCTGCAATTACACTGTTCCCTTAAACCAGAGGACAAAAGACATGGATTTGCTTTTTCAGGGTGGGAACACTCTGGCTTTAGTGCAAAAGTCTGCAGCCAGTTGTAAATATGGGCCAGGCCAAATACCCAAGCAGTTTCCACAATGCCAAGTAGCAGAAAGCTGGGGAAAGAATGTAAAAGCAGTGAGTGACAGTGCTCTGACAGTAATGAGGATCTATGATGGACCCCACCCATTATTCCTTCTGTGTTTTTAGCCTCCACAATGTGATGGATATCTGTGGGATGAACTGAGTAATGTGAACGCTATGCTCTGACACCCTTGGCAGCAGGTAGCTGTGGAATAGCTTTTTCCAAAACTAATGCACCCACAGAAAAATGGGGATGTTTCTTCTGTGGGTGAGAAAATCAGTGCATCCGAGTTCACAGTTTATTCATGCCTGTCCTGGAGATTATTCTCAAGCATTTGCTGCGTGGTTTCAAGTTAATGTGTTTAACTCTCTCCTTATGTAAATAGGTTTAACTGCCTTTGATGTTAGTGGGAACTGTGCTGGCTGAACCCTTGGTTGAACTTAGGAGTCTGATATATTCAGGGAATACTTTCACTCTCACCCACATGGTGATTTTGAATGGTAAATGAAGAAAGAACAATTTCCTACAATGCATTTATTTTTATATCCCTTTGGGATGACTTCCCCTACACCTCAGTCTTGCAGTTGAATAACCTTACTTTTGTGTGTCTTTCCAACTTTGATCTCTTTACACTTGGAGTCAAATCTAGAAGGATGCACTACCTGTCTGTGTTCATTCTGTAGTCTGAAATGGCCATAATAAAAATGTTAGATCAGGGATATTAACACCTTTGCATCTACGAGAAGTCCACAGCCAGTCTCTAAAGACCAGCTGTGTTTACCTGCAACTATAATCAGCTGTCTTTGTGCTTTCCACCACACAACATCAGTAAGAAATTTGGGGCCCCACGTGATCTTCTACTCAGTGTCTTGATTCATGCCTCAAAACATTTATAACCAGCCTTCATTTACTAACATGTTAAATTTAAAGTAGGCAGCTCTGTATTTCCTCTTATACTGGCTCTTGCAGTTGTGACATTAAAGAAAATAATAATAATAACAATCATTATCCTTCTGTCTTCAGACATTTTCCCCACTAAGGCCACATGACATTGCATGCAGCCTGTGCCAGTGCTAACCTTGGCCATGAGGAGTGGTTTATCTTATTTTGCTATGCTTCATTATCCATCTGTCTGGGTCGGAGTTTACTTTTCCTTTGTCTTTAATATTTCTGAATGAGAACTATCCTAATTTCAGGTTTGTGCTGCACTTAGCACAGTAGGCTGCTAGGGCTTCAGGAATCGCTATTAAAAGTAATGAATTCCTTTAGCAAGAAGGACTAACCACTGAACAGATCAGAATTGTGCCTCTGAACTCCCATTCACACGTTCTGTCCATGGCATTGAGTAGTGTGTCTGGTATATTTTTGGGGAGTTCTTAGGATTATCAGCTCTGAGGACTACTTTGAGAGGGCCTTTTGGGTACTGAAACTCCTGCCTGGTTTACTCCAGCTTTGCCTCACTTTACAGGGCTGCAAACCTCTACCACTCTACTGAACCTGCTGCAGTTTTCATGATATTCTGTTGTTAAGATAACCCATTCCTACTGTTGCACATTTTGTTTTCTTTTGGCCCATCTTCCTGCACAGTGTGGGCCAAAAGAGGCTAACAGATGAAATCAGTGGGAAAATGGGAGGGTTAGAGAGGTATAAAGTGATGTCTGGGTTACAATACTGTTGCCTCTCCCACTATGCAAGAGCTCTCAGTTTCCACATCTTCATCTAACACGTCAATTATCTTATAGTTCCCCCTCCCAATTTATATCTATATCTAAATATATGCATATGCAATTAAACATGATGCAAACCTAGTGATACAGATAATTAACCTGCTGAATCCTTGATTTCCCAACTGACATTTTACTGCCTTATTGTTTCTTTCAGAGAATGGCATTTCCAGCTTTGAGTCGGCTCTCTGGGAATTAAGGGCAGCCTGGGGACCAGCTTCACGAAGCAGTGCCTCAGCCCTGCCTTTGCCCCCATCTACTGCTCATTCTGTGCAGTCAGCCCAGGTTGCTGAGCCGGGAGCTGCCTGGAGGAGTGGTTCTCTGCATTTTCCGCTGAGGCCTCACTGCTGCTGACTTTTATTTTAATTCTTCTCCGTACCCATCCTCGTGTCCGTGTATACCGCTCACCTTACTGTTTGGCAATCTGCGGTGTAGAAGGCAGAGATATTATTTGACAGCAGAAAATCACGCTGTACTCCCTATCCAGCCACGTGTTCCTAGCAGCGTTCGAGGAATCTATTTTCCCCTGCGTCCCCCGTGCATAACCTGGGACCCACGCCGATGTGATGCGGGGAGGAGGCGCTGTCGTGGTGCGATGAACTCTGGGCGGTGCTCCCGACCGCAGCGCAGCTCGCACCGCGAGGCGACGCCTCGTGCCCCGAGCGAACTGTTCGCTCCCCGAGGTGAAGGGCCGCGTGTTGAGCTTTTATCTCGGTGGGGCACGCAGCTGCCCGCAGGTGTCGGTTGGCTCCGGGTGGCTCTGCCGCCTCGTGCAGCGGGGGGAAGCAGAAACTTGAAGTAATCCGCTCCGAGACACGCACACACACACCGTGTCTTCGGTTATCAGCGTGCCTCCGAGAGGAATCCAGCGCAGATCAAAATCGGAAGATGCCTAACGTCGGATGGGGTCAGGAGCTCCGAGATATCTCCGCTTTGCTGGCGGACACATCGGCTCTTTTTATTGCAAGTATTCCGGGCTCGCAGAAACAATGGACTGAAGCGGAGCAGCCCGAGCTGCGGCTGTTGCTAGGGGACAAAGCCGCCGTGCAGCGAGCTGAAAGCGCGGCTGTGGGGCTGCTGTGCGAGCGGGGTGAGCCGGTAACCCCGGGGCTGCCAGGTGGAAAAGGACTCAGTACTGCTTCCAGTTTCTAGCGGCTTTTGCAAAGGAATCCTCCGCAGCCTTCTACGTACGAAGTGCGAGCACAGCACTGGTAGAGTAAGACGTGCAGTATTTACTGGTTCCCTCGTGCTTGGTGAGAGTAGCGTTGACAACCTAGCTGAGGTCAGCTGGGGAAGCACGCCCAGAGCCTTCAGGCAGCGGCTCCTGTTTGCAGCGGTCCCGCGGTGCGTGCAGACGGCTCCTCCTGCTCCGCCTCCTCCTCCCCGCCCCGCGCTCTGCAACTTCCAGCCGGGCAGCGCGCTTGGCTCCGAGGCGCAGCGCTGCACCTGTAACGGGCGGCGGGAGCCGGCTGTGCTCTGCGACCTTTCCCGGCGCTTCGGGGGAAGCGAAGCTGAGTGCGGAGTCTGAGGCTCAGCGCGTGAGAGCGGAGTTCCGAGCGCTGCGCGAACTGAACTTTGCGAAGAACTCTGCCTTGTTATTTCTGGACCCTGTGAGAAAAAGACCTTCCTTCGCGTGTGAGCCATGAGCGGCTGCTCCAAGAGATGCAAGCACGGGATTGTCAAATTTGCTCAGACGGTTTTCAAGCTTATCACGGGCACTCTCAGCAAAGGTAAGAGAGAACGCCTCGCTCCGGGCTCTGCTGCGCTCCGGGCTTCGCGCGAGGAGTTTTGCAGGCGCTGAGGATGCTCGTGGTGGAGTTCGTTGCTGTCTCTTCAGAGCTTTTCTCATTTATTTGGGGGAATCGGTTGCTCTGGAGAAGTTCCTGCCGAGTTCTTGTACCGTAAAGCCTTTTGGTAATTGCTTGCAATTGTGTGGTTCGTAACCTTGTGTCCGTACCCGGCAGCTGCAGCGTGCCGGAGGCGTTTCTGGGGGGAGGAGGTGCGGAGCTGCAGGTTAGAGTTCAGGGTTGCGGGCAGATCGGTGCTTCTGTGTCGTCTTGTTCGTGCTTCGGCGTTTCTGCGAGCTGTTGGAAGCGCGTGTATTCCTCGGTTGCAGATCTAGGTCACTGCTCAGCGCGTGTTGGTATCTTGTGTTTAACTCCGCTTGCCGTTCGCCCACACCCAGTGCACCTTTATCGTGTGCAGCACCAAGCTTGATTACACTGTCCTCAATGAAATGCAAACAACAATCAAAATAAATGCTCTGTTTTTCTTCGTAATTGAAGGCATTCCGATCACGCTGCGCTGAGGTAAGTTACCGCACTCTTTTTGTCGCTCTCTTCTTTTGCAGCGATGCTTCTGAGCAGCGCCTACAGCAGGTGGGTAAATGAGCAGTGATCTGCTGGGTATCCCTGGGGGCAGAACTGCGCTGGGTCTGACTGCTGCTGGCCTGCTCACACGTGGACAACGTTTAGGAACTTGGCCAAGGTTTTTGTGTTTAGGATTTATAAGAAAACTCGGAACCAACTGTCATAGGAGAGATTTGTGTAAGACTGAAGAGTCACTTTTATGCGTAATTTGATACAAACGGTTTTTTCATAATGCTTTCACAGTCCTGACGTAAAAGAAAGAAGCATTAGTTTTCTGAATAACGTTGGAATCTTCGGTGGTGGTGTGCAGCTGTCTGAAACACGTGTGTTTCTACGTGAGTTTTGGTGTTTGAGTTGTTTCTTAGGATAAGCAAAAACAGACTGAGGGGACTGAAAATAGAAAGCGTGGAAGTACCAAGAACTGGAATAGAATCATAAATATAGAATGGATTGGGCTGGAAGGGACCTGAAAGTCCATCCTGTTCCAACCCCCTGCCATGGGCACCTCATTTTCATAGGAACTGGGGAAAACACACAAGTTACTCTTTGTCAATCTGAGACAAAACCTGAAAATGCTCTGTTTTATATCAAGGCTATAGAGAGGTTGGCTCTTGAAAAACCTCAATCAGTTTAAAATTTAATCTTCTTATATTTACTTATTCTTTTTCCGCATTTTTCTTGTCATCTGTAGATTGCCAAACAGCAGCAGATTAAAGATTAAAAACTTGTAAAAGATTGTCAAAGAAAGGAGCTGTCAGATGTTGGTTATAATTCATGATTAACGGCAGAATACTTAAACAAGGGAGAGATTCAAAAATATCTTATGGCCTTTGCTGAAGAAGAGAGAGTAGTGGTACAGTGCTGCCTGCAAGACTTCGTCCTTTCACTGAAATTCATATGTCAGTAGGGTGTGTTTGTTGTACTCGATTTTTATTTGTGCTTTTCTCAGGAGAGGATGGTATGTAAGTTGTATCCTGCTCTATGATGCTCCCCTTCAGAAAAGAGTAAATCTGTGTTCTGGTAGTATTTCCGTACATGTGCACATGGTGCAGTTCACTTAATGAGCAATTCTCAAGCAACTCTTGTTTCTGTACTGCTCGTCTTGCTTTGGCAATGGGACACATGGACACTTGAGTTTGACAGCAAAATAGCTCTGGAGAGTGAGCCAGAAATCACAGCAGAAAGTAAACGTACATGGCTTTTCCCCATTCTGAAAGATGCCAGAGTTGTGCTGTCATTGCCTTTCTCCTTGGCAGCCAAAGCAATCATAGAGTTTTACACATCTGTCCTATGGTAATGTCTCATTTCAAGCTGTTTGGAATAGATAAGGGTGGCTTGCTTGGATTCAAAGAATTTAAAACTCAAACTTTTTTTTCCCCCTACTGATCTGCTTGTCTTTTTACTGGAGGAGTCAGATTCACTCATGTGAATGAGTTTGTTTCATAGGTATTAGAGACCTCCTTTAATTAAGATGAGCGTTTTGATAGCTTTAGCTATGAAACTCTTACCTAGAAAGAAAATGATCAGTCAAGAAATCTTCATCAGGAGGCTGGTAGCTTGTTTTAAGTTGATGTTTGCTTATACATTAATCCTAGTGGTTATTGTTTGTATTTCTCTTAGTTAAACTTCTGGAAAGCAGTGAAATAGAAACTTGTTGTGTATTCTGTACATTTTTTAACAAGCTATATCTTCCATGTTCTTCATCCCATTCCTGTCTCATTGTCTGAATAGTCCAATTTTTTTAAAATATTATTATGTTTAAACACATCTTATGGGGAAAATCCTTTGCAAAGCACAGGATTCATTCTTATACTTGCATTTTCTTGAGGCTTTTTGGAGTGGGAGATGCTTTATTCTGCAGTGCAACAAGAGGCAATCCTTAGCTACACCCTGTGCGCTCCTCGTGTCTCTGCAGCAGCAGAGTTGTCTCAATTCACTGGTTTCATGTGAGGTTCATGTGTCCTCTTATTCTGTCCCTACTGTGGAATATGAAGTGGTGGCTCATCCTAAGTGCCATGGGATCAAGAAACAGAAGTGCTCGGAATTAGTTCATTGAGGTTTCTTATGGAGCAGAATGGTTAAACACATCTGTGTGTGTGTGTGTGTGTGGAGATACTGGTGGCATTAAGAACACAGTGCAGGAGAGCCTTGTGGGGTGACGAAAAAATGAAGCTGGAATGAGACTTCTTGTGTTTGTGAATGTGTTCTGATTATCAGCACGTGAAAAATAAGATTATTTTAGGGGCTGGCCCCTTCAAAATGTTCCTTTGGAGGAGCGGATAAGCTTCTGCAAATTAACTACCCTTTCACCTTTGCTCCCGAGCTGCCCCTCTTCCACTTGTGCTATTAAAATGCTTGCCAGCAGCTCTCATTTCTGTTTTCTCACTTCTCCCATTTCTGTTCTGCAAAGCAATTCATCTGGAACTGGTAATTTGTTCACTTCTCATAGTTTTAATTGCCTAATTATCTGTTCCAATGCAATGATAAAGTCTTCAAACATCTTGCTCTCCCCACAGCCTTCTCCAGCATGAAAGAAAAGTGTGCAGAGTGTTTTACTGCGCTGTGGTCTGTTTTGCTACTTCCTTGTGAATCCAAATTACAGCTATTCTTCAGAGATGTTTTGTGAGATGGTAATGAAGGGGCATGGTCTCTTTCAGCCATACATAGGCTCTGTCTCCTCTCTGTGGAGCTCAGTCTTGTTCTTTGGGGTGTACTGCTGCAACATTACATTTGGCTTTGTGACTCCAGCCTCTGAAAATGCAAGGATGCTAGATCCCTAAAGACGTTGGAAAGGCCAGTGCACCTGTGTCCCACGAGAGAAGACATCTTGATTCTCCTGCTGCTGTGTAGCCAACCTACCCTGCCTTCGGCCCTTGAATTCTGGCTGCTGCATGCTAGCTTAGGAACTCTTATTTAGAGGGCTCTTGTAAAGGCTCTTATGCCTGTTCTTTCTTCATAAAACTTTCAGAACTTTGTAAAGTCCTTTAGAACTTTGTAAAGTCCTTTAGAGTTATGTTAGACCTTGTCTGTGTATTTTTTTCAGGACCACCTGGAGTAAATGGAAGTTTCAGTACTAAAAATGCTGGTATAGAGCCTCGTTTAGAGAGGGGCCGTCAGTATGAGAGGCAGTGTAACTGCACTGTGCATCTGTGGAGAAGAGTCCACAGCTACTGCAGCTTTGAGGGTTGGTACCTGATCCTAACTAACCAGTGAAGATCTCCTGTTCAGTTGCCTGGCTGGTAGAAGCTCTTGCCTGGGTGTGTGTGTGGTATGGGTTTGTTTGCTCTTCTCCATACTGACAAACCCAATTGCATGAGTCACCAAGCAAAAGGCACTGCAGTTTGGCAGGTATGCATCTGTCTGAAAAATAAACTGCAAACGAATCTTTTTTACAAATACTGCAAACCCTGAATAATCCAAATGTGCTTGCGTACGTTTCTCGTTTGTCTCTCACCTGAAGCAAGCCTGATTTTAAGAACAAGAGGCAGCGGAAACTTTTACAAACCTGTGGTTGTAGAAACTGTAGAAACCGCACGTATTCTGGAAATCTAAGAACTTAATTGTTTGCAAGAGAATAGCCCCAAAAATCTGATTTTTATTTTATTTTTTACTCAGAAAACAAGAAAATGTGCTCTTTTCTTCCGGGATGCTATCCAAGGAGGTTTTGTAATGGTACTTTGCAATAAGCGTGTATCTATGGTGTTCTAGAGCCAGGAATATTGTTGTATCTTGTGACTAGTTAAATATCCTCTGTGTAGGGAAACCAGACTGTATTTTGGCATCTAATTTAAAGACATTGATTATAATAATTAGAATACTTTTTTCTTTTCTTTTTGTATAAGTCATGACTTGATCTGCAGATTCTTTTTTGTTTTTTTAAAGATAAGACAAGAAAGCAATTATGTTAGTTTCTATAACTTTGAAACGATTTACAGAAATTTGGTATCCAAATATGTGGGTGTTTGTGGTGGTGGTGGCTTTGCTTATGACCAGGGGCTTAGGAATTTGTGCCCCTGCTGTAGCTCGTTGACGTGCTAATTTACCATGTTGGATTTTGTCACTTAAAGTTGAGGAAAAACAAGCATTCCACAGTGTATTTTAACTTAATTGATCCTATTACTACTCACTTAATCAATGGATAGAAGTGCAATTGAATAACTTTTGAGGTTAGCTGGAATTAAGAAGATAGTCACATGTGTTAATTTATCCTAAATTTGCAATTCATGTGCTAATTGCTAATTTTAAGTGCAAGTTCTCTTTTATCTCCTTACAGTTACCTCTAATACTACAATGCTAAATGGTGAGAATAAAGCTTGCCAGTCATTTCTGTGCACACAACCAACCACAAATTGCAACTCAACTCTTTCTTTTGGGTAATGCTCTGCATGTATTCTCATTTATCTTCTCAGATGTTGACCACTTTCCTGTTGCCAGCAACAGAACGTGAGTGCTGTTTCTAGTCCATGCTGGGTGCCTGGTAGAACTGGTGGGACCTGAGCAGGAGTCCCACTTCTAGGGATGCAAATGAAATTCTATCCTGACTTTTCTTTATAACAGTATTTGTGGGGCTCCTGTTCTTCTAACTTTGGTTTTTGCTGCTTCAGTATGATTAGTAAAGCTCATGAATGGTAATGTAATTGAAAGTGGGCAGGGAGAGGTTTTAACTGTGGCAGCATTTAAGCTCATGAGGAAATTGGAATGAATATTCATGGCCAACTTCTTCCACACTTGTACAGCTTTACTAAAAACCAATAGCTTGCATATATAATTTGACTTTTGCTTCTCAGCTGGTTAGAACTTCTAATTTAATTCCTTGTGAATTCCTCTTTCACAACATTTGGCTTGCAAGGCACGTAGGTGGAGTATATTAATGCTGGTAACTGGAAGTTAAATAGTCTGAGATTTAAAATAAGAGTGATTAATGCCTTCTTTTATAAATCTTAAACTCGGTGCAACAGGCTTACACTACGGTTAGAGAGAAATTGCTATCACAAGCTTGATGAGATGCTCTTCTTGTGAGGCCAAAATAGAGTTTTAAGAGTTTAAAAATGTGTCCTGGTTGTTAATTTAAGGAAATCCAATTCATGGAAGGATAATAATGGAGGAGGAGGATTGTGGTAATCTCAAATAAATTTAAGTGCTCTTAATGTTTTTGTGCATCCCACTATTTCACAAGTAGGGAGCAGTTTTCATGGTTTGTATGTGGCACCAGTGGGGCTCAGATCAGAGGACTGAGAGGGCTGTGTGATGTTGCTTGTAGTATCATATATATAGGGAATTGCAGGAGAACCTCATAAACTCGTTTACTTCAGTAACAAATTCCCAACTTTGGGAGCTGTAGGAGAAAGAAGATTAAAATCTTGAGACCTGGATAGGTTGTCTGTTGAAGTATGCGCACTTTAACATGCCTACTGATGTTGGTGAAATGCTCAGTATCTTCTTTAGTGATAAAAAACTGTGATAAGTCTGTCTTTTAAAGAGGAATGAGATGATAAATTGCAGTGCTTAGAAAGGTACATTCTGTGTTTTGTAAACGTGACAGGCAAAGCTCCTGGTGGCTACCCGAGGAAGAGCACTGAAGTACTGCGCGCTAAAGCTAGTGATAGTTTCCATCATCTTCTGGTGGTCCATCAGGATTCCAACAATTGCATGGAGCTCTTATTTTAAAAAAAAAAAAAAAAAAAAAAAAAAAGCATGATCAATCTTAGTATTTACATCTTGGAAAAGACAGCATGCAAGCATGTCACTTTAGTAATTCAATTTAGGAATTGAATATTGAGATCTTCTACATCAAAGTG
This sequence comes from Tragopan temminckii, assembly GCA_028571105.1. NCBI lineage: Eukaryota > Metazoa > Chordata > Aves > Galliformes > Phasianidae > Tragopan > Tragopan temminckii. The sequence continues at coordinate 2,748,015 of JAOWBP010004313.1, read as the reverse complement.
CTAAGCATAACACAGTAAGATATATCTTTTCTCTCATCATCCTTAAACAGTAAAAAGGCAGCAATAGATTTTAAAACTGAGTGAGAACCATCTGGATCCAGCCTACAAGGAGGCTAACGCACAAAAAACCCCTCATTTTTAGTCATAAGACTGGGGGAAACTAAGTGAGCTTTAAGCTAACAAAAGAAAAGTGAAATAGACTTACTGAATTCCTTCTTAAAGTCTGTTTGCTGTGATATATTGATTTTTGTCTGCTACCCACAGCATCTTATGTACACAGTGAGCTGCAGTTCTTAGGTTGTGTTTCTTGGGGAAACTCATAACTGTCAGTGAGTTTTGGTCCTGGCTCTGAAAATGTTTGCAAGCTCCCTGATTGATGAATTGTGTGTTTACGTCGCTCTGAAAGGGATATTATCTCTTGTTTTGTGAGAAGCAATTCGAGGTTCAATGAATAAAAGCACTGTATAAATGTAATCCATACTGCAGATGCGTTAACTCCGGGTGCTGCGGTGATTGCTGTTGGCAGCATGGTGAGCTGTGATAACCAGAGTCCTTTCAGTTTGCAGAAAGCCTCACTTATGCAGTCATCGGGAAGCTAATCGCTCCTTCAGAAGCAGAAAGATGCGCTGTTTGCTTCAAGGGCTGCTGTTTGAATTGATGGGTTAATAACTCGTGCTGTGTCCTGTGCTCAGCCTGGAAACAATTCTACTTATTTGAGTTTTCTATCTTTTCATGAATACAGGAGAAACATTTGCTGGCTGAACGCTACCTCTGCAATGTCACCATTCCAAGCCTCGCACATCTGCAGTGTTTCATGGGAAGAAAAAGCACAAAGACCACAGGCTGTCTTGTGAAGGGAGCTGTGATGGACGAGATGTGCATTCTTTTTTGAGAGAAAGAGCTGGCACTGTTAGGGAAGCTTATTTGTATACTGTAAATTATTAAGTAAACTTTATGAAGGCCAAAAAAGGAAGCGCATAGCAAAGATCCATCACTATATCTAGGAAGTTGGAGAAGAGGAGAATTAAGGCTTAAATGCTTATTAAATATTATTGTCTAACTGTTGTGAAGTTCACAAGCAAGGAGCTGTGATTTAATCCAGGAGTCACTCGATACGGAGTGCAGCAAAGCAAACCATAAAGGGTGACGTGGATGTGATGTAGATGTGGAGAGAGTCATTCTGCATAGCACAGAAATGATGTATGGGAGTTGGAGTCTGCTCAATGCTTCTGTCTATCTTGTGGGGCTTTTTGGTTTGTTTTTGCCAGAGAAATTCAGGGCCACTGTTCTTATAGAGCAGTTAGATGAAGATATTGTAAATATGTATCTATATAAAATTTGTTTTATTTCATTTTAAGACTTACCTGGATTTTGGTACACAAGCAAGTACTGATATTGCAGACATTCCAGTATAGATGCAATATCTGCAAGGTAGCAGAGCAGCATGAACTGGATGCCTTCTGACAGCACGTCAGATAGCTGAGCTTGTCAGACCTGCAAATGAAGAAATACCCTGTGGTTTTCTAGTAATCTTTACTTGCAAAGGCGATGCTCTGAATCAGCTGCTATGGAGCAAAATTTTAAGCAAAAGTTATTCTGCTGGTTTCCATTTGTTAATAGTTGATGCACTCATTGTGTATTGAATTGTACAGATGAATTGAGAGCATCCATTTCAGGAGCTGTATATTTTGACATTGACTGCCTATATCCCATTGAATTGTACATCCCTTTGAAAGGAATCGAAAACAGAAGAAAGTGGAAGGCTATCTTCTTCCAATACCCAGAAATACTTCTGTGCTTACTTCTGACCCTCGTATCGAGTCCCTGTGGTCTCCCTGAACAAAGCTGAAATCAGCATTTAAGTAGCTGAAGGTGATGTATGTTATTATTGAAACAAACAAACAAACAAAAAAACCTGAAAATGACAGATGTGCTTTTCTGCATTAAAAAAAATAATCTGAATATAGACTACCACTACACTAAGTGGTGGCTTGTTGGTAACCATGAATTTATCTTGAGTGATGCATCTTTGGTGTTGTCCTTTGTGATGGCTGTTTCTACAGTTGCCTTCCATTAAGTCTGTTCAAGCAGAAAATATGTGGTACTGTGGATCTGTAGACGTGTAGATGGTTACTGGAGGGCTGTTTTTCTTCTGTCTGGGAGCAGCAGGACTTGGAGCATTGATCTGTCACAAAGAGGACTCTAAACTTAAAACGCTGTGGTCACATCTCCAGCACGTGCATGAAGTGGCACAGCTCTGTGCAGCATTTCAAGATCTGACCTTATACTTGGGTATGTGAGGTCCCACTACAGAAGAAAAACTATTATCAGCATTTCTGAGCGGGGAGGTTTTAAAAATGCTATTTCAGAAAGGGCGTGATGTGCTTAAGTGTATTTGCCACGTACTGTGAGAACCCTTGGTTCACCTTTGAGGAAAGGACAACTTAATTGTAAGTCTGTGCATTGAGAGTATTTCAGTAGTACTTTTCCACTGTGATGTATCCTAAGGGATACGTATCAGGCAGTGTTTGAAAAACTTGTCTCTCTTTAGGTAACTGATTTGATATGTCTGAATTGTGGTTGTTTCCAAAATACATTCGGATAGAAGGGAATAAGATTTTTCAGGGGAGTTTCTAGATCGCTGTGAATCTGACTTTGGTATGGTGTAACTTCTGTTTGACTGCAACTTCTGTCCTCTTGCATGTGCTGAGGGATAGAGTGATTCTTACTGTGGGCACCAACACACACCCAAAAGCAGAACAACCAAAAATACCAAACACGTTTGCACGGTAATATGGAAATCGTTTGTGTACTTAACACCCCCTGAAGAATCTGGTGAAGTGTAATCACTCAAGAAAATAAATTAAAGCTTAGCATGGTTTCAATAAGACGCGTTCGCTGCAGCTGCTGAGCGTTGCTGTCTGAAGTACAGCGTTTCCTAAGATGAAATGAGCTGTTGAATTGCACTTCAAAATGATAAAACTCAAGGGATTTTCTTGTGGTAATTTCGTGACCACTTGGATTAGTTCAGATGTTCCCAAATAGCTAAAAATAGTCCCAGAAGCCCAGCGAGAAGCTGCAGAGAACAGCATTCCTGCTGGGTGAGATATTTGTTAATTCTTATCTAGGTTTTTGTTGGTTTTTAATAAAGCCTTTGTTTTCTAGGGGAGGATGTCACTGTTGCTCTTCAAGTAACATTTCAAGCATTGCAGTGTGGTTACAAGGTCTGTGAGTGCTTGCTTCTGTCCAGAGCAGCTGGGCCAAGTACCCTGAACACCAGTTTGCTTCTAACACCCTTTGAAAGGCGGAACTTCTCTTGTCCTTGGACAGTTTGGTGTTTCTCGCGTTTCTCCATCCCAAGCTGTTTGCTGTGAACAACTGGATAGAGCATGATGTCTGCACTGCACTGCTGCATCAAACTGTTGTTCACCCCTCAAAGTCTGAGCACTGGTGAAGTGAAAGATCAGTTGAAGTGGATTTCAGGAGGCTGTGTGGCACTGTTATAGTTCTTTCTGTTAACAGTTTGGTTTAGTTCTGTCTTTTAGCTTGGTTCGTAAAGTTTTTTTGTATCAAATTGGGCTGTAATTCAACATCTGCAACTTTGACATACCTTCACTGGTGCTGTGTACATTAAGTTCTCTGTGGGCTTTCTTACTGTTAGCTGCACACACTTCTGCAGTGAGAATCCTAGCAGAGTCCACTGAGGTCGTTTTGCAAAGCTGCAGCAGTGCTGTGATGCTCCTACTTCCATCCCTTATCTATATAGGACATCCAACTGACTGAAAAAAGTCCTGCTTAATAAAAAGATGCTTCAGGAAGGTTAAACATTACATTAGCATGCTTTCTGTGACAAATGTTGATAGTAACCTCTTGACAACAAATATCTGGGTATAGCACTAGTGCATATATAAAGTACTGAGTAGTTGGCAGTTAGATAAATTCTAAGCAAATAAAACTAGGAGTACGTATACACAAATAGTACTAGGAAGCTGATCCATTCCTCTTTAGGAGTTAAGCTCTCTAGATGGAATTCACTTTGTTAATGTTGCCATAGGAATGCCTTGTGTTGGGTAAACCAAGAAGCAAAAATCAAAATTCACTTGCAATAGTTTTTGGTGTAAGAGGATGAAAGAAAGCAGTGGTCTGAGACTAGAGATCCTGGCCCTGAATTCTGAAAGTGATATCATGAGCACAAAGAACTGAAAGAATATATGGCCTTGTGGCTCATTTGACTGCTGGATGAAACACTTAGGAATTAGAAAACCGTATGTGGCTCTAAAACATCCTCTCAGAAGTGAACTGACATTAAAAACCCTTTTCTTTCACAGTGGTTGGCATTAATGCAGAGCTCTAAATTCAGAGTATTAAGCTAAATTGAATTCCACTACTGCAATAATATAATGGAGTCCAGTAAAATAATGCTTCCTTCTTTGCAAATACTGACTTCTGTCAGCAGCTTTAAACTTCTTAGAACAAGTCTCATTGACTTATCTAAGCAGTTAAACAAGTTTGGAAGATGACGCACTCTGAGCCTACTTCGGTGTGTTTTAAAACAGTAGCTTCAACAAAGCTGCTATCAGTACAGCCTGCTAATGCAGATACACTGGCCAAGTCAGATGTGCTGTAAGTGATGGGGGATGCTTTAATGACTGCGAGATCAGAAACTACGGAATTAAGTTGTGTAAGTGACACAGGAGGAGGAAGGACCATGAGCTTGAAAAGGCACAGAGAAGCCAAGGAAATATTCTTTGTGAGCAGTTGTCATGGTGCAACTTTACTAATATGCATCATTTTCTTGCTACAGTGCTACATAAATATTAAGCAGTGCATTACAGAGATCACAGGGCTCCGTTATGTACTTCATGAAAGGAGAAGGGGGGGAAGGTGATAAATAAAAACACGCTTGAGCCAAATTAAATTTTGTGCAGCAGCTTCTAAGTAGGATTTTTATCCACTGAAAACGAGTTTGATGCATGGTCAGAAGATGAATGCAGTTACTATAGGCCAACAACCATCAGAATTACTTCTAGCTGATTTAGGAGCCCTAGTGAACCATGTGGCTTATAAGGTAAGCTACCTTTTCTTTCCCCGTTTGAAATCCTATGTGTAAAAACTGTTTCTCAGCTTAAGTCAACTTCCTTTTCTACATGAAAGCCCGATACTGCCAGCTTCTGTTTTCTGAGTAGAAATTAAAGTTGTTTTTTTTTTCTAATGAGAGCAAAACCAGTCCATTGAAAATGTGGAATGGAGTCGCAAAGCAGAGGGTACTTTTTGTTGTTTTTTTTTCTGCCTTGTTTGCTGCAGTGTGTTATCACACCACAAATACTGCATTTCTTTTCAGCTTGCAAAGTATGCTTTTTTCATTTTCTCTACTAATGTTACAGTTGTATGAGATGCTCATCTTGTTAAAATCGTAAAATAGATATTTTAATTTGGAGATGTTGAAGAAAGAGGGAAGGGAAATGGATAATTTAGGTGCTGATGTCTACTCTTGAATGGAGATGGCCCAGTCATAACTGAAGAATAGCTGCAATTTATGCTTGGTTTCAAGTTCCCAATGTACAGAATTGTCTTGGTTACTATCTCCTTTCCAGTAAAGCAGGAACAAGAATTTAACTTGCTTGTTATTCCCCGTGCTTGGGTATAAAATGGCAAAGCCTCATCTTTTATTTGGAACTTAAACTTTATATCAGCCTGTGTATTTTTTTTCTCTTCCTAAGTCCATTAGTTAGTTAATTTTTTTGCCCTTCTTGTTGAATTTCAATATAATGTGAGAAAGCCAAGAAAACTGTCTTCTGGAGACATTCGTTTTAATGGTTTTGTATTAGTGCCACTGTACTCCTGCATAGAATTCATTTAGTAAGAAGGTTTTATAGAAAAACCTGTCTCATGCATCTTGGCAGGGAAGACAATGCTTAATTGTAATGAGCATCAGTTGGGTTTAATTTGGATCTTAATGTTCAGCAAATGACTTTATCTTAAATCTGCCAAGGAAGAGATGTGCAAGTTCTGACCCTGTTCCCCTTCCACCTTAGGCTGCCCTCATTGGAGCCGTGCAGCATAGGGGAGCATAGGATGGCTCTTGGAAGGAAGCTTAGCTAGGAAGTGATTGGTTTGCTCAGGATGCCCAACTGCAGCAAACTTATCCAGATCACCCAGCAGGAGCTTCTCCCACCAAGCTGTAGTATAAGATGAGGAGAGAAACTGATTTGGGACTGAAGGAAAACTGTGCTCTCTCTCAGCTAGTTTCAGAGTCAGACCTTTTAGAGTTCTGCTTTCCCAATTACATTTCACAAACTACTTTACAGTTTTGTTTTGTTCTTCTATGGTTCTCCCATTAATCCATGCAGTACCACCTTATTATCTTTTTCAGATCAAAGTAACTTTTGGACTGAAAGACCAAAGCAAAGTTATAAAGTGCCTTTAGAATGTTAATAATGCCATTGCAAACTGCTGCACTGGAGGTTTCTACCTGCAGCACTGCGTGCTCTAAAGGCTGCAGAAGAGTAGAGTAGCATGCTGGGCTTTGCGACCTGAGACCTGTCAGTCTCACTGCTGGGTAGAGTCATAATTCGGAGAAGATTGAGGGTTCAGGACTTCCAACATTTGTGCTGAATATGAAGCATCCTTGGTTCAACGTACGTTTTTGGTTGGTTGGTTGTTTTATTGTTTTGTTTTTTAAAACGTATTATGCTAATCTTTCCAATAGGGAACCTCTTGGTCTCTGCGTGGGGTTTCTTGCAGCAGGAAGATTTGAACAACTAATGAAATCAAGGGGAAAAAAAGCAGTTAATGACATTTTTATCAAATTCATTAAACTTGGAAATAATCTTTTAGACCATCTTCACTCATCCAAAATGAAAGGTCGTAAATGCAAGCCTTCTGTAAACACCCTAATATCCTCAGTGATTTTAATGAAAACCTATCTACTGCTTCTGTAATCATGCCTGCTGGGGGTATGGGAAAGCAGCATTACTGGCCAACTTACTGTTGGCAGTGTGTTTTATTCAAAGATCCTGCTTTTCTAACAGCCTGGCAGCTCCAGGGCTCGGGTATTCACTTTTAGAGCTGAAGACTCTCAAGTCTGTGCAATTTGAAAATACTGATGGTGAAAATTTGATGTGCGGGAGGCAATTTAACAGCACTTGTGCTGTGAAGAGCACCCAATAAATATATGTCAGGATAGCTTATTACACGCTGCTTTTCAGAATGAATTAAATAGTAAACTGTGCAAGATGCCAGCCAGCAGGAGCTGATCTGACAAATGGAGGCTGGTGACTGCCTTGTTATTACTGGGCTTTGTAAAGCACCGTGTGTTCGTCTAACAGATAACGTTCTGCTTCAATGCAGCCTTTGGTGAAGGCAGCTGTCTGAAAGAAACCTTTGCTCCAGTCTTCTACAGGGCTTGATCGGTTAAATTATTTTTTTTTCTAGTAATCTGTTTGATTAATAATAAATTATGTTTTCTGCTCATTTTAACTAATTGAATTTTTGGCTGTGTATGCACGTTGGGATGGAGGGATGAGCAGGTCCTCACTTCCCTAATCATTCTGCCTTGGAATGAGAGGTGGTGTTCCATCTGAAAGCAGCAAGTGCTTTCAGTGCACTCACTGAATCCCTTCTTCGGGTTAGATAAGAACTGACTCTCAGGTCAAGCCCTCTTGGTCACCCAGTAGCATATAATCAAACAGCAGTTATCCGCAGCGTTTAGAAAGAACAAGTTGCCCAGTGGTAAAGCAGCTGATTGTTCTCAGAGTAGCTTTGATTTTTCAAGTGGAGTACCAGTAGGATATCTGAGAGTTGAATGAGATGTAAAAATAGAGAATAGGAATTTTATGGTTTGCGTTATGGAGGAAGAAGTTTATTTTTACATATATATATTTATTTATTTTTTACCCAGACATGAAGTATATCAACTATTTGATTAGAGAAGTGAAGCTGGTGTAGAAGTTTGTCTGTTTTTTACATGTTGCATATTGCCTCTTTGTGCTAATGGTATCATGTAGAATTTTTCTTGGTTACAGTGATCTTGATCTGTAAATGCTTGTCAGAAGATACATTGCACTGATGAATGTAAATCCATCCATATATCATCTTTCAAATGACACTGCAACAATAACACAGTAATTAGAGATGGGAGATGAGGTTTAGTGTAGAAATGGTGATGATTAATGACAAGTATTAAGACGTACTTAAACTGAAAGTGCATTTGAATTGGATGGGTTGGTTAATGTCATTGGAGTGGGTACATTAGTTCTGTCTTTATTCTTTTGTGGGATGAGGGAGCAAGTGAAATACCCAGGGCTGCCAAAGAAGTGATTTGAGCAGTGTGACAGCAGGCTGTGTTGGTTGTCTGATGCAGGGTTGGCTCCTCTTCCTATTGCATGCACCAGGAGAGGAGTTCTTCACTAGGAGCTAGTAGAGCTGTATTCAAAAGTGAATTGAAGCACGGGGGGTCTTCTGAAAGCAGTGCTGTGTGGTTAGCAGCTATTAAAACAGACTCTTATTTCCCGTTCTCTGAATTCAACGCAGTAGAGACTACTTTTTTACTTGATTTTGAAATATTGTTTTCCAAGTTAGGCTTCAGACTGCTGTCTCTTAAGACAAAGTAATGAAGAATGGTTTTTAATTAAAAATAATGGATCCGTGAGGCAAAACTGGAGTAGACTCGATAAATGATAAATATCTACAAAGTTCTGCAAAAAACGGTCATGTGAAACACAAACATCTTAGTTTTTTTCTGCTTATGTGCTTTGTTCAAATATTTTTTTCAGCCTATTAAATGGAATAATAGATATCTTCCTTTGGAGTTTATAATGCTGGATTTCTTTATGAAAGAAGTTATGCAGGAGTGAAATCATTGAAATGAGAAAATAAGTCTCCAGTAAGTGAAAAATGAAGAAATCAGTGCAAAAGCAAACCCTGCAGAAGAGAAAGATAAATTGGAGCAGAAAGAAGAAAATAAGTGCAGAGAAATAGATAGCCCCAGTGCTACATCCCTGCCTAGGAAAGACAAGACTCTCATTTGTGTCTGCTAAAGCAGCACATAAACAGAAAAGAAAAATCCCACCATTTTCATAATCAGAAAGAAGTAGTGACATATAGGCTATGCTCTCCAGTCTCTAATGAAGTCTTGGCCTTCCTTCTTGTTATCTCTTCAGCCATGTTTATAGTTTTAATGGTATTAGAGAGTGAATTAGTATTTAAATCGAATCTGTGCTACAGCCCTTTTGTAACTTCCAATAGAAATACTGGTTTTCTTGCTTGTGGCTGCATGACAAGAAGTGCAGAGGTGTTTGGGAGGTGGGTGTGTATGGACTGTAAGCTGTAGAAATATGTTTTTATGATGGAGAGTTGCTACTGGCAATATTCAAACAGTATTCTACCATATTCAGACACTAACTTCTTGCATTTATTGCTACACTTAGAGGCAAGGGAGTCAAAAATTTGTCTCAGTTACACACTAGCTGGATTTTGAGGTTCTTGGATCAGACTGCAGAGCAGTCCTGTGTTATCAGTTGAGCAGGCTGTTAATTTCTTTCTTCGTATGAAAACAGACTGCTAAACGTTGTGTTGTGTTGTTTACCCCTCCGACTTCCTTTTGCTGGGTTGCAGTATTTGTAGCTCCTTTGATCTCCTGGAAAGACGAGCTTTTTAAAAAATAAAAAAATAAAAAAATTCCCTCCTGTTTCATTGTCATCAAATGTCAATAGATGTATCATTCATAAGAGGATTAAAGGCAATAAATAGCTTGTTTATAATTATATCAGTCAGTTATGAAGTGGATTAAGTATTGTAGTATGCTGGATAGCCCTAGGTGCAGGAAAAGTTAAAGATTTATTGATAAACTGATTTAATTGTCTTGTTCAGAAGTGCGTAATTTCAGGGTGAATTGGGGAAAAAAGGTTTGAGTTGATGACACTTGTTAAATGACAGGGATCACAGCCATATGTGGAGGAAGGAGAGCGGTAGCATGGTGGAACAGAGGGCTTCGGAAAGAGATTTTAGCAGGTCTGGGAAGCCGATCTATGGAGTCTCCTGGGAAGAAGATAGAAGAAAGCTGATTGCTGCTGGAAAGGGCAGACAGTGATCCTGATGGTACGAGAAGATAAGTGCTGTGAGAGTCTAATACAGATGAAATAGTGGAGGCGTGTGGGGATAAAATCGGAAAGGCCAAGGTGCAAAACGAGTTATTACAACTAGCAAGGGAATAAGAGATGGCAATAAAAGATTCTAAAAATATGCTGGAAATGAGAGAGGCAGCAGACAAGGATGATAAACACTGAGCATCTCAGGGCTGAAGTAACGGCTGAAGGAAGGCCTCTTTTAGCCCTCAAAAACCAGTCAATGGTGACTGGTTGCTTCACACAAAGGGTTGGCACAAGAAAGAGAAGCAAGATGGGAACAATGGCTTAAAAAAATTATCAGGCTTGATTGAGTTTTATTGCCTGATGAAAACCACTGTGAAGGAGTATATATTAGGATGTATTTTTGAGAATGGGCAGAGAATGAGGGAAATTGAGGAAAAGCAATTATTGTCTTTGTAACATGGTGCAGAGGGAAGAGAACTCGAAAATTCAAAACCCCTTGTGCTTTTGTTAGCATCCCTACCAGGGAAGTTGTGCTGGAAACAGTAAATGCAGTGCTTCTTGATTAATGAGCTTTTGTTTTGAAGCTGCTGTATCTAACGTTTTATAGCCAAAGTTAGAGTACAGCATATAGTCAAAATTTCTGATGAAGAAATGTCCGCTTGTCAGTGGTTATGTAGAACATCTGGTGAGGTGTGTGGAATATTTCTCTGTTCATCAGTGTGGTTATTGGTGATGGTTTGTTTTTTGTTTTTTTTGTTCACGTTAAATTGTGCCACTTCCAGCAAAATCCACCTCTTGTTCAGTTTCTGAGCTGCTCTCATTCTCTTGCAAGCTTTCTGCTAAGAGGTGTGAGAGTACTGTTACCCATGGGTATGACTTGGAAGGAAGCACAGTGGCTTTGCAGTAGCAGCTTGAATGGACGCCAGCTTTGATTGCATCTCCAGCTACTAGGAAATACACAGAACAGAGCACTGGAGCTGCTGGTCCCCTGTAAACAATTATATTTCTTTCAACTACAGAATTGACGTGGGAATGGTATTATAGAGTTTATTCTCTACTGGCTTTAGTTGCTTTGCTCTTGAATCCTAAAAAAAACTAAATAAAAACAAACAAACAAACAAAAAAACCCACAACCATGTATTAATTTGTATAACTTGGAATTATACCTTCCTTTCTGGTAGTCACATAAATTCTAAATTTCTGGATTTAGGTTTCTGACTCAGATGCCGGTGTCTGCTTTTGATACAGAATCAAGCTGGGTTGAAAAGGTTGAGAAGATGGGACAAAGAATTACAATCTGTTTTTTCTTGTTTTAAATTCACATTTGTCTTGAGAAATGTTTTTTCTAATCTTAATGTGTGTAAATAAATTACTATATATTTATTTGAGATCAAGAAGTGTCAGTTTCTTTTTTTTCAGTGCTACCTTTGCATCAAGTCTTTGTATTTTAAGACTGTATAATATGCAGGGTCTCAACACTGTATGAGAGCATCTGAACATCGGCTAGATGGATGATTTGCTGCATTTCGTATAGGTCAATTCTGTAGATATGGGCACCTAAGGAGTGCTGATTTTCAGACTGTAAAATAATGGAACAAGCATGATGTTAATCTTGTTCCAAAACAGCTGGGCATCAGACATCCTAGAAGGAGCTCCTTCATTGTTAGGATTTCATTTCTAATAAGTGGGGACTGTGAGAGCTGTGGTCGTGAGGTGCCCCATGCTGACAGCCGCACGCTTGGTGCTGTCTGGATCTTTCTGCTCACCTTCAGCTCACATCCTTGTCACAGGGTGCTCCAACTTGTCCGTTCCTAAAACCCTTGCCTACAAATACTTGTAACGGAGTTCAGTTGGTTTGCGGTGTTCTTTTCTAAAGGCTCTTTGATTGTGCCAGCTTTTTTTTTTTTTTTTGTCCCTATGAGCAGATTTCTGAGATGGCAGTGTATTACTGAAGGCGTTGCATTCTCTTTACCTCTTAGATTAACTCTCACTTATGAGACTATCAGTGTGATGTTATCCCATCTGTTTCTTGACTTGTTGCTTTAAATCTAGTTCTCAGCTTTGTTCTGCCACACACATGCAGCGTACGTTTCTGTAATTTCCCTTGCATCTGCAGATTTCTCTATTGTTACTTACCTGGTGCCTATTGAAATATATATAGGCAAAGCATCTACTGTTATAGCAATTAAAAACACCAAACAATTCTTTCTGATTTTGCTGAACACAATTTAGTACGTGACTTCTGGGAGATGGATGTGATGGACTGGAATTCGGTCATCTGCGGTCAGTGCCTGCTTGACCTAAGATTAAAATGAGGTGTCATTCAGCAGCCCTGGCCTGAAGCTGCAGCTGTGTGTAACAGCCGTGAGTCAATTATAGCCCTGATGCTTCTGCTGAAATCAGCAGTAACAGCACACAGTTGACACTATTTTTTCCCCCTCATTGCTGTGATGTAGAAGGGATGGCTCTTCCTGAACCAATACCTCACAAAGCTGCGTGCAGAGACGCAGCCTTGAGTCGCTTACATACATGGCTCGCATCTGTGTCAAAAAGTCACTTACTTTGCTTTCCCCATCTCTGGTGAAAGTCAAGTAATCTGCCCGTAAGTACACTGCTGCAATATTGGGAAGCTGAGAATGTTTTGTTACGAAGGCAGTGGCACAACAGTATAGGCCCATGAACTCATTTCTACCAGGATGACTTGATTCTTCCAGTCTGAATTGCTTGCATGGGATTCTTCGGGCAAGTGTTAAACAATAAGCAGTGCTTTTACCTGACTATGAAGAAATGTGAACTGTTTTCTTGAAGTGTGGGGAAGTGCTTTAGTGAGTTATGGAGTGATGAGGCTCCTTCCCAACATGGCAGCTCTGAAGTGGAATGATAAGGTGGTGTTCAAGTTCAGGCAGTTTGTTTTATTGTAACTTATTTTAACATCCTCAGAAATTCTATTTGTTGGTGCTGTCTCATTGCTCCACTAAATGCAGTCAAGAAAGCAATGAATTATCTCCCCTCTGCTAGTGAGTCTTGAAGAACTATTTGAGTGGCTATGGAGGAGAAGAAACATCAGTAACTATGAAAGGAAAAACACAGACTTCTCTAAGGCTGACTGACACTTCTTCTGACAGTTTAGGATATTCCCTCTGCCCCTGCGTATTATCTTAACTCTAGGTGAAGCTTGGAAACCTGCCCTGATGTGACTTGTGGGCACAGTGGAACAGTCTTTGGTGCCCCTTTGTGGTTTCTGCAGCTGTCACACTGTGATGAAGGAGTATAAACGAATTCATTTATACTCCTTCATTTGTCTTATATCTGACAATCTACCAAGAGTAATTGAAAGACTTGGTTTTTGGTGGTGTTTTTTAACTATAATATTCCTTATGGAAATAGTTGCTGGTTTTGGTATGAGAACCTTTGTCTCCTTTGGCTTTAAAGGATAGTGGTTGTTCCTCCCAGGGAATGAGAATTAAACTTGTGCTTGTATGTGTATATAAGTATACAAATATATGACAGGCTACATAAATTGTTACAGCACTGTTAAAAATACATGCACAAATGTACGTGTCTACGCTTTATTTATTAATGAATTAAAATATATGCCTACTGTGGACAGTCTGGTGTCCCTGCATCTCCTTGTATTTTGAAGCAGGACTTTCCTATCTAGTTGCTGTTTTACCTTGTGTTCCAGAGGTATGACATTATGGTCATCTCCAGAAACATAAGGGTGAACATAAAAGTTTTAAAGGACATTCAAGTTGCATAGATGCTTTTAAAAATAGTGTGTTAACTTAAACTGTGGTTCATCAAGCTAATGCTTCTCCTCTTTGCCCTATGAGGAATTACAGATGCCCTGCTGTTATTTTTGTCTATTCAGCTGTGTTCGTATTTCTTGCTGATGGAATTCTAAAATTGTTCTGTAGTAAAGTTCATGTGGAGAAGAAGACAGACAAAATTTGAGCTGAGGAGTTCTCTGCAGATGCTCTTATGCATGCTGAGACATGGTGATAGCCAGCCCAAAGAGCAGTCTGTGTGGGAAGAATCTCGGAAGGAAAGTGGGGTTCTGCAGAGCAGGCAGATGTATTGCAGCTTTACTCCATGGCCTCAATTCAGGCTTCAACAGTCACTCCATCACATATGTGAGCACTGAGAGACTTGAAAGAAGACCTTCATGATTTCTGTGTTGCAAATCTGAACTGCCTTACTACATAGAAATGTGTTTATTTATGTTCCTCTGGAGCTAAGATGATAAAAATCCATTTGGCTGATTCTTATTTCATAGCTTTATAAATATATATATATATTTTTGATGTATGGTTTGGGCAGTGTTCTGTGCTTCTCTCTAAGCCCATTTCAAAAAGTAAAATGAATGTTAAGTGACTGATGCTGTGTGTTACTGTCAGCGTGCTCAGTCCTTCTGGGCCTTCCTGTTCTGATCTATTTGCTATCTATATATACATATATAAAGACAAATAAAAAATGCAATAATAATTAGTTAAATCATCCTAATTTTATATAAGAAATAACAGTAGGATATGATTTTTACTTGTAACTCAGCTGTTTTAAAGCTTTTAAGTTCTTCAGTATCCAGTTCTTCTGTGAAAAAAATGTCTTTGCTTTTCTGTGAAAGGTATAGGAATAAATCATGAGGTCTTTGGTTTTATTATAGATGGAGATGAGTGATCAAAGAGAAAAGGGAACATACCTGTGCTGGTTTAGGTATAGCAGCACGTGAATGACAGCTTGATACCTCTGCGACTGCTGTTTGACACTTCTAGGGAAAGAAGCGTTGGGTGCAACGAGACTACTTGTGTTTATTTAAGAGATGCACAGCTATTTTTGGAAAGCTGTGGAGGAGCACACTGTCAGTCCTTCAACTTTGACAAGATGTCTTTTCATTGCTATTTCTTCAAGAAGAGCAGGGTATTAAGTCACCACTTTCTTTAATCTGTTTCATTGACTTCTCTACCTGGCAGAAGTCACCTCTCTTGGTCAGATTGTTGCTGCCTTTTTTTTCTTTCTGTTAAAGCGCTCAAGAGTGTGGAGAACCAGAGATAACAAGGAGGAAAACATCTAATATTACAGCTATCCATTATAACTTATATTTAAGTCTTAGAGAGCCACAGTAAAAGAAACCTCGCTCCAGAAGAACTAAACGCTACCACCAATAAAAAGCCCCTACGTGGTGTGCTTTCATAGCATTTTTACAGTTTGCCATTATATTGGAGGATAAAAAGAAAACTGCAGTTTGCTCTATAGCTCCTCTGGTGTCCCTTTTGAGCCCTTGAGTTTCTGGGGAATATGAGATGATTGCCAATTGTGTTTTCTGACTGAGAAGAGCTACGTGGCTGTGTGTTGTGCAGTCTCCTGCAGGGGAGATGGTATGGCCTGGTGTACCTTTCTGCCACCTACCAACCCTTTCATTGTGAACAGAAAAATGCCTTATAGCAAAACTTACCATCATTTTTTACTCAATTGAAATATTTTCTGACTTTGGGTTTTTAACCTCCTAAAAGTGGAGTTGTCTGGTTAACCACAAAGGCTATTTTTCTGATACAGAAACTGCTCAAAGCATAATACAGCGATTGTTTTATATGGTTTCTAAGGCCACAAATTGGTGCTGTTTTTTTTTTTTTTTTTCCTTATTTCCTTATTTAATTTTTTTAAAGACTACCAAGAACATGGCAGCAGTTGCTCGGCTGGACTGCTGCCATGTCTGACTGCCACGTGCAGTTCTGTACTCAATGAGCGAGGGATTCTTGGGCACCCCAGTTCTTCTCTGTCTTAACTGTCCTGCAGCTACTTTGAGTACTAGGGAGTGAAACAGACCCGGTTAGCAGCATGCTAAAAAAAAAATTGTTGGAGGTAGCCAGAACGTGCCTGTCGTATTTTATGTAGGTGACTGACATGGGTGACAGATGGGTGACTTTGTAATAGATCAGCATCCCTTCAGTTCCCCTAAAGCTGCCATTGTTGCTGACTTTCAAAGGTGGAGCAAGGTGACCTTATTGAAAGCTGATCAGTGTTGAATCCACCTTACCCAGAAAATTATCTTCTCACTTCTGGGATGAGCTTCTCTTTAGAGTGTTTTGCAAATTCCCTTGACAATAATGCTGGATTACTTTTTTTTCTGTCTTTCTACAGTAGAACTGCCACATCCAGGTCTTGTTCAACATCAGCAAGAAAAACTGCTCCCAGCAGTCTATATCCAGCACTTGGAAAGTAGGATTTGTGACAGTTCCAGGAAAGCAGTGTTATTCCTATAGAAATACAAATGGCCTGCACAAGTAAATTATTAATCAGGATCTAAAATCTATGCTTATTCTTCCAGTGTTTCTTTCATGTTCCAGTTGGCTTTAGCACTGTTATTGTTGTAATAGTGTTGTGATTCACACAGCAGCCATTCTTTGTGCTATGAGAGGGAGCTGTGTGCACCTGCCTGGAACCCGATCAGTAGTTATTGCCTGATCAGGACTCTCCATGTTTTCCTCTGGAGGCATCTTATTTCTGTTATTTTATTTCTTGTTCTTTCCCTAATGGCTTCTTTTGTCATACCTCCATTGTGCCGTTGTACAGATAGCACTGGGCAGTTCACTGAGGCATATATGAGGCACATATAAATTGTCACTGTTTGCTGGACATTTACTGGCTGTTTAAGTTTTACTCGTGCGATTGCTTTGTGATTATAAGCATATATTTGCTAAACAAATCTGTCCATAACTAATCCTATAAGGATGCATTTCTGGGCTACTTTGCTTGATCCATCACAGGTGGTTTGCTGAGTAATGTATAGCAAGCTTTCAAAGTTTGTGTTGTTTCTGATGTTCTCAGAAGTATTACCTTGTAATACAGAGTTGTTTAGGACCAACTAAAGAAGGAGGAACTCTGTAGAGGTTCAGATGTACTCTAAGCATCCATTGTAAGCTAAGCTGTTCTTATGGAGAAGGTAAAGGGAGACAGGGCCTTTTGAGGAGGCTAGATGGTGCACATCAAGGCTGTGAGAACAGAGGCAGATCTATTGGCCTGTGCCTTAGGCCATGTTTGGAGATTGTATTGAAGCACTTCTCATGCAATATGTTTTGCCACATCTTGGAAGAATAGCATTTCTTAAAGCTCAAGTTTATTGTAGACTTGGCAGTACAATCCAGTGATGTTAAAACAAAAACCTATGGAGTATATAGCTTCCTTATGTGCTGCGATAGGAAGCTTGTAGAGGGTTAGGAAAACTCAGTCTCACTTTTCGGTGAGTTAAAATTCAGCATACATACAGTAAATAGGAAGATGCTTACAAGAAGTATTTCAGTAACCTGGCATGCTGCTAAAAAACCTTTCTGCTTTAAGAGAACATGTGAAGGAAAAAACATCTACAACAGTTTCTCATTAAGGAGAACTATGTTTAATGGACAATGTATTATTTTAAAATAAGGGCAGACATTTGTGACACCTATATATTTTGCTTGTTTTCTACAAAAGAGCTTTTGACTTCTTGTATTTGACCCCCTTCCCTTTTAATATGAACTTGCAAAGCATACAAAATAATGAAGATTACAAATGTGTGTGTGCATGTTTTTCTCCTACCCAAATGGGAAATGGTACTTCACTGAAGGAAGAAGTTATGATGGTTGTGTAAGATTTTTTTTCATGTACTTGCAATGTGTACATGTTGGAGGGAAATAAGTTTTCATGTAGTCCTCTATTTTTGGTAGAGGTAAATATGGAAGAGATCTGAGTAAATTTTCAGCTCCTGCTGTCAGGGGTAACCATGAGCAGGGAGGTGAGGAGGAGGGATGGATGGATGGGTTCCTGAGCTGGTGTCAAGAAACTGAGCTGGGATCTGCAGCACAAGCTCTGTGCCTTTACACATCTCATTGGCCTTCAAGCTCAGTGGGATCAGGAGCATCTGCTCTTCTGAGGCAAGTGACTGACTCCTGAGCATCCCAGAGCCACCTGGGCTGTGTGGGATATGAGGGGGTCAGGGGCTGCTGCAAGGAAGAGCAACAGCTCACCTTCACCCAGCATTGCTGGGCTTGGGGACAAGCTGGCAGGGACTTACTTGATTGGCTTACCTGCTGGTCTGAGAAAGTGGAGAGTAGTTGTGAGTGACTTCAAGCTCTCGAATGGAAGATATCTCAACTGCTGAAAAGGAATTTTGGGGTAAAGCTCAGAAAGAACCTATTTACAACTAGTCTGATTGCCTCATTTTGTACCAGTACAGCACGTTAGCTTCAGCAGGTATATCCCTGTTAAATAGCTATATATTTTTAAGCACTTATTGTATTCTTGCCTTAGCATTGAGTAAACCAAAAAGGCAGGATCTCATCCCTTCCCATCTCATCAACAAATGCTTTTGGTCATCAAAACACCCCTGCCTGTGTCAGCTGCACTTCCACCTTGAGAAAGATCAGATTTGTACATACACCCTGCTTCAGGTGCATTTCAACAAACTGTTGTTCGAAGATGTAAATACTTTCCTTCTTGTGGAAATATTTTTTCCTCATACAATAGATGTTGTTACATCCCTTCCACTTCTCCCACCCCTTTCCAATGTCTGAATTTTAAAACGGTAGATTAGATCTTCTTCCCTGTAGAGATTACTGATAACCATCAGGATTCTACATGTTAAAGGAGCATTGCTGATGTTAATAACTAATTTTTAATACTCTGGTCTGATTTCAATTCTCTGATTGTAATGAAAAGCAAATTCTGTAGCTGTTCCATTAGTAATGCTGAAAAATGCCTATAAAGGTTTAACATACCAACTTTTTCTTTTTTTTTTTGTAACAACAGAGAATTGCATCACATTAATTTCTTACAACTAAGGTTTCATACGTTTAGATTTCTATCTATGCCTTGAAATTTTCTTGTGAATGACAGGTCCTGACAGGTTCATAAACCAGTCCACTGTGAATGATGCACAAACTTGTGTTAGTTGTGTCCCAGGTGCCAGTCAACTGTAGCATGCAGAATGCAACCTATGTTCTCCCTGTGTCTGGTAGCAACATGGAAATTGGTTTAGGGTTGTTTTCAGAGAACAGGAAATGCATCTACCTATATGTGCCTCAGAACATGACTAGCAGTCTTGATGCTAGAAACAAACATATCTTCAACATAAAACATCTTTCTGCTAGGCATGCATCTGCAGTGAGCATCATTCAGTTTGCCTAGGAAGCCTGCCCTTACGCTGACTCCTGGTGTACTGAAAAGTCACAAAATGCCAAGACAGAACAAAGGCACTTTAATAGGTAGCAACAGTCTTTGTGAGATATTTACTTTCTACTGCCGAGCAGAAAGAACAGAAACATACTGGCTGATCTTTACCAGGACAATAATCAGACATCCGCCGGTAAACATGAGTGTGGGCCAAAGGAAAGTGAAGAGGAGGCCTTTGGGGGGATAAAGTCTGCTTAAAATGACATTGGTCTGCATTCCTCCTGGGTCATAGTAGCACGGGAAAGTCTGATATTTTTTGAAATTGTTTGCAATTGTTTCTATTCGTGCTTTCACTTCTTTGGAGTTCTCGGAGTTGCCGGGGACATACGAGCACTGGAAGGAGAAATTGAAATGACTTGTTATAACAGATGCTGTAATGCAGGATTTGTAGTAAAGTTGCGTTGAGTAAAACAAACATGCTGGTGCTGACAAAAGCTCCTGTGGTTTGGCTGGCATCCCGAGATTGACTTGGTGTGCCTTTGTCCATGAGACATTTGCTCTATTTCTCTGCTGTCTGCTGTGCATGCATGCTCCAAATTTGCAGACTTACAGGTTGGAGTAACGTTGTTAGAAACCATTAACATGCTCACAATGAAACTCCAGCTATTGGGACTGTCACTTTTATGTTACAGCACCATTTGTCTTCAACTCAGAGACTTGCATATGTTTAAATATTCACATATGTTAAATATTCATGATTAGTTGGTACAACTGCTTAATAAGTATTAACTTAATATTTGATGTAATGTTTAAAGAAAAAATCGAAGCCCCTTGTATGTTCTGAAACATTTTAAGCATTCCTTGATCTAAGCACGGGCATCAGTGTATGAAAGCTGAACAACTACTCGTGCTCTGCTGCTTGGCTGCAAGGCTGTGCGCCCTGCTCTTACTGCTCCCATTGAATCAGAGGTGTTGAGTAGCACAGAGACAGAATGGAATGTGCTCCAAATACCTTTGGATTTCTTTCCAGGGTATCTTCAGTGTGATACAACATGACCTCTTGTCCTGAGGCTGTCAGATTAACCCACACCTGCAGGCAAGGGTAGTGAAAGATATCTTCATCCTCTGAGCCTTCGCTGTTTGGACAGAGGGCTTTGTCCTTGATGCTGGCTTTGAGGACCTTGCATAAGGTTTCTGTTGTCCAAACACTACAAAACCAAAACAAAAAGTATTGCTTTTGAATTGCTTTTTTGGCATCAGTTATGAGTTGTTATACATTGGAGCTTCATCTCTGGGTGCCACTGGTGGGTTAGCACAGGCAGAGCTCAGGGCTGCTCATCACCAATGCAGTGAGCTTTGCCCCTCCTACCACTCTTAAGAAACTAATTTTTTTACGTGTCTTTTGTTAATGTTTTTCAAATCTCAGAGCATGGCTTTAAACAGCTTTTCTGAATCCATTACGGAATGTTGTCAGCTGTGATGTTGTTGCATAAGGTAGTGTTGAAGTCTGGCTGTTCTGTTTCTGTGGTATGAAAAACAGCGTTGATATCTGCCAGTATATATGCCTTGAGATTTCTGAGCATAAAGGTGCTGCTACAAAGAAGAAAATAATGGATGTACTTCTGCCAAAATCTTCAAGCATGGAAAAGTGAGCTGCTGAAGTCTTGGGTTTAGTAAACTCTTGGTTTTAGTACACTTTGTTTTTTGCAAATTGATTTTATATAGAGAGGCAGAACTTGCGAAGTGAAATAAAAATGTGAGTAATTGTAACCTTATTGGCATTCAACATATTCTGCAGCATTTGCTGTGATACACTGGGCTGCTGAAGGTGTTTCTCATGATGGTTGATCTGGAGGCAAGATACTAATTTACTATTACTTCTCTTATAAGACTCTACCACTGAAAAGTATGCTTTTATTTCTTGCTTATTTTATTTTTTTGTTACATTTATTGAAGACTTAACTTTCCATTTTTCAAGCTTTGATAAGCATGACTGGTTTTTGTCTTATATGGTTTCACAGTAAACGTTTCGGTTTAGTCTGCTCTGGTTCTAGCCCTGTGGATGGTCATAGCCCTCTTTCGTGTGCTTACCTGTAAATGCCTCACTAAATGGCTCACTCTTTTCTTAATTCTATCTTCCATTCTTGTGAGCTCTTTAAGAACGTAATATTTATTCATTATTCAGTGTACTAACATATGTTTTGGCTCTGTCTTAATAATTGTGTTTGAAGACAGCAAAAAAGAAACAGCCTTGTATTCATAATCAAATGATTTACTACCTTTTAGTGTAGAATGGCACAATTGTAATCCCAATAAAGAAGTACATCATCATGGAGCATGCGACCATTCCCAGTCCCAGACATAGGGCCCTCGTCTCTCCTCGCTTCTGCGCAGTCACCAGCTTTTTTGCCAACATGATTTAGGTGTTAGGAAGTCTGCAATCTCTCTGATCCTGTTCTGTGAGAGACAATCATGATTAGAATTGGCTATCGGTATTGCAGCTGAATGATTTCTGAAATATCTTGTTGCACAAACTGTGTACTGCTTAATGAAGTGATGGGTGAAGAAAGCAGGGAGGGAAGGCTGGGGGTGGGAATTGGAAACTATCATTATGATCTGAGGGAGTTTGAACAGCTGGATTGTCTTTAGCCTTAATTTGGTCTGTTTGATGTTACTTCTTGCCTGAAGTAAGAGGTGCTCTGTGTTGTGCATTGGTAAAGGCTGCATGAAGGGAAAATCCTCCCAAAGTAGTCCTTTTTCCATTTGTTCCATTCTGTCTTCAGAACGTTTAGCCTAAAGTCTCTCTCTTTTTTTTTTTTAATTTCAAAAGAGTTGAAAAAAAGCGTTACAATTAAAATGAGACCTATGGTTTTGATTTCTCAGTGTATGTTTTATGGTCTTGTCCATTTGGAGATATATAAAGCCTGCTATCCGACTACATGGGGCAGAAAAGCTGCATTTTAATGGCACAGGGAGTGTGATGCCACCAAACCCAACTGGACAGGATCAGAGAAGACAGCAGTGAGGGCTGCTGCTGCTCCAGCACGGGCACAGGGCAATGACTGCTGCTGGCACTCGGGGATGAGCCCTGCGGTGTTGGGAGCTCATAGAGCTCAGGAGAGCCTGGCGTCTCACCAGCGCTCCCTTGCTAAACAGCATTTCCAGTCATCTTGCTGATACTTGGATGTAGAGAATCTGATGATATTTGCTGTGAATCCATATGCTATTAAATCAGTATTATTGTTTTATGGGATTGCTATCAAAGTGAGACATAATAATCACAAAGAGTTCAACCCATCCCCAGGATCTGTGTCCTACTGACGGATGTAACTAAGGGTTTGAGCATTCGCTTTTTTAATTGAAACATGGTGCAAGCCACAGGTAAGGAAAAAACAGACTGGCAAGGTGTGTGTGGGTTTCTGGGCACAGAAGAGAGGAAAGCAGTGCAGGAGAAGGGCAGAATGTTGTGTGTGTGGCACAACAGATCTTGGTCCTGTTCTCACTGCAAGGCAGTAGTGCACAGCTTCATGCAGTAGCTGAGGCATTCTCAGGGTTTTGGCTTTAGGTGTGTGTGGCTGTTTAGTGTTTATTTGCAAGCTGGTGTTCAGTGTGGCATGGTACCCACCGAAATCCACCTGTGCTCAGCTAATCCATGGAGCAAATAAAAGATGTGAGTTTAGGTAAAGCATAAGGTAGCCACAAGCCTAAGTTGGTGAGTGGCTGCTCTTGTTACTTGGCAGACCCCAGCAGTGCCAGGCTGGGAGAGCTGTGGGGCTGGGTCAGCAGGACTGGGGAAAGGCAAGAGAAAGGCACCATCAGCTCTTTACAGGAAGAGTGTGGGTATAATTCGAGTGTTGCTCTCATTAGTTGTATTTTTCATTGATGAAAGTGTTAAGAGCTAGTCTGAGATCTTAATTTTTATTTAAGTGTGTATTTTCAGATAACTATTAATGCATAATATCTGAATGTTTTGAGGGGTCACTAAAAAGAAAAAGAGTTGTTATTGTTGGAGTTGTTAATTTTGTCCAGGACTGTGGTTAATTCTGCTTTTAAATAGAACATCAAGGACCACTCAGGATGTGGCTTACAGCTTTTTTAAGGGCATTGTCTTTCTGATGATTCTGTATAACTCACTGGTGTTCTAGGAAGGAAGAATCTTCGCTTGGAAACTGCAGTAAGATGGATGTGACCTGCTTATTGGAGCTTGAGTTTAACACAAGAAGTCCGTGCAACCATGTGAGCTAATACTCTTAAGTTAGGTTGTGCAGCTTGGTCAGGGGGCAAGATGAAACAGAGGGGGGCATGGACCATGAGACCATGTGGTCCTCCAAGCACAGTGGGAAGCTGGTGACAGCGAACTGGAGACCTGCCTTGTTAGCGATTCTTACGTGCAGTAAGAATGATTAATCTTTAATCAGTTCTGTGGGAAGGAGAGGAAAAATTGGTCCCCTCAATGTGACTTGAGGATAACTCTGTCTCTAGTGCTGTTACTCTCCACGTTTTACTCGAGCTACAGTGTTTACATAGCTGTCCCATTGCACTGGGAAATTGTGGGGTCATCCTGTCTGTATATATAGAAAAAAATTATTTGGAGCTTCACCAGTGCTCAAAAGGTTAATATTTCAGATTGAAAAGTTCCTCTCTTCCATCTTCTAGCCTCACCAGTGCATGTTAGGAGGAATGTTGAAAGAGCTCATTAAGTGTTTCCTCCAAAAAAATCATTAAATCTCTGAAAAATGAAGCACTGCTGAGGACTCAATTGGCTCAGGAAGTCTCTGAGTGTATTTGGATTGGAAGATGTTTGGAGTATATAATGGGGATTTTAGTCCGTCCTTCAAGAGCAAATCTAAATGTGTCTTCTGCACTGAAGATTGCAGGGTGCCTCCATAATTATTAGGAAAATACAAGCTCCAAATCTTTTCATAATGTTCCTTCTCCCTGATATTTTTTTTCCCTCAGTCTAGTTAAATTATACAGTACATTAGCTGTGCAATTTCAATGCATAATCGCCGCACTGACAGCTGCTGGTGATAATCCTAAGGATGCCATCTGCTCAGGTTTGGAACACAGTCCCCTGCTCTGACTAACAGATGTGCCTGATACTCAGTGGGAAGCCCCTGCCTCCTCTCACATCTCTTGAGGAGTTCCCAGTGCTGTGAGCTGGTAAGAGGTAGAGGACCTCTGTCTCAGGCTGTGCCAGGCAGCGCTGAGCTCAGCAACAGCACTATCCAGGGGGTGTCCATAGCATCTCTTGGTGTGGGAGCCAGAAGGCAATTGTAAATTTGAGTCCTGTAAATATAAGTTCTGTATTGGTTATTCTGCTGTGGCAGAGCTGTATGCCTTACGTATTTGCTAGTGTCTCGTACGAAATTAAGCTTATCACTGACATTTGCTTAATTGTTCCTATGAGTGTTTTCAATGCCATAGATATTTCTTCCTTTGCTCCACTCCCATACTTGCCCCCCCACTTACATCCCTGAAGTTAGACCTGCACTCACTCTGGCACTTGTCCTTCCCTCCCCCTGCCCCATTTCCTTTCTTAGCATTTATAAACATTGTACTGCTGGTAACAGGTCTGCTCTCCCCAGTGATGCTGGGGCCAGAGGGCACCAATCTTATTTGTTGCAATATAAGAGCCCATTACTTTCAGTGTATTCTGCACGCCTACGACTGCAAACATGGTGCATCTCACAGAATAGACTGACGCTGAACCTCGGCGTAAATTTGCATGGAAAAGCAGATTCTGCAATGCTCTGCTCTAATCCTGAAGATTCAGTATTAAAACTGCATAACACCATACAATTGCATCCTTTTTATGAAATACATCATACCAATTTACTTACGGACTGTCTAGCTACTTTGACACTAATGTGAATTAAGTTAGTTTTTTTGTTTAATGATGAGTGGAGTCTAAGATTCTGTGCATGTTAGTTTTTATATCTGGTAGTTCTTAAAAAAAAGCCCTTTGACCAGTTTAGCACTTCTGAATTCTTTGTGGACTGCTGCTTTGTGTTTCTCTGTAGTACAGAACTGTACAAAGTTATTCAGCTTAAGAGTAGTTTTCAAAGGAATCTGATAGAGTTCAAGTGTGGTTCATCTCTAACTTCCCTGGGGATAGAACAAGCACGGTCCCTGAAGGAACGCTATGGAGTGCTGAGCACCCAGAGCCATGAAACTCCAAAGAGCAAAGATCCTATGAGGGCTGCAGACTCTTAAGATTCTGGCTTTTGTGGAAATAACAACCATTGTATTTGCAGTCTGATAATTCTCCATAATTATTAGCATACAGTTACAACTTGCCCATGTGCTACAGAAAAGTTAGGTGGGTTTCCTCGGTAGTGCTGGAGATTTAGAGAGATGGTTGCTTCCAAGAGCTCTATACTTGCCGAAAAGGAAAGCTATTGTTTGCTCACAAGGAAAACAAAAATTGCTTAAAAATATACTTACGGTTTCTGATGAAATGCTGCCTTTGCTGGTGGAAGGACAACTCCTGTTATGTGACAGACTTGTTGGGCAGAAAGGTGTTACACCATAAAGCAGTGAAGCGTAGAACTGGTGGAGATTTTTTTTTCTTTCCTGTACTTCTCTGGGTTTGCTTTACTGTGGCCGAACTCATAACTTAGTTCCCCTATTGAGAAGCTTTCTGTAACCATAAATGGTAAGGTATGAAAGAGTGCTGTCCTTTTTCAGATTAATTGCCGAAACCAGGAAACCACAATACTGAGACTGACTACAGCTGAAGGGACTGACTTTTCTCATACAGTACGGCCACTTTACCACATCCCACATCCCCATGGATTTGTCTTAAGCTGCTCTCCTGCTGCTTTCGTGCAGCTTTTTGGTTTAGAAATCTGTTAGGTCTTTTGTGTAAGATTTATGGAAGTACTCTGGACTGCAAGTGTTATAAATATTCAATGTTTGTGGGGGTTTGTTTGTTTTTTCTTCTAAGAAAAAAAGTTCTGGGAGTATGCTGTTACCAGAGTTCCTTTCCTTCAGACACAGATAGAAGTCCTGTGGGGAACTTTTGTTGTGTCCTGCAGGACGTGAGGCTGAAGGGCACAGCCTCAGCAGGAGGGAGGGAGCATGTAAGCAAGAGAGCATGCTTTAGGGGAGATCTGATCACTTCAGAAGGAAGTGGGAAACACAGAGCACAGGAGAGGGAAAGAAGATGGAGGACTCTGTTATGTGAATATGTGCTTGTGTGTGTGTATACATGTGTGTACAAATGTATAAAACGTCTCGTTTTCTTCTCATAAAGCTCATCTGGTGTCTTGTTATGAAGCTGCATGAGTCTTGCAACAGAGATGGAATGAGTACGGGTCTTCAATGAGCTTCAGAACTTGATTCATTTGTTCTTTTAGGGCCTACAGAGTCTACACCTTCTGTTCAGTTGTGTTCTAGAAGATGTGGTTTGCTTGCTGTAAGTATTGATGGTTAACAGAGAAGAAGATCGGAAATGCTGGAGCATGCTGTTGGATAGATGCTGCTGGAAACTACTGAGCTGCAGCAGGTCATCTTTGCCAAAAAACAGATCCTCCTGCATAAGGAGTTTTAGAGAAGTTTAGAAGTTTAGAAGAAGGTAGTTTCCAGCAGAGCATAGCTGCGATGACATAGGCTCAACTCAACTGAAAAATACAGCGAAGAAGTTACAACGTGCGATAACGTTCTTGCTGCTGTGGCCTGATTGTTTTTGGTACCCAGTTCATCTGATAACCCAAGTATCTGTTTTTCCCCTTTTGCAGTGGAAATATAGTACTTTATGTTTAAAAATAAAGGAGCCTTTTCTTCCTGACCATTCCCTCCTCTGATAAGCCGGATTGTTGTTGGTACAGATTGTGAACAGGATGGGCTGGCCGTGGTGATGACTGGAACGTTCAGCCTGGATGTTACTAGTAGATGTCCTGCAGTGAGAGGGAGAAAGGCCACCTTATTGATAGACTAAAGGAACTGTAATGAGTTAATTCAGCAAGAACACTGAGTATTCTGAGTATTGTAAACAAGCACGGGATCCTCTCCGCTCTGTTTTCTAACCTAATAATTAGTTGTTTCACCTTGAGCTGGTCACTCAGGCTTGCTTGTAGTAAAAGATTTGAAGCTAGCAAGTTCAGAGAGTTTAAGCTGTCTGAAGATTACAGATGATTGTCCGCTCATTGTACCTTTTCTGTTATTACTGATGCAGAAGAGAGCACACAAAGCTGACTTGGATTTAGCTTTAAGGGTCTAGCAGTTACCTAAGATGAAGCCTGCTTCTGTCATCTAGATTGGAAAGATTTATGATCTTGGCCGTTTTTTAATATTTAAGAAGTGGTGTAGCAAAATCTGAAAAATGACATTGAAGTTTGGAAAAAGCTTTAGAACAGAAGTTATTTCCAGCTACAATGTGATCTGGGTCGGTGGACTTCTTTTTTTTTTTTCTTGATCATTGTTGAATATTTTGAAAGCCAGCTTTGAAATATCCAAGATGCATGTTCAGGCTCAAGGAGTCATGCTTCTAATGCGGAATTTTAGGAAAGATTTTTTGGTTGAGTGATACAGGAGTTGAGGCAGGAAACAAGGTAATGCCACTGACTGAATTCGTGAGTCTGTGGCTGGTTGTCTCCTGACTGCTGTCCTTAATTCAGCTGACTAATCTGCACTGTGTGACAGCAGATCTGTTTGCTGGTGCATGCAGGAGTTACACTGCATGGCAGAGACACAACCTGTGCATGTCTCAGACAAAACAGAGTAAATTTTGGAGGTGCTTTGGTGCACTGAATGATGGTGTTAGTGCTTTGGCTTGGTTTGAGGTACACTGGGGTTTTGTTTGAGCAGAGAGAAGCCATGCTCCACGTCTGGCACCGCACATCACCTTTTGTTTCATTTTCACTCCTGCACTGCAAACACGCAGGTCCAGGTGGCCACTGAATCCCTGAAAGCTAACCCAAAATAACAATGTGCAAGCACTAACAGTAGTGCTGTGCTGTTACCCATGGCTAGCATTTGGAGCACAGATCCAGCTGCAGTTTGTGTGCGGATTTGCTGCTGGGGCAGTACCTCTCTTGCTTCTTTCCATGCTATGTAACTGGCAGTGCACAGTTTGTCTTGGCTCACCCAGAGAGGGGTTGCTGCCAGGAAGGCACAGCCCTGTGAATAAGGGTGGCAGAACAAAATGGGACTGGTTAGGAGCAGCTGGGGCTATGGGCTGCATACCTTGCTGGTCTGAGAGCCTTCTGCAAATACTGCTTTCTAACTAAGATTTAAAAAAAAAAAAAAAAAAAAAGGCCTTCTCAAGCTTGGCTTGGTGTGTGGTTTTAATATTTGGTTCCTGACTATAATTTGAGGAAGAAAAAGAGAAGTGAAACAATGTCAGGGGCAGGCTTTCCTGAACTGAAAACACTCTGTTTCGAATCTGAACAAGTTTTGTGTCATAGAATCACAGAATGGCTTGGCTTGGAAGGGACCCCAAGGATCATCAAGCTCCAAACCCCCTGCCACAGGCAGGGCCACCAACCTCCAGATCTGGCACTAGACCAGGCTGCCCAGAGCCCCATCCAACCTGGCCTTGAACACCTCTAGGGACGGGCATCCACAGCCCCTCTGGGCAGCCTGTACCAGCACCTCACCGCTCTCTCTGTGAAGAACTTCCCCCTGACATCCAATCTAACCCTTCCCTCCTTGAACTTAAAACCATTCCCCTTTGTCCTATCACTATCTACCTGAGTAAAAAGTTGAGTCCCCTTCCTTTTACAATCCCCCTTTACAATCCCCTTTTGTCAGTGTCTTGCCTCCCACTTCCTTTATTTCAGTGTATTAAGGCCTTTGGCTGAGGCCAAAATAAACAAAATTTGAGGGTCAGTTTCCTGTGATTCTTGGTAAGAATGAGCAAGATATGAACCTGAAAATAGTGGCTGGAAGTTGGTGAAGCATTTGCATCTAAAACCATCAGGTTCCATAGCAAGAAGATATCAGACAAAGGTTTAAGATAAATATTTTTGTGGAATTATTTTTTCTGCAACTGGAAGGAAAAATGTGAGAGAAGGGATGAGTTTACAGCTCGGAGAGACAAATTGTATAAACGTTAGCATACGAGGACTGTAGCTGTGTACTGTAAATGAAAGTATGACGGGGCTATAAACACTGCGGCAGCGGAGGAGAAAATAGCTGCTGGCTTCTCTTTGCTGTACTACTCTGCAGCGAGTACTCAGATCTCTGTGCTTTGTACACTCTGTTGTAGAACAGTTTGTGCCAAATCTTTGTATCTGATAGGGACAGTCATCGTGACTGTGTGTGAGTGTAGAGGATGGTTACCCCTCCCAGGGAACTGGGCTGACTTTGCTGTCATACTGAAGCTCTGCGGAAGCTCAAGAGGGTCTGCCATGACTCCACGCTTGGTTTGTTGTTGCCACGTTGCATGGATTAATCTTATTTTGTGTTTGCAGTTGACCTGTCACACGGAAGGTGGTCAAATACAGTGGGTAGTTCCTCCTGGCTGGCCTAGGCATAGCGTGCAAACAGTGCCTGTACGCAAGCATAAGTGATGCAAGTTTGCAAACTGTAAGCTCTCTTTTGGCTTTAAAATAAAGAGCAGCTCAGTAGTTAAAAAGAAAAAAAAAAAAGTCTTCTAGGTGGTCAGAACTCATTTTATTCTTCAGAGCTAATCATCCGTATGGGTTGTTTTCACGTTGAAGCATAAGAAAAATGTAATGGCTGTAAGGCAGAGCTAGTTTAATAAGTACTGCCATTTTATTTCCAGGACTTTCTGTTGCTTCTAAAGAATCAGTGAGCTGTGAAATGAGAACAGTTGTTTGGATCTTCAGAAAGCACTGCAAAGTTATTAGCTTCCCCCTTCTTAATTGAAACATATTCATAATGTACTACATTGTCATTTTTAATGGGCATCGTAAAGAGAAATTGTGGCTCTTGAACAAGAAACAGTCGCACTTGAAAATGATGCAAGTGAGCAGAGGCAAGATGTCCTAAGCATTGGCAAGTCTAAATCAGATGCAGGCCAAGTTCAGAAACTTGGCTGCTTCTTGTTGAATAACTAAATAACCAAAAATGGTTGTCAAACTTGATAATAAGTCCCCATTTCCACGGGAGTATTCACACTTCACACTTAGGTATCTGTGCAGGAGCTCTGAATTGTGTGTTTGACGTCCAGCTTCACCATGTTGTGGTTGTGTGCTCAGGATGAATGACTGAGAGGAAGGCAGTTCTGTCCTGATGGGCATCCATGGGGGTGTTGTATAAAGCTGTTGTAGGGCTTCATTTCTCTTCCAAGTTCTCAAACTCTTCTGCTACTGTCTCTGGATACCAAAGCTCAAGAAGATACTCGAGTGTTTGGTGAATACATACTGACTGATTTCAGAGCTTGAATGGTGTGTTTTTTCTTTAATCTTGCTCTGTAGATGGGCACAAGGAGATAATTGCCTTGGGCTGGCAAGTGTGAGAGAGCTGGAACAGGATGCCCAGCAGGCTGCTGGTGCAGGCTGGTGCAGCTGGGTGACTGCATTTGCAGAGTTTCTGTGCTGTACTGAGGTTTTTGCTGTCATCTCTGAAGTTGACTGCTGCAGTAAAACGGGTAACTTTCTATAATCTCTCCTGTTCAGTATTTGCCCTGTGTCTTAAAGAAGGGCTTTCAACTCCTCATCTATAAAATGGCAATGATGTATCCATTCTTACTATCCTAAGGCCGAATACATTAATGAAATATAATTCCTTAATGGAAGGCACTCGGTATATTAGCTGAGTATAACTCAATATGTAGTTGGGCTAATGAAAGGAAAATTGCTTTTTTCCACGTATTGGTTAGTTCACGGAGCTGACAAAAATGCAGGCAGAAAGGAGAAGGAATGCAAAGACCCTTTCACAGAAAAAGATACTGAGACATGATAGTTTGTGGTGTCGTTAGCCTGTGAGAATGCTGTTTTTGAACAGATGAATAAAATCATGTAGTACTGTGCAGCAGAAGAGATCACAGCATTGTTAAGGCCTTTTCTTTTCACTTCCTGAACCAAAACAGAGATCTGATATTTCTGTCCAACAAAACCCAGATAACAGCACAGCTACATGCGGCCTTGTAGGCTCTGGATATGTTAGAATTACTGCACGTGCCATTCAGAATCAACTGTTCTAAGTTAAGTAACTTTAGCATGATCTGCATGATTTCACTTGCTGCTTAAATTTTGGATATCATACAGTCTGGTTACAGCAAGTCTGGATTAGGGGATAACCCCTGTGTTTTGGGGAGCCTGCATATGGATAACTTGTGTACAAGGCACGTACCATATTTAAACAGTCTACTATTTCGTTGTTACCTATCAAATAACATTTCAAATCTGGGCAGTTGAGTCAGTTCACTTGAGATGCTTGTTGAAGTCCCAGTTTGAAGAGCATCTTGTTGCCCATTTGACCACTGATGCTGTTTTCTTTGCTGGAAGCTCTGCCACTGTGGGCGTTGTGTGCAGGGTGCAGCCTCCTTCCTTTCCTGTGTCTGCACGTGGATGCTGCTGTCACCAGTTCATTGCTCTCCTGTAATGGGAATGGGAGCTGAGAAGGGAGGCATTAACTTTCTGCTTCTCACACTCCCCAAACACCCAGCACTGTATGTCACATCCTTGCTGCAGTGAGTTACGTTCCCTCTGAAAAGAGGAGCAAAATATACCAAAAAACAGAGCAAAAAATAGTGATGGAAAGAGCTGTTACCTCTTTTCTGAGAATTACATTGCTTAAAGGCAGGATTTAAAAAATAAAAAATACAGGGAAATGTAGTAGGAAATGACCTTTGTTTCTACACCACACTTGTTCTAAAGGAAAAAATTCCATTTTTTTTTTTTTTTCTTAGCCAGATTTATATAAGGAAATTTTTTCCTTAACATTATTCTGTTCTCGTGGAAGGTTACTGTAAAGGAGGTTGTCATCAAAAAGAAAACCATAGATCCTGAGTTCCCTGAAGCAGTTGAATTTTCTTTTGGAATCCAGTCCCAATATGTAGGCACTTTATGTACTTTACTGTGCAATTTCCATGAAGGTAACACAATTTCTTTTAGCTTCTCCTTTACCTGGGGAACTTTAATCCATTTCAAAGTAACATTGCCCCAGGATGAGAACTGCAGCTACATTGCAGGCTTATGGAGCAGTTTTCACTTAAGTTAAAAACTTAAATGAGCTATTGATAGCAGAGGCCATTAATTTGCTCTGTGTATGAGAAGTGCTGGACTGCCTGGGCTGTGTGCTGGGGCTCAGCTGAAGGGTGCCTGAGAGAGGTAATAGATTGGAGCACAAAGTTGGTGATTGGTGGGTTTGTGCATTCGTTGGTTGAAGCTTGCTGTGCACTGCCATGGTGAAACAAAAGCCCCAGTTGTTCTACATGAGGAGTATGGGAGGGGAGCAGGAATTACTCCTCCTGTCAATGACTAAATAAAAACGTAGAGAAAATCGATTGAAGTTGGATGTATTTTATCCAACCATCTCAGTCTGAGCCTGAAAGTCTTCAGAGATGTGAATGAGAAATGTTCTGCTAGAGGAAATAGCACTAATTAGTTTGGCGGAGAGAAGAAACCACCAGTCCTTGCTCTGTAATTGTCAGCTTTCCTTACTTTGACTGTGTATTTCTGCCTTGGACCATCTTGTTATCTCTGGTGGTGTTTGGCTTCTCAGTTTCTGTTTGTAAGGCAGAAGCAAGAAGAAATGAATGCTGAACTAATGCCACTGAGTGCAATTTGATGTTGGTGCATGCTAGCCACAGGAACTGGCACTTGCACAGGCAAAGAGATTCTGCAATACCAGGAGACTTTTCTAGAAGTGAATGCAATCAGTGCTTTGGCTAGGATGTATGATTTGGCTTTCTGCTTGTTTTTAATGTGCAGATGGAATGAAAGAGTTACTGGACTGTCACAGATGAAACATTTTGGCACATCCTTTCCCTCAAAAAGGGATGTTCTGTTCTGCAGAGGGCAGCTGGAGGGCTGGTCATGTTTGACAAGCTCTCTGAGAAGGATGTTTACCTGGGATGTGGTGTGAATTCTTAGCCCTCATTTACCTGAGTGCAAGTGAGACTACAGTGGGGGCATTCCTTCTATGCCAGCAGAATGTATTTTATCCTGATGTCAAATGCAGTGAGTGCAGCTGTCATGAGATTTGTAACTTCCTATTACAGATGCAGTTTCTTGTAATGCTGGAGATTGCATTAGGGAAGACCTTTACAGATGAGCAGAGAAAACTTTACTCTTGTTCTTCTCAGCCCCTTTTATATCCTATGGCACTGTGATTAGAAAGCAATGACCAAAAAAAAAAAAAAAAAAGTCAACTACTTTTAAGCCATAGTTCTGATTACCTAAATCAGAGAAAATGTTTGAACCAAAAGCAAACTTTAGGATGCTTTCCTAACCTTTATGCTATTAGAATATGCTGGAATGTGTTACACCCTTCCAGTAGCCTAAAGGAGGGCTTTTGAGACATAAAATAAGTACAGATGGCTTTGAAAATGTTATCAATTGGCTATTTTTGTTATCAAATCAATGATCTGGTCTCAGAATATGAATATTTCCTCTTTCCGGGGAGATGTATCTTCTTCCTTGTGGATTTGTGTGTGAAGTAGAAAAGCTCCAACATGAATGAGAAATTAAGAGATGCTTGTCCATCACATCCTAAAAGTGAGTGGAATAGGAAGATGCATGCGGACTTGGGAGGCAAAACTACAAGAGTCCTGTCCAAAACTTTCCATTCAATTAAGAAAGATTTTCTACTTGGTCTTGGTGAATAAACCCACACCAAAGTTTGGCCTCCAAGCTAAATTATCAGCCATTTGCACATGACTGGTTGTCAGCGGAGTTTGTTTTATGATAACTTATGAAAATAGAGGATTTCAAGTTGAGCTTGCACTGGTCTCATTTTAGATGGAAATTGTGCTGAGCTTACAAACCTCAGCTTTTCATTAGTGAGCTCCATTACCAGTGCCATGCATGTTATTGGTAACTTCTGAAACGCCTTGCAGGATTTGGATACTTCTTGATAAAATGCTCTGACTCTCTTCTTTAGGGCATGAACAGTGACAGTGTTTAATCGTGGTTATCTCTCGTTGTACTTACTCAGCACTTCTGCGCTCCCCTTGGATTTCTTTGTTCTAAGCGAAATTATTTTATCACCCTCAGGTTCTTTCTGTCTGTTGTTTTTCTTATTCAACTTCCAAGTTAATTTCAGGCTAAAGGACGAAAACTGTTTCTTGAACAGCCCCACGTATGTGTGGGACCAGTTATGAAAAATTGCAGTGTTCTTGGGGGATGGTGTGTGAAACATGGGCACTCTGTAGTGGGCTTTGAACCAGCCCTCAAGTCGGTGGTTCTGTTTATTTGTGTTTGTGGGTAGTGGTGTCTCTAATGATAACTGAATTGTTTCTAAATGTTAATGTGTAAGGGTGAGTGAACAGTGAAAACCAAAATGTTGTCTCCTTTGGACTCGACAAGATGGGATTTTCATGACTTCAGTGGAAACAGGCACTATGCTGACAGCCTGTGCAGACCTATTATTGGAATCTTACTGTAGTCATCTGAAGTGGAGTTTTGACCCCCCAAAACCAGTCTGGTACTGCAGTACATCTTGTGATTTCTGGTTGGCTGAAAAATAAGTAAGAAAAATGTGGGGAACCAAGCCATGAGTCAGTTCTCTAGCAGATCAATGTCTGCTGTGTCTTATCTCCAACTGTGTGTGGGTTTTCTCTGATAGGGAAGATAAAAGAGTAGTGAACAGTGAAATGAGAAGGGATAGACCAAGCATCTCTGCTATACCAAGTGACATTCAGTTTATGCAGTTAGAACTTGACTCCTGGTGCCCAGTACTGGTGCTGTGTGTTCCTGGTGAGTAGTACAGTTGTAGAGAAATGGCACGTAAGTTTCTTCTTGACAGAATAAAGCCTGCTGTCTGTTTTTGTTGCTGGTTTTTTTTTGTTTGTTTTTTGTTTTTTTTGTGGATAATAACAAAGATCTCGAATTAAAAATGATCATCAAAGATAACTGAGTCAATTGTATGAGACTAACAAGACTTTTTATGAAAAGGAGAGCCAGTATTGTATTTTATTTCAACCTTCACCCTGCTTTTCATGCAGGTGCTCTCCAAAAAGCTGCCACTTATGGCAGGTACAAAAAGTTATTCTTTTTTTGGTCATGTCCTAAGCAGCTACATGTATAAGGTGCCCTTTATACAAGGTGTTTTTTGTCTTGCATTCGGATTCACAAGATCAGATTTCTACAAACGCTTGGATAATAGCTGCATTTGGGAAATTCTCAGTTTTTTTTTTTCCCCAGTAAAATGTTTTGGAGATAACTAAGGATATAATTGCCAAAACCTCTTCAAAATCTCCATAAGTTGGCAGGTGTCTTGTTGCCTTGTAAACAGGCAAGAGACTTCTATCAAGATCTTTGTAGAGTCTGTAAAGTTCTTGGATTTTTCGAGCCATGTTTAAGACATAAAAATGATCCATAAAAGATTATAATAGAAACTAGGATAAAATGCCAGTTACGACGTATAGCCACATTGTGTGCTTGTGATTCACGTGTCATTTGCCTGATGAGACCTCTTTGGTACCCAAAATAAGAAAATGGAATCAATTTCTCATACGCTACCCTGCAGCTTTCTTTTGCAGGCCAAAAAGCAAATAGACCCAAACTTTTAAAAATCTGGACTCCATCTGTCCTTCTTGGATTGGTATTAGAGAGGCAAGATGGCACAGCGGTGAGAAGGCTGTGCATGCCAAGACAGTATGATGATGAAATATCCAGCTGCACTAACATATTGCCTCATGTGCCTGCATTATGCTACCACAAGATGCGTCGTAGCCCCTTCCAGTTTCTTTATGTCCTGTTTAGAGTAGGGGTGCTGAGACAATATTGAGTTCCCTCAGCAAGTGCCCTGAAGGAGGAGTGTTTTCTAATTCCTACGATTACTCATTACATGCAAGAAGAAAAAAACTCCTTCCAAGTGTTGGCAAGCAGACTTTGTGAGGTTGACTACTTCAGCTTTAGGTTCAATGATATTAGGCTTGTAAATATGTAAATAGAGGTGTATGCCCAACGTATTTGAGTAAAACTTGTGCTGTGCTTTGTGCAAAGCATTCGGGCTTCCTGTAGTCTTCTGCATTGCTTTTGGCACCGTGACCTTCTGGATGTCTCCAGATTCACACTAAGCCTGCTGCACTTGTTTCTAAGGCTGAAGTCAGTCTTCAGAGAACTTGCAGCAGAGCTTTCCCACACTGCTTACCATCTCAGGAGTCATGGTTTTGCCTTTTGTTACTGCATTTCCTATCGGTGTTGCTATTTATGGTCAAAGGCCTGTTTGTTTTTTTTTCTCATTACACTTCATGATCTTCAGAACTTAGTAATGTGGCACTGCTAATGGCTTTGAACTGCTTTCATTTTGCTGCAGTTCTAAAGAGCAGTAGTTTGTGGTGGTTTTTTTTTTTAATTGGGAAAAAGAGGTGAAGGATAGAGTGACGCTTATTCCCTAGTGAGAGTAGCCACAGTGAATACAGACCAGATCTTGCAATGCTTCTCTTGTAAATAACTTAAAAAGCAGTCTGAGTTTTCTAGCACCTATTCCTTCTATGCAGCATCTTAGTGGGATGCTGAAAGCAACAGGAACTGGCTTGAAAGGGACAGCATGAATTTTTGGTCTTGATATGTACTAATAAGGCCTTGAGAGATTTTGGAAGTACCTTCATTTATGGACAGTAGATACCGGTACGTGTAAGATGATCTTATGCTTAACATAGTGGTTGGTAAAAAAACAAACAAACAAAATAACACCCAAAACACAATAACAAAACAACCAACCAACATGTGACTAAGTTCTAAGAGAGGTGATGCCTCTAAGGCAGGTGTGAGATGTTATGTCACACCCTCTAAGCCTGTCGATGGTCCTCAGTAAGTTTGCAAGTGCTACGATGCCTTTCTTTAGTACGAAATGTACTAAACCCAAAAAGAATTAGTCTGCAGACTCCCAACCTGAGACGTGAAGGATCGCTTCCATAATGGAATAAGCCAAATGTTGGTACCGTTTCATCCTCATCATCTCCCAGGCTTCAGATGGGGGGAAGTGGTTTCTTCTACTGGTATCCACTTTTTTTGCCCTTTTTTCCCCCTCCTGGGGCACGTGCTATGCTGAATTTAACTGCTGAGAAATGTTGCTACATGAAAATTAAAATGGCTGAAGAATCTTTTTGATGCAAGTGTTTTTCTGTTACGTTATTAAGGCCACTATCTGTTCTGCCTAGAAACAGTAAGATCAGTGGAAGGCAAATTGTGAGAAAAGAGTTCTATTAAGGAGGTGAGGAGAGGATGATAAGAAAGATCAGAAGAAATGAGGAACAGTGTGTAGTCATACTTCCCTTTTCATGCCTGTGATTGCTGTGGAACGCAGTAGTCGTGGCTCTGTGGGGATGACATCTGGATAGGAAGATTAGTAACGGGAACCAACGTCTGTCATAAGACAATGTGGAAAGCTGACGTTTCCATAAGTACGTGTTCAGATCATACCCCTCACTGAGCCTTGCTTATCTTCAAGCCCGTGAACAGCTTTTGGAAATGGATGCTTTTTGATTTTTACCCAGTATACACCAAAGAGACTGAAATACTTAAAGACTTCTTTGTCATCCATCACTCCATCAGCTTCAGAGCTTAGCACATGTACCTACCTGATCCTTGTCTGCTTCTGCTGTGCTGTAGAGCTAAACCTTACAGAAAGTATTTGGTCTGTCGTATTTATTAGGAATGAAGAAGATGGGCCGCAATATGAGTTCAGGCCCTGTATAGATTTGTAACCTTTAGAATTCGGCTTCTCTTGTTAAACGTTTCAGTGGCTAGGCAAACTGCCTGCTACGTACTCTGGGGAAAAGTCCTTCCAGAAGTGCAGCCACCATAATGGCTGGATACAAACAGCTCCTGCCAGGTATCGTTAGTTGCAAAAGGGAAGCCAATTTTGAGTGTCACTTATGGTTTAAGTGTATCTTTATAATGACTGGAACTGGTCTGTTGTTCAGATGTCTGCTAGTAGTAAATCCTAAATAATAATTATTTTTACACTGTTTAAGATCTATTTTATTTTTAAGGAAATAGTAAGTCTGCCTGTGGGAAAACACTTTCAAAACCTATTTAGGACAGAGACCTGAGCTGTGGGTGCATTCTATGCATTCATTTTTTGTGCTTTTTTGTTTGTTTTTCTGAAGTGCAGATTGCAAAATACTGCTGTCTTCCTGTAACTTTTTTTTTTTAGACGTATTGAATCAAATTCCTCCCTGAGAAACTATGACCTTAGTTCTGAACTTCTGGTTTTGTAGGCGTATTCTTGATTTGCAGGTTGAATTTCACTGAGCCAAAATGACTTTTTTTCATGGCAGAGCAGGAAATCAAAATACCAGGTTCACTGTGGGATGCTGACAGCGCTTCTACCAGTGACTAAGGAGGGTAAATCCTAAGTGGCTTAAAAAGTAAGGTAGGATAAGGAAAACATACAGAGACTGGCAGCTAAGCATAGGAAGATTAGCATACCTGCTGATAACTGGTATTTTGTATTTAGAGCAGCACAGAGCCTTTTGTATTTTGGGAATTAGGATATTTATGCGAGCGCAGCCAAGTCTTCCTATAACGTATCTATGTTGCACTGACATGTGCGTCCCTCAAAAATGAGATAACATAAAGAAAAGAATAACCTAAAATAGTCTTTCCCCCTTATTACCTGGGCCACTAAATGAATACATGCCACTAGGATTATAAATTACTGTCACAGTCGCTTGACTTTGTTATGGGCTCTTTGAAGCTGGTTGTCACCCCAGTTTCGTTGGCCAATGTTTGCCTTGCTGTCTGGGATTGCAGCTCTGGTCCTTTGCTGAAAGAAGGAATTCACCAGAGGTGAAGGATTCTGGGGGCTTGCTAAGACAGCTTCCAGTAGAGATGATCAGAGTCCACAGTGTTTTGTTTTTTCTGAGAGGGCAGCATTCCTTCTTGCTTACTGACCTCAACCCCTGATATCAGAAGGGCTGCCCATGCAGGCTGGGGTCAGCAGAAGTTCTTCATCTGGTCACTGAGATGAGGGTTCCTGCTAAGAGCCAGTAGGATGGAACAGGCACTGTGAAACAGCTTCACAGAACAGGGGAAGTTGTCTCATCATCATGTTTTCAACCTATTTGTTGTGCATCAGTTATTAGCCTCGGTGCAAAGCATTGCTGCTGAATTGCAGCAGACAGGCATGTATAGAATTTTTGTGTTCTCTGCCACTGCTCGCTTCAGATGTGAAGGAAAAAAGCACTTCTGAAGAAGTCCTTTACCTTAAACTGGTTTTAGAGGTCTTTGGTCCTTAAGTGCAAGATGGAGGCTGCAAAGATTGGGTCTGTAATCTGTTGTTATTGAATTATTTATGGTCATTAACTTATGTTAATTTGAGGAAGCTGTCTTCAAATTTCAGCAATTTTCAGGAAATTGTGTGTGCCTTTTCATTATTAGGAAGATGAATTTGCCTGTCAGTTAAGGTCAAAAAGCTTTCTCGTGAAAATTGCATGTTTAATATTAATCAGTTATTTTATATTCCTGCAGCTGTTTTCTGTAAGAATATGGAGAGAGGTCTTGGCATCATTTCTGTTCGCATTGTTTTTCCCCCTGTCCCTCCCTCCCCTTTTCTTGTCTTTTTTTTTTTCCATCCTCTTCTTAAGTCAGCAAACATTCCTTTGCACTGCTGGGGATTGTGTTTTCCAGTAATACATCCTGCTCTAAGAGCACAGTGCCTCCTTCTAATGGATACCGATGACATAAAAGCAGTCTCAGATGTGTAAGCATCTGCTGCACTTAGTAGATCTCACATTAGTTTATTCTATTTTATTCTTGTTTTCTGTGATACACTACTCGTGTTTCCACGTGGGAGGTGTTCTGTTGTCACATTATTTTGAGACTGAGCCTCCTTAAGCAGGCCGCTCTGTGTAACATTCATCTGAAGTTCTTATTTCTTTAATCCCTACAATTTGAGCTTGTATGCGACAGTTCTTATTCAGTATGGATATAACTAAGGAACAAGTCATTCTGTGAAAGCACCAGATCATTTCAGCACAGATTAGATGCAAAAATTGCCCTCTTGGTTTTTGGGCATCTTGCTCCTGCAGCCTCACTGACCAGGCAGTTCAGGTAAACTCCATCAGAATGAACAAAAACCTCCGCGCTTTCTGGTACTCGGGATGTGGCTCATTGATGTCCTGAAACCACGTAATTTACAGCTTTTAATATCTGGAACAAGTTTAGCCTCTGAGTGGAGTATGCAGCACCTCCTTCTACAATAGAGTTGTTTAAAGTCATATTTTGGCTTTCTTTTTTCCTTGAGGTTGAGCGCTGTGTAACTTGGTTCACACAATTTTAATTGCTGTTATCTTAACCGCCTGTTTTTCTTGAAAACAGCCATCATTTCCAACATTAGTCTAATTACACTGGCACATTATTTCTAAGAATAGTTGATCTGTTGAGGATCAGAAGAAGCAAAAATAGATCACTTTGCACTGAGGTGCATTTGTCAGTATCTCTATGTATGGGAAAACATGCCTCATTTTCTCCTGTCATTTTAAAGCAAGAGGAGAGAAAATCTGGAAATGAGTTGTTAGAAAGGAAGCATAATGATAAGATATCAGCAGGGATAAGGGAGTTCAGCAGGAGGACACACTGTAGGCTGTGGCAGGGCAGGGAACCTGTGCTGACTGCAGTCAGTGTTCGGGGGAAGTGCCATGTCCCGTTATGTTCCGTTTGAGAAACCCAGCCACTGGTTTAAAGAACTGAAGGTAATTAATAACACTGTGTCTGTATCAAAGGAAAAAAACACCTGTAGGATATCATCAGTAAACAATGAGTATCTTTTCCAGCTGCACTCAGATGATATTGGGAGGATTATGAGCTAACTTGAGAGTTCCCCAAGACTCTTTCAAAGCAAGGACAATCCTTCACAAATATAATAATATTAAAAAAGTTGTTTTTATTACTTTTTTTGCTAGTATTAGCATCCTTTTATGCATTATGGATGTCCAAGTACGCTTCCATTGGATGTAGTTATTTTCTTTTTCACGTACTTCCAGCGGGATTAATTTCAAATTCTGTATATGTGGAGGAAGTTACTATCTTAAGCAATATTGCAGTATGTGCTCTTATTAGAAGTGAAAGCAATGAAATTTATTATACATGTACCTTCATAACTCATAGACAACAGCAGCGTTATTCTCATTGTTTTTCTGTTTTCATACCGTTTCTTGCTGAAGAAGACACAACTGCCTGTTTTATTAGCAAAATAATTATTTTTAGGATCTGGTTTTGGTTAGGTTTTGATTTCTATACACAGTTTTCCCTGTTTATTTCTTTCTTAAAATTAACTAGATGAGAAAATCTAGGTACGCTCTTGATATAATATATATGCCCTTTAATATATGGACTGCAGTGAAATTTTTATGCAATCTCAGTGTTGTAATGCTATGTGGGATTAGAAGCTCAGCATAGCACAAGAGACCAGGTAACCATAACTGGAAGATGTATTCCTCAGTCTGTGAGACCTGGCACTGTGATACTTTGGTTGGTAGGAATGACGGTGGCAGTCATGGCAGCCTTGGCACCATCCAGGTGTGTAAGCTTGTGGCTGTGCATCCTCATGGTGATGGAACCAGAGCTGCCTCTGCAACAGTGGTGTAAAAGAGGCAAATCATGAGTGGTCTGTTGTGTGAGTTCCAGTTAGATGTGAAATCAGAATAGGTGCAATATACAGCAACTGAATGTCCAAAAAATCCATGCTGCTTCTTCACATCCTATCAAGTGGCAATCTAGTTCTGTTCAGCAGCCCCGGATTTCTTGGTAGTGTGGTTAATCCCTGTGGAAAGGAAAAGGAATATTACCCCAAGTTCACCTTGTGTTGAAGACTCTTCAACACAAAGTATTGCTCTGGGAATAATGTCGTGCATGTGTTGGAACTGTGTAGGTGATAAGGGACAGACTAGACCCAGTGTCTGTCTGCTGTCAGTTTTCTCCTCAGCACGTCTAGCAACAGCTCCACAGCTTCATCTTCATGAAATTACTGTTGGCAAAATGTGTTGAAAAGCCACTGTGAACACATACAGGTGCTAGAAGTGCATGAACTGAAGTCACAGGTCCTCCTCTGCAGTTCAGAAACTTCAGCACAGGTCGATATGAGTGCTTGCTGTGGAGCTGAGGGAGGAGCTGGAACAAAAATCAGAGCATTTCAGCTCGTCTGCCTTAATGAAGAACGCATTGCTCTGAAGCTCTGATGCACGTAATTGTGGAGCAGAAAGCTTCATAAATATTCTCATAAATATTTACTCGGTTATAACTTAATTTTAATCTTCTTGGTGTGTACCATTATGTTTAAGCTTCCTTTAAAAAAAGTCTGTTCTCTGAAAATGAATCATTCACGTTTTAGTATTACATCAGCCTGGTGTAGGCTAAATTTATTTACATCACTGTGTTCAGTGGCCTTAAAACATTTTGTCTCTGCTCAAATATAGATGCAGTAATAGATTGGCTGATGAATAAAAGATATTTTGAATAAAAGTTGGAGAGGATGAATGGAATCCTGATTGTGGCAGACTTGTACTTTTTTTCTGTGTAAAACTAAATCACTGTTTTTATTTTGAGTAGTTCAGGCAAATTCTTGATATGATGGCATAGTACTGCACGTGGCAACTGATAAGTAAACTAAGCCTGAACAGGAGGCAAAATTTAAGGAGCTAGGATGTGTTGCTGCTTGGATTCCAGAAAGTGCAAACAAATAGGAAAATAAGTTTTGAAATATAAGCTTTTTTTTCTCAGGCTCAGATTGTGCTGTTTTTACCTATCCTGAAGGTCTATTGACTGGTCTCAAAGCTTATAGAGCTTTCTTCTCTATAATTTGACTTCATACTTGATGTTAAGCTAAGTAGTTGTTAAATAGCAAATGTAATTGAAGGTGCAATTTTGCATGTATTAAAAGTTGTGTAGAAAAGCCTGCAAATGGGGAGGAGGATGGTGACAGTGACTTCCATGGCTTTGCTTTATAGAGATGTATTTAGCCATTGACTGCTTCTTTACCAGACAGTGAAAACATGTTAATAAAAACAAACAAACTTACATCTGTCCTTAATCTTTTCAGTAACTTGGTTTTAGCAGGCATTAAAACATTGAATAGTAACTTAAAACAGTAAATCTCAAATGATATTAGAAAGAAAGGGACGTCTGCATTTTTGTATTACAGAAATGAGCCAGGTTAGTGCTCAGCTGTTGTCTTATTATGTCAGCACCGTAAGCCATTGTTTGCAAATGTTAACATTGTTTGCTTCTTTACGTGTCTCTGTCTGCTCATACCTAAGGCACAAGAAGATGATCTTTGCTTTGCATTTAAAATATTATTCTTTGGATGTGTTAACAAGCCACATACCTTTGTGGGTAGCAGTCTACCTGGATTATTAGCAAGCAGATGG
The DNA here is from genome assembly GCA_028571105.1 of Tragopan temminckii. Classification (NCBI taxonomy): domain Eukaryota; kingdom Metazoa; phylum Chordata; class Aves; order Galliformes; family Phasianidae; genus Tragopan; species Tragopan temminckii. Next base: position 2,704,326 of record JAOWBP010004313.1, on the reverse strand, counting down.
ATGCCTCTAAGCAGAAATATCTTAAAGGGGATCACTTAATGTATTTAACTTCATTTTTAAGCCTTCTAGCTTTTTTTTTTTTTGCTTAATTTCTTTGGATTGTTGTGTATAACTGCATTTATTTGTAGCAGAAGTAGTAAAAAGAGCATGGTAGGTGTCCCAGCCAACATGATTAGTGCAGCAGATACTATTATCTGGGCTTTAGTGACCCTATGGTCCCTAAGGAGTTAGCACAGCCTACCTCCAGCTGTCCCCCAGCCCCATGCTGTTCCTGAAGAGCTTATTTATGCAAAGTCTGTGTAGGTAGATATAAGAAAATTAACCTGTTTGTCAGAAAGCAATAAGGAATTGGGGATTAATTAATAGATGAGTAGATTTATCTGTCCAAATAACAATTGTAAGTGAGGAAATGAGCAGCTACGAAAACAGGCGTTTGCAATGTGCCAGCAGGCCTGTTCAGGTTGTAGTTTAGATGCTGCTCATCAGATTCATACTCATCTGTTGTCCTTGAAAGGCTGCTGTAGGAGCAGCTTGTCCTGGTGCAGCAGATACAGTCTTGCAGGAGATGGCTGCTTCAGCAGAGATGCCCAGCCCAGCTGTGTGCCAAGCAGCTTGCTGGAGCAGTCCCTTGTGCCTGGCATTGAATTGAGCAAAGCAGGACGTAGCCTTCGAGGTGGACCATCTGAGAAATCAGCGTACTCTGGAGCAATACCTTTGATAGTTGCACTGTGCAACTCTGTGCTGAGCATTTTGCTTCATCTTCCTCGCCTTGTGGCACCTATGCCGGTGAGCAGGTGATTCACATACCTTGTATTTCCAGAGCTGGATTGATGCTGCTGCAGAGAGGAAGGGCCAAGAGCAATGAGGTGCAGCTCCAATAAAAACAGTGACGCTCAGGCTGTCCCACATGGATGTGTTGAGTTTGCAATGCTGTTCACAGAAGCATTTGCTATGAGGAAGCATTTCTTGACAGGAGCAATTTAGTTGGAGAACCCAGCAGGATGCTGACACTCGAAATGTGCTGAGGAACCTGTGAGGCACCCAGCTCTGTGCTACCTGTTCTTATTTCTCACAGCCCTTGCCAAACGCATTATCCACGTTGAGGACACCATTTATTGCATCACGCATACGTACATGTTTTACCTGAACATCACAAAGAAAATGTAGGGTTTGGGAGCTTCAGCGACTCTGACCTCTTATTTTTATTTCCTTTCTTTCTTTCAGTGAATTCTACTTCTGTGAAAAATTTATTAGGGAAAAATTTGGCTAGGTGTGTTTTAATGGCATCTAGTTCCTGGTAGATCTGGGCTCATTAGGATCTAAGATATGTGCTTTGTGTAAACCCCTCCTATTTCCAAGTGTGATGAGCAATAGTGAGAGGTGTGTGAATGTAGGGCTGGAAGTCTGAGTCTGCGGGAAAGGGGTTACAAGCAGGTTGCTCTCTGGAAATATAATATGTTTATGTGGTTACGTGTTGGATGCTTTCACCTGCAGAAGGGGTAGCAGCTTCCCTGAATGAGCACACTGCCTCGATATGTCATTTGCTTATGATTGATGTATTTTAGCTGCAGTAGCATAGAAGGGATAGGTTCCATGGAGGTGTTAGATGCTGTATCCAGGTCCACACTGTGCCTCAGTACAAAAGGGTTAAATTCACCAAATGTTCTCCCATCCTCTAGGCAGCAGTCCATTTCCTTCAAATGAAGATTTATGGTTTCTAAAGAACTTCTCACTGAGAGCTGTGGAAATCACAGGAACTGTCACTACCTTTTCTTTTTTCCCCTGCATTATATCAGCTCTAGTCTGCGAAACAAGTAGTTCATAAGTTTGTAGTTTTCTCCCAGAACAAACATCTTGGGCTGCAATGTGTTCATGGTGGGGAGAAAGCACTTGTAACCTTTGAATGGACTCACTCAACCACATGGTGTTAATTTTAGTTAATATTGATAGCACTGATGAAAATGTCATCTCTAGTTAATACACCAGAGTGAGATTCCATGTTTTATTAAAGCATTTTGCTTCCTAAATATTTAGCTACCATGTCAGTCAGTATCCTTTTACTGTTAGAAACATTCCTTGGTGTGTTTTGTGAATCTGCATTACCACAGTTATAAAACATCTTACAAAGCAATTGTCTTCGATAGTAAAAGTCATCTTAAATATTTCAAAAATGGAGCTGATGTGGCTAAACTTGCAAAAGTCAGGGATATATATTAGAGATACTGGTATAGAATAACGTAGCATTGAAGATACAGGTTTGTGGTCATTGCTTGAAATGTTCATGTAAATATATGTGTACCTGATGGTCTGGAGAGCTTCGTCAGCCGTGTGTAAATCAGGGCAGTGAGCAAGGAGCTGCTTCCAGGCAGGAGTTCCACTAAAGCTCCAAGTGCCCAAGAGCCCTGCAGAGTGAGGAAGCCCTGTGTTGTGCTGCTGGCTTGCTCCAGCTGCTTGTGAGTGCACCGGGTCTTCTGTTGTGCCTCAAGTAGTCACAGGACCCTCAGGTTTTACTTTAGGTAATTAACTCTCCTCTCAGCTGCCGTGTGCAGCACACGTGTGCCATGTATACTGCTCATTCATGGCTCTAGTAGCCTCGCTGTGACTGAAGATTAGATATTGAATGTTTGCTGTTTCCAGAAAAGAAAAAAAAAAAAGACAACAGATGGGAGAGTGGTAGCACTATTGCATTTAGTAAAGGAGCTGAAATGCAGAGAGAATACATGACTTCCAGCAGCAGGTTTGCATATTGAGTTCAGACTTCATGCCTGACTTATCTGATCTGGAGCATCATTTCTAGCAGTTGGTAGTTCTGCACAGTTAAACCTTGTAGGAAAACCATTGGCTTCCTAGTTGAAAAAGAGGCAAGAGACTATACACTTATATGGAGCTACTAGCTACTTTTCATTACACATCAATTTAAACAATCTTGCCAAACCAATCTAAGTGTATGTTTGAGAAAATTTTTTGACTTAAAGTAAATCTCTCCACAACTGTATAAGAGAAAGTTATTTCAAAAAGATAAATTGTATTTTCAAAATATTTGCTATTATATCTTATAAAACCTGCTTATGTGTGCCAGAAATCAGGGAGTTCGCACCTTGCTAAATATTTTGGTGTTACCAAATCTATACTGTAAGTAAGAGAGGTGATTGTTGAGTATGAGATTCCTGAGAAGTCTGTGACTTGAAGTCAAAAAACCTGTTTTCTGCCTGAAAAAGAAATCTCTGGTTGTTGCAGGTGGGGGTGCTGGAGGTTATAAGGAAGGAACAATTAGGCTTCAAAGTGCCCAGCCAGTCTCTGTTGGAAGAGAATACTTTTCCTAGATATTGTCTTCCTTCCTGTAATGGTTGTTGTGCTTTTAAGTGGTGGTAACCCATTAAGTTGAAGCATCCTGTCATATCCCTGTCTTCAGTCAGGGAACTGAGGAGGCAGCAGCAATGTGGGGGAAAAAATAAAGGTAGTGAACCATAAATTCATACCTGTTTTGTATTCAAGGGATGCGTTTTATTTATTCATTTAAATCAGACAAAGACTGGCTGTTGAAGAAAGCAGGGCTACCCTGTGGACAAATCATTTTGGAAAGTTTTTGAGAACTGAATTTCAGTCTGGGTGTGTATGGGAGGTGTCAGTCATCTTCGTCAAGCAATTTTCATGCCTTTTGTTCTTCAGGCAATATTTATTTTACTGCAGATCTGAAGAAATGGCACTATCACAAATGAAGTCATGCTTAAATATTTCAAGTGGAACAATTCTATACGTAGCTTAATTTCACGCACTGACACTTTGCCTTAGAGACTGTCTCGAGTTTTCAAAATCCCTAAACCTGTAGGACTTCTTACTTCACTGCTGTTACGCTATAAAGGATACATGAATGCCATGACAAAGCCATTCTTGAAAGTAGGGTTCACAGTTAAAATAGCCTGATTATATTTCTATGCCTATTGTAAGTCAAAAAGCATTTGTAGAATAAATAAGAAAAGAAAATGCAAATAACCTTTATTTGTATTTGTGTGTGTTTACTGTAGAAAATTGGAAATAATTTTAGTCATTAATTTACGGTGAGTACAAGATCTGCCCTTCTAACACTTGTATTGGGTGGTTTTGGTCTCTCCAGGGCTGGGCTGTGTCCGAGACCTTTGTAATCAGACCTGGGCTTGGTCAGTCTCTGCAGTGGCTTTGGCTGCTGCTAACTACATGCATCAACTATTTCTGAATAGAAGGGAGTAAAGAACAATTGGTTCATTGGTGATGAGGAAATTTATACTCTGTAACATTCTTCAGTGTCTCTTGTTTTCTGATGTGGAACGTTTCTTTTATTCACCGAAGTGTGCGCATCCAGCTGCTGACAGCTCTTTATCTTTGTTAAGTCCCGATTACATTTTTGTTCCATTTTGGTTCCATTTTTGGATTACATCAGGTCACTTTGGTAAAAACGGGAGCTATTTAAAATCTTAATATTGATTGCATGTAGAAATTAAATTGACTGTAGTTCTTCAAGTATTCCCCAAGGACACAGAGTACCGCAAATAACCAAGGTTCAGCAAGCGAGCGTTGGAATAGTTCTTGCTATGTGAAGGTGTTTGGAAAAGAATATAAACTGCTGTTATGGTCAAGCTCCAAAGTTAAAAGACAGTGAAAAAGCATATTGATAGATTAATTTCCATTGGAAATATAGGAAATAACACTCTGGAACAAAATAAGCATTACTGAGAGCACGTTTGGAAATGACTGGAATCAGAGCTTGTAATTTTATTCTTTTTTAGGTTTCTTGTGCAACTCCATTGCATTAGATTACAACCTTAGTGACACCTGTTGATATGATTTTTTCCACTTCTGTCTCTGGTGCTGCCTTTCCAGCTGCAAACCGGATTGAGTGGGTCAATAGGGTATGCAGAAACCAAAGTCGTGAAGGCAGATCAGTATGCTGATGTGCTCCTGAGATAAGGGATAAGAATTCTGAGATGTCTTTGCCTTTGAATGGTCCTTTTTAAAACTCAATCACAGCTGAAGCATCTCTGTGAAAAACTGTGGTTTGAACAAATGATTTTCTGCTTTTGTGTTTTGAGCCTCTGAAGTTGGGGAAGGAGAATGACTACAAAGGTAAAGGAAAGATGAAACTTTGAAAAAATCTGTAACAAATATTCTTATCACATTGGGTGACTTCATGCAGAAATAGTTTAGAGGAGATCAGTGAGGATAACAAATAATAGCGTATATATGTGGAGCGTTAACCGTCTGCTTGGAAATAAAGCAGATCCTGGGATTGCTGATTATTGCCAAAGTAGTACAGTCGTACAGTGTAGTCCATTAACCTTCTATGGCCATTGGACAGATTCTTGCCTCTGAATTTATTTTCAGCTTCGTTTCTTTACTTCCTCCCTGCCCTGCACACACGTTGCAAACAGACAAATGTTTAGGAGGAAGAAGTGGTATAGGGAGAGAGTGGTATAGGAAAGAGAGGACAGAAGTGTCCTTTTACTTTCCTGGGTGAAAGAAAATAGAATAGGAAGTTGTCCACACATCATCTGCACGGCTGCTCCCCATGGGCAGCTTCACTTTGATACCCTTTTCTTGGTGGCAAGAAAAGGACAGCAGTAGCTGAAAATAGGCCTGAACATTGGGTACCTGGAGAAATGAATGTCAGTTCATTGTTTCTGCAAAGACCTGGTATTCTGTGAGTTCTTGTTGGTTTTCTAACCCTCACCAGCAACCTAAAGCATTCCCTCTGCCAGTTACCTACTTCTTCTAATTCTCAGCAGTTTAAGACCTGATGTTTTTGTGCATAGCAGTGGTCTGTATAAACAAATACCCTTCCACATGCAGCACTGAGTTCAGCATGTAGAAATGCTTTGGATTTTTCAGAGCATCAGAGGTGTCCTGACTGCCTCCCAGATCTGCTGCTGCAGATTCCAGACAGCATTTGGTGCGTAAGTGGTACCAAGACACAAAAATATGAGGTTCATGTCTGAAAGGATACGTAACATACATCTCTTCATTATGGTCAAAATTAAGTATGGGGGATGTAGATCATGTCGTTAGCAATCAGCTGTGCATGTTGCTCTAGGGCCAGTGGACATTCAGCTTCTAATTGCAGCTTGTTTTGTTATTCAGCTCAATTGTTTCCACTGTTTTCAATAAAGTAAGCCTGCTGAAAGCAAATTCTATTCTCATTAGGACTAATTAATAGTTGCCTTTTCCAAAGAGATTTATATTAGGCTTCGCACAGAGCAATAAACTGCAGTATTGTTGATCTGCAGACCTCATGTTAAGCTATGAGCCAGATGTTACATAGAATCGATTCTGCACACTCCAGCACTTCCTTTGCGTTCTTCCATTGTTACTTTTTTTTTCCAGACTAACAAAATAGTCAGGTCTAGCGGATGGGATCCTGCTGCCCTGGAGATCAGGGAGTAAGAGCTGAAAATGGTGAGGGATCAATTAGTTTGGGACCTGAAAAGGCAGAGCCGCAGCCCTTCCTGACCAGCTCCTTCGTGGTGCCTTGGGGAATCTCCTCGCTGTTCCTTGGGCCACTGAGGCTGCAGGTCCTCCATGTGTTACTACTGACTGTAGCTTTGAGCTCTGAGAGCAGTGGGAGGTGTTAAACGTGCATAAAGCTCTTCTCCTCTGCTTTAAACTATTGGTTTGTCTTCATTTAGAGCATTTCTTGCTTGTGGTTCTGCTTTATCTCAGATCAGATCAAACCTAATCATGTTTACCCTGTAGGACAGGTAGGAGTTTCTTGCTGTTTACACTGAACTACTTGTTAAACTGTTGCTGTGAAGTGCTGACAGTGAACTTGGCACTCTGGAAGTTGTGGGGCAGGGTGCAGTACTTCCTCTGAGGGAACTGGAGTTTGTCCTGCATTGTCAAACTCCCAAATCGTGTCCGAATAAAAGAAATCACAGCAGTGAGAAACTCAGCTTCCTGTGTCCTTTCTGCCTGTCAGAGCTGATGCTGAGGTGCTCCCTCTTCCCCTGTCTTACCTCAGTAACACCTGCACCTGGTCCTTGGAAAGCTGCAAGGCTGCAGGATTGAGCCCGGGCTCGTTGCTCTGCGGTGTGCAGGGCTGGGCAGCTTTCACCCTGCTCACAGCTCAGTTACATTCTGCACCTCTGCCATGAGCAAAATAGAAGCAGGTCCTGGTTCCGGGACTTTATTGCCTCTGAATTTCTGACAGAATAGTTGATCTTCAAGCTCGAGAGAAAACAGTTTGTAAGATGAATGGCTCGCAAGGAAACTACAGGGAAAATGGCAGTTAAAGAGGGGGAGGCAAGTCAAGCTTTTTCTTCTCAATCAGGGATTTTCTCCAACTGGAGAGTCTCTTCTGAGCATTGCTGAAGTGAACTTACATGCAATTTCCATCCTCCTTGTGTCCCTATTTCTGATGAACATATGACCCTGAATGACAGAAGAAGATATTGCACCTAAGCTTGCAGGTTACCCAAATTTCTGAATTGTCCTGGAGGAACAGTGCTTAAGTAAACACAATAATTACTGCCATTGTTGCTCACTGGGATGATTTTGGGATGCGTTTCTGGTTTGGGTCCCAACTCTGTGATGATTTTGGAGATGTCACAAGCAGGTTTCACAGCTGTGTACCAGTGTTGGCAAATGAGGAATCATTTTAAGCTGAAATAAACATACAATTTTTTTTTTGTATTTTGCTTGCCAAAGATAATGCTGGAAAATGTTCCTTTGAAATGAAGAAATCTCCCTTTGTTTCTGAACAAAGAGTTTTACTGTGGACACGCATAGAATAAATGACAGAAACAATAGGAAGCGTTTGGAAAGGGTTGATACTCAGTATTGCAGGAATTTAACAACATGTGTTTAGGGTGAAGAGATCCATGTGCAGGGGGATATACTTTTGGGTTTATCCAAGCTCTTACTTCTTAGAAGAGCCAAAAGTCAAAGTTTTTCAGACAGGGAGTTGCTAGGCTGCATTCTTTGTGCATCCTTACTAAACACGCTTTTATGTGAAAAACTAAGCCTGTGTTGGGGCAGACTGGGATCCAGGAATCCCTCTTCCTGGGTTGGTGCCATGAATGCCTTTACTTAGGTAAAATGGAGCAGGCTAAAAAGCAAAGCTCCGCCAGCTACTTGACCACATCTCTAAGCTGCTCCTGATGGTCAGTGGGGATGTTCCAGCTAAAATTTTGTATTGAATTTGAGCTAAATTTGTGATTGGCTTTGGTGAAGTTATGTTTCTGTGGTGAAGCTAATGGTTACAGGAAAAAGTTCCTTAGATGTGGCTTCGGTGACCAAGTGATTCTTGCTTTAGAAACATGAGAAGTGTCGTTTCAACTATAGTCTCTTTTCTGGGAAACAAATTTCTTGTTATCTGTACTGGTAAGAAAAAAGAAAGGGTCAGCAAACCAGTACATTTGGAACCTGTACTCTCCAAAAGAAGTTACAACATTATATTATGGAAAAATAAGCAGTTATTTTTAAGATGGTGAGCAAAACTACCAAGTGTGTCCCTGTTAGCATATTCTGTCTGCAGGCTGCTTCCCACAGCAGCCAGAAACTAGGCAGAGCAATCAGCCGCTCTGCTCTGTGCTATCTTTGTGCACTGTGTAGAATTTCGCTTGGATTTAGTCTTTTTTTTTTTGCCTTGTTTTAAATACTCTGTCAGGAGAACATGAAAAACAATGTTGTTAACAGGGGAAAAAAAAACCCATACCAGCTGGCGTCTGGATTGTGGCTGCTCTTCTAGCACAATATTTAAATGTTGCCAGCCTTGAGGAGAGCAGCAAACTGGCAGAGAAGTGGCACACTGGTGCAAGTGAGCTGTGTGAGGCTGCCCAGCCTGCAGGGCAGGTAAGGCAGATGTTTTTTCCTTTGATGTAGTACAGTGTTTAACTCCTATGTGCCATTATCCATAGTTCTCCCCAAAGAGTATTTCACATGCACTTGGGGATCACTTCTCTATCAAATTCAATTGAAGCTTGCCAGCTTCAATGATGAGGTGTTTGAGCCTTAGAAACTTGGTCCAGGAAGACAGCAAAGACTTGCTTCACTTTCCAAGCAACTCTAAGTATTGTTTACAGCAAATTTAAATTAAATGATCACTTTTAAATGCTTAGCAGCCATGTTACTGCTGGTTTTCCCTCATATTTTCACAGGGAAAGCTGTGAAACATAAGTAAAGCAGAACAGCTGTGCAGGAGCTGCTGCTCAATGCTTCGTTCTTCACCTTCACTGCTGGTGGAGCAGTGAAGCCACAGCAGGAGCTCGTTTTGCTTAGCCGTGTGCAGCACTGCTTGCTGTGTGCCTCACTTACCCGGTGCCAAAAGGAGGAAGGTCCTGCACAGAGCTTAAGGAAGGTCATGGATTTCCTGCAGCAGCACAGCCTCAACTCCCAAATACTGAGTCTGCTTTGGAGACTGGCAGCAGTGCTTCTTACTGCCAGTTTGGGTGGGTGAGATCTCCCTCAGCGCCGACCTTGATTTCTGCTGACAATCTGTATTTTTAGCTAGCTCGTCCCACGCTCCAGAGATTCTTTAATAGCAATCTATAGGCTTTAGTAGAGATCAGATCTGTGGGGTCTGTTCTATAGGGATTTTTTCAAAATTCACTGATGCTGTTCCTCAGGAATTGTATCCTATTATAACAAGGATACCTGAGACGTTTCCTCTTTTTGCTTGGGATAAAGCCAGCTCCTAAATCAGCAGCCTTATCATTTAAACCAACGCACGTCTCTGTAGTCAAACACAGGAAAAGCATGACAAACATTTATACTCTTAATTATAAATGATAATGAAGAAATACAAACAACTGAGTGGCGTATTCTCTTAGAATGTTATCAGTATCTGTTGTATCACTTTGAGATAAACACGTTTTGAGCTAATGAAAAGTATTCACACTCTTTCTCATGGAAAATATTGGCAAGGTACCGTGTGGTTGGTATCCTCCCAGCACACGTACAGTGCAGGAGCTCACAGTTTTACCTCCTGAAATTGCTTTCCTGATAACCCCTCTGGAGAGGGATGCAGCTCTGGGGACAGGGACATGGAAGAGTCAAGGCGCTATTAGCAATCTTGTGGAAACAATTTTCATGTTTGTAAAATAACTACACCTTTCAATAGATATCTCTAAGCATGTAGTGATTACTTTTATTTGCCCCCACCCCTTAAATGGTTCATTTTGGAGTGGTGTCTTTTAACACATCCTCTAAAGAAACTCTTCTCAGGAGAGAAAGCATCTTAACGTGAACCCAATAGCAAGCTGTAGCCAAGTGCAGTCTGTAATACAAAGGGTGTTCTGCTACAATTAATGAATTTTATATTTAATACAGCTTTGGGGAAATTCTTCCCTTTAGAGTATTTCTGAAGCTTATAATAATGTATCAGTGCAGAAAGAAAATGGTAATTATTCATCTGTGAAAATAATGTGTTCCTTCATGCGCGCTGGGGAGTTTGAATATTAAGTTTCAATATTTGTTTTGGGAAAAGCAAAGTGCTGAGGCTGCAGCATTTGGTGCTGGCTGCAGATCTCCGTGGGACAGCTGAGGCTCTGACCTGGCTGTTGGAGCAATTATCTGCTGCATTCTTACTATTCATTTAATTTAGAAGGTAACTTACCAATAGAGAGGGCTACAGTGAGTAAACAAAACATGCTTTTCCCTCTTTCTGCTTACTGTCCAGCTTGCCTGAACTGTTACTTGTATTCGATGTCCATGTAGCTGCTCTAGCCTGGAGTCATTCGGAACTGCAGTGACTGAAAATCATGGGTGAGAAATGCATCTTCTATACCTGCTTTTCACTGCTTGGTTTTGTGCACACACTAAAGTCAGCAAATAGTTGGTGAAGTTCTTGATCAATAAGTCGTAGACTGTGATCACCACACCAGAACCTCTTCATGTGGTGAACAGCATAATTCCTTTTTGACACATGCCAAAAGGGCCTTGGCAAATGATTGTAGTGCAGCCACTGCTCCATTTTAGGATGATGGTGCTGAAGCATCCAGTGAACTTTGCTGGCCTTGGCCATTTGATGGATGGCAGCTGGGATTATCCTGCACAGCCATGCCGTTAATTGTGTGACACAGGCCCTGCCTTTCATGACTCAGAGCAACCTGAGAACTGCAGGCGAGCACCTCCTGACTGCTGGGCTGCTCCAGCCACATCGGGCAGCTCGGCCAGGTGGGCGGATGGCTCTGTATGCTGTCACACAGGGTGCCCAAAGCATCACGGCTGCCTTGGGATGTCCTTGTGCAACAAGCTGTCCACTTACAACAGCTGCCTCTTGTGATCTGGGCATTACTAGCTCTCTTCAGAAGCTTTAACATCCTGTGAGATGCACAACCTCATTCTGTAGTAAGCAGTGCACATTCAACAGTGCACATTCAGCTCAGCCTTGCCAATGGAACCTTTTTTTTTTCTTAATGAACATCTCTCTCCTGTGTCCTCAGCTAGAGCTGCTTTTGTGATGGATATCTATGTCCCTGAGGATTACAGAGGATAAATTGTTATCTCCCTATTTCTGTTCTTTCAGTTGTGCATTTTAAAAGCACACAGATCCTAATGATAGTTCACAGCACCAATATTAAAGAGCTTCTTCATCTGTGCTGGGTGTGCAGCATAGCAGTAGGAAAGCTGCTGCTCCACCTGTTCCTTCAGAGCTTACAGCGACTCTAGGGAGGCATCCATGATCTATAGCAGCGCTTAGGACAAAAGCAGCCCCTAGCCATTTAGACTGACAGGAAAATGGAAATTCAGTCTTAGTCTCTGCACGAAAAGGACCTGTCCCTGATCCCATCAACCCCAGTGTTCAGTAAGAAACGTGTGGTGGACATCCTAAGCAAGAACATTTTCTTTAGTATGCTCCAGATTCTTAAGTAGGGTCATTTAGACGCTGGTGTTTGTAGTTGCAGTAGCTTTTGGCAAGGCTTAATGCCTCTTTTAATGTTCTATTGGATGGCAGCATTAGCTCATGACGAGGCACCTCGATTCTTGTAGAGAATAGAGACATAAAATAAGAAAGCACTATCATTATGACAGCAACAGCAGTTGCTGCCAGCCACTATTAGCAAGCTAACTTCATCTCAGAAACAAATTGTACCCTCTTGTGGGCTGGGGCAGTAGATTGTGTTTTCATTATGTATGCACTATACAGAGCATAGTAAAAACTGCTGGCAGTCCGTTTGTTTTACAGCTACACAACGTGCGACTGGGTAATGTTAAGGAAGAAGGCAGTCTGATCATAAACTTTGAACTTGGTAGTGTAAAGCTGAATGTGTTTTTCCTTGCTGTGGCTGTGGCCCCTGTCACTGCCTGCTTAGAGTAGAGTGGTGGCTGCCATCTGCTGAAGGGGCCACAGCTCTCTCCTTGTCCTGCCCTGCCTGACAGCAGCAGTGCCCCACAGAGATGCATTCGGGCTCCCCTCTTGCCCAGCAGCCCCTGGACAGGGGAGTTGTGTGCTGCTTGCCAGCACCTTGCCCTGATGGGCCTGTGGTCCCAGGCAGAGCACCAGCCCCTGAGGCACTGCTGGACACTGCAGCTGTTTGCATTTCTTTAGAGCTGGACATTACGTGGCATGCTGTGCCTTTCCTCTCACTGTGAAGAGCAGCACAGCTGCTGCTGTCTTGGAGTGGAGGTTGGGATTCTTGGATGTGGCAGCGTGGCTGTTGGAGCCCAAGTTATTGACCAGTTTGAGGCTGGATGGTAAGTGATTTTAAGTGAGGGATGTGTGATGGCTAGAAGATGAGTAGACATTGTAAGGTTTGGATAAGTTCATGCCTTAATCTTCAGGTGATTGCTGCTCCACTTTGTAATTTATCTGTCAACATTCATAACTTGTTTTTCTTAGCTTCAGGCTTCCTCGACTACTCTTCTCATTTCTCATTTTAAATAAGAGAAAAGCTAGCAAATTGTGTTTCTGTCCTACTGTGCAAGGTTCTCTATTGGTTCTCTATTTTGTGTTGTAATTTCATGTGAAAATCTTCTGAAACTTCACTGAGATACTTCTGGCTTTATTTTAGCATCCTGACTCCTGCAGCAGGAGTCCTCCTGCTGAACCCAAATGCCTTTTCTTTGCAAGTTCCTTAAGAAGATGTTCTCAAGTCACAGGAGCAAAGGTTTGCAAGTTAGTGACCGTGGGTCCTTTTCTTTCCAGTGCCTGCTGAGAGTATGGTGATTTAACACAACAAGGATGGTGAGCATTAGGATTTTGTCTTAGCTTAGAAATGGATGCTTCCTTAAGTACTTTGCAGCCATACAGAGTAGTTCCCATTAATGTATGAATGTCAGGGGAAAATTCTTTACGGAAAGAGTGGTGAGGTACTGGAACAGGCTGCTCAGAGAGGTTGTGGATGCCCCGTCCCTGGAGGTGTTCAAGGCCAGATT
>JAOWBP010004313.1:2673728-2684812 GCA_028571105.1 Tragopan temminckii | reverse complement strand
CCCCCCGGAACGTGTTCCTTCCCCAACAGGGCTCTGATGCCCTGAGCAGCACATTGCTTTTAGGTTCATGGTGCCACTGGTATGTACTGTCTTCTTATCTTTTGCTCAACTTCTGTGTACATATGTCTGTCTGTACTCAGAAATATGAAGGTAGAGTGAATATTAAAATCAGAGCTTGTGTATGTGGGCCTAAGAATCAGAGCATCTGTTTTTAATAAAGAGTTGAGCATTGAGAAAAATATCCTTTCCAAAAATATTCTGCTTTTAAATAATTAGCAAAAAAAAAAAAAAAAAAAAAAAAAAGGAGGTTGTAAATGAATTATAGTGGGTGAGAAAGATTTTGCATTTAATTGTGCTTGCCAGGTTAATACTCTGAGGTTTGACGTGACAAATGAATTATAGTACTGAAAATGGATGCTGCGTTGAACTCTTGAGCAGAGATAGCAGTGTGGAAAAGGATAAAGGCCACAGCAAATATGAGGTACGTTAGTAATGTAGACCACAGTCAGTTAGCACGTAATGGCTCCGGTGTGTTAAAAACAAATGTGTGTGTCTATTCATATGTAAGCAAAAATAAGTGTTTTCCATATAAAAATACATAATCAGAGGGAAAAAAGGAAATCATTCTTAGCAAGAAACACACCCTGCAGTGTTTATACCTTAGAGTTATTTTCCCAAAGAATACAAAACGATTTTTTTCCTGCAGAAGAGGTGTGCCAGGCACGTTGCTGGTGGTGCAGAGAGGTGTCTGTCCTGAAACTACTGGTTTCTTTGAGGCTTACATGAAGAGCCTGGTGTTCCCTTAGAAGGCCACTTGATATGAGGTGTTTTCTCAAGAATGTGTGTAAATACGCTGTCACCTCATCTGCTGGCAAAAATAAAGCCACAGCACATCCGCATGTAAAGCAGAATGCAGGCAGCTGGGAATGCTGGAGCCATTTGGGTCCCGTTCATTGTAAATGCTCCTGCATTGAGCCTTGGGTGAGAGTTCTCAACTTTTTTAACTTCATTGGTTATTTATCTGTTTCACTGACAAGCGCCATAAAAAGACGTAGTTAATTAACAGCAATATTTATGGCCTGATTTGCTGGTATTTCTTTTATTTGTTTCTGAAGAGTATTTGAAAGTTGGAAATGCTCCTGAACGTGCAAATAATACCTGTCTGTACCTATCTTACAGCCATTCAGAGGTCAGTGTTTGCTTTCTTAAAGCAAATATTACCCAGTGATGCTGAAGTTTACTTTGGGACAGCTGTGCCTGCCCTGTGCAAACCACAGTCCTCCAGTAGTGAGCTCCTCATCACGGCTGCAGTGCAGTGCTGGCATCCAGTGGAGTATTGCAACCACAGTCTCTCCCTGCGTTTCTAAAGTGTAAAAAATTGTCTGAACAACAAATTCTGTGGAAAACTGCTGATGGAAAATCTCCGTGGTTCCCTTCTGCCAGAACAGGAGGGAGGAGTTTGCCCCACATGCACAAGGAACCGGCCACGTGCCCAGCTGCGTTCAGTTCTGTTGGTTTGTGCCTGTGCTCCGCTCCCTGGATGGTTTTTGACTTTCTACATTTGTTTTATGTCTTATTCCCTTCTGCACAGCTTGGGCGTGCTGCAGAAGAAGAATTGTTCCACTGAGAGGAAACTTCTTCAGAGGTTTGAGCAAGTTGCTAATTATTGCCAGGAGTGGTCAGAGAACTCCTGGGAGAGGCTGAGCCAACCTGGAAAACATAATCCTTGTGAACCATCCCCAGAAATGTCACTGCCTGCCTCTGAACGACTCTTGTCAGTCTCTAATTGCACCTGTCTGTGCTTCTGTCCTTGGCTGCCAGGCAGGACGTTATTTTTCCAGTTCATTTGTCACTTTGCACTTCACAAATGTATAATTTCTTCCACGTGGCTTCAGCAGTCATGCTCTGTAATTCTGCAGTGATGGAGAGGGATGCTGAGTGCTGTGTGTCCTGTGTGCTTCTCTCGTAACACAGATAGAAAGAAGTGAAACAAAGGCTGTGAGGGAGGCAGGCAGCCCTATTTCACAGTGAGAAGGCGCAGTTACATCTAATGTACACATCATTTCAACAGTCCCTTCCAGTCTCTCATGTACTGAAATCCAGAGTACTTCTTTCTTTGTGCCAGGCTCTCCTTGACGTTCTGTTTGCCCATTATATTGATGGAACTCAGAGTCTGCGTTAAATCCTGCGTTCGTTGAAACTCATTACCTTGTTTTTCAACAACTTTTGCTGGCTTTAATGTTAGCTCTGCATGTTTCTTTTTGTCATGCAGAAATCATTATTTCAGTGTAATTTTTTTTTAAAGGTTTGGGTTAATTCACACGTGATGGAAAACAGTAAAAGCCAACAGAGGTTAAAATCACTAAAAGCTTGTTTTTGTGTAATGAAATGTGTGATGAAATCCTTTTGTAGCCACTTAAAGGCAGCTACAAGAAATGTCATTTCTTGCTGTGGTGCTGTGGCCATATTGTGAGGGTTACATTACATCTCCTGCTTTTGTAAATTTGAGGAATTGTAGGGAAGGATGATTTCTATTCATTTCTAACTGAGTTCTGGAAATCTCTGGCCAGATCCTTCCATGTATAAACACGGCCTTCAAATTGCAAATAAGAATGAGTTTGTTCACCAAGAGCCATGGGCTGGCATACTGCTCCCACGAGAGATGTGCAGAGCAGGAACAGGGTCGTTTTTGTAACCTACCTATTCAGGCTCACTGGACATCACTTGAGGTGTTCAGAACTTCACGAAGAGTTTTGAGGCCACGTTCCTTTTCAGATGAATAACCACAACCAACCCTCTTGGCTTTGAGGAGCTCAGTGGCACTGCAGCAGCTCTGCTGTGTGTGCAGCACTCCTTGCAGATGGCTGCACTTGGGGCTGTGGTGTGGGCTGGTTTTGTCATGCTTTTGCAATCCGCTTACCTCAGTGACTTTCTGAGAGACTTCATTAATTTTGTTCCTGTGACTTTATAAATGTATTCCACGTTGTTTTGAGGGCTGAGTAATTGTTTTCAGTCTCACAGTGTCTGTTCACTGAATCAAGCCCAAAGCTAGAAACGCTTTTAATCTCAATATTGCCAGTAATTAGAATGAACCTAGCTACACGTCTTTCGTTTTCTCCCATAGCTTGCGTTTGATTCATTTTTTCAGTAGAAATGGTGCTTTTGTTAAATTTTCAGTTTCACCAATTTGTAAGATTTTTCATACAGATTCCCAAAACATTTTCACGTTGAATGAGCACTTAATAGGGAATTCAAAGAGTGGTATCAAAGGGAGAGGTATCGTCTGCTGATGGCAGCTGGTCTTTGCCTCAGTGCACGAGCACAGTCCTGGTTGATGGCAGCTCCTGCCTGCCACTGGAGCTCCCACTGCCTTGTGTGATTTTCTCTTTAGCTTTTGTTGCTCCTGAGCTCCATTTTTCTTAATAGCCATTTTTGAAGGTTTGCTACAGCGGCTTTGAAAAGCTGGAGATGGTTTGAGGCTGTGATTTTTCAGTCTTTTGCACAGTTTTCTTTTACGTTTCTCTTCACTTTTGATCTGTGAAATGTCCTCTGAATTCTTGCTCCTATGACCTCCTGTTTTCAGTTTCCTCTCTAAACACGAGTCTCCAGTCTAGTTTTACCTTGCTTTCCTTGTAACGTTTTCACACAAGCTGATTTTTCTGAAGGCAGAAACAGCCTTTCTTATAGATCTGTATTTGTCAGCAGTCTCTTCTTTGAGCACAGGCGCTGCCTTGTGAGAAAAGCTGCCAAAGTCCCCATCTCCGTTTGGCTCATTAATGTCGGAGCAGTCAGAAGAAGCTCCAGCAGGCTCTCTCTGCTCCCCATCAGTATTCATGCCTCCCCACAGGTGTGCTTCAGGTTGCAATATTCTGCAGACTTGCAAACTGCAGGTTAATAGCTTACCCTCTCATCCTGATTTACTTCAACGATATTTCAGAGATCGATATCTTCAGGGCTTAGGGGCAATATTTGAGAGAGAAGATCACTATTTAGTATGTGTCTCCATTGTGCTCAAGCCCAGCTCCTTCCTTGTGCTACCAAGGCCATGCTTAAATATCCCAGCATCTTCAGTGTTCAGCAGTGAGTATCACCTACTTAGGAGCTTTAATTATTCCTCTTAAAGTTTCTTTTCTTGCACGCCATCCAGAGCGTGCACTGAGAAATGACTTGTCCCAGAGCAACGAAGATGTTAATTTAAGCCCTAAGCCTGAAGCTGAGATGTGCTTGCTGCCCAGAGTGCAGCAGCGCCGTGCCAAAGCTCATCTGCTGAGCTCGTCTCCCAGGCACGTGCTTGTGATGGCTCAGGCTGATTGCCTGGCTGTTTCTGTGTGGGGTTTCTGATGGAGTCTCTTCAGTGCACAGTCCCAATCAGTGTGGGGCAGTGCCTTGGCTGCTTCCTGTGTGCCTTTTGTTCTGGGAACTGCTGAACTCCTGCTTGGATGCCCATATAGGGAAACTGAGACTTTTTATGGTTAATCCTAAATAAGAAATGGCAGGTACTTCCTCCTTTGCTGATTTTTGGTTTAGTTAAGCTGTGTTTGAAGCCCAGCATTTTCCATTAACAGCTGCTATGGGCAGGCAGCTGTGTGCCTGAACACTGCTGGCTGTTCTGCAAGCAGACTGCGACATGTGTGCGTGTGCCTTGAATCCAAGTGGAAGGTTTGCTTGAAGGCCTCATCTTGCCTTAACGTCCTCGGAGTGTGTCTCAGTTTTGGGCAGTAAGTGATGCCTCTGTGCTCCCTGAGTCTGGTATTCTTTTAACTGGATCTGGTAATCATAAGCATCTCGGTCACACTTAATTAAGCTGTTTATATGCCAGGAGAGCTGTGTATGAACGCTACAAAAGTAAATGAACCAAAGGACCCATTTCGCTGCTGTCCCCTTAGCAGAAATGTGTTAACTCCTGTGAAGAGAAGGGAGTTCAACTGCCACAGAGCTCATAAATTATTTTTCAGGTGAAGCTGGAAGGCTGGAGACTAAAAATGATGATGAAGACCTGTAGGCTGATAGGGTGACAGTTCCTCAATGCTGGAAATGCTGACGGATGTTTGCTGTCTGCCAGGGAAGCATTATTTACTTTAGAATTCGCCTTAGAAAAGCAAATCTGCTTTCTGCAAGGGCAAAATGCTTTTCCTGGGTTTTTTTTTTTTTTTTTTTTTTTTTTTTTTGTATGAATGTGCTTCTGCATACACATGGACAAAAGGAACTTCTGGTTTCAGGAGGTACCAGTGGTTTCCAGAGGGATGAACCATCCCCTGCCCTGGGGACACAGCTGTTCTCTGCCCCTCCAGCACCTGCTGCCCTGTTGGATGCCCATCCTTTGCTGGCGCTGCTGTTGTGGGACGTCCTTGTCACACCCAGGGGCTCTGCCAGGGCTTGCTGCCAATTTCTCAGCCTGCCCGTCTCCCACCTGGCAGAGTGCAGTTCCGACCATCCTGATGGAATAATTGCATTCTTAATGGCCCGATAGCATTTCAGCAGCACAGCAGGAGCTGTCTTCTCTGTGTTTGTTTTACTGCTGTTTGGATTTCTTTAACATTAGAGCTCACTTTGAGGTTTATTTTCACTCAACAAGCTGTGCAGATCTTACCTGAGGAGTCAAGGACTTCCCCAGCTGCTGCTGTACACAGCTTGAATCAATCAGTGCTAACCCTGGCAGAGCTGCAGAAGTCTCAGGCAGCTCTGCAGGTCAGTTAGGTGTTACTTTGGTTTGTTTTCTCTGGGTGGTGCTTGCATTAGCTGACTTCACTATTCCTATAAGCCTGTCACGTTCTGGTGGTCTGCCACAGTCAGTGCTGGCACCCCTCATACAGTGCCTGACCTGGCTGTGGTCTGTGATGTTGCCATGAGAAACAATGTGAGAAGGCTCTGAGGCACTCAGTGGGCACAGCAGCCTTACAGGTGTCCTGGTGCAGGCAGCACAGACAGCACAAGCGTGGCACTGCTGGAGAGGTGAGACCCAGGAGCAGTGGGGCTGCTGCAGGGGCTGCCTGCACTGCTCCACGCCTGCGTCTGGGGGGACTGTGGGACAACAGGGCTTGCTGCAGCTCTTGCACGTACCGAAGATGAGACAGAAAGAGTGAATAGGGAAATAAGGGCTTCTGTTCTCATCCCTGATCTAAATCAATTTACTCCCATATTGTTTATTTCTCAGATAGCATCCCTGGCTTCTCACACATCCCTGGGGTAATGGCACTCCCCTGGGTGCCCTGCTGAGCTCCTGGAGGCTGGAAGCACTGAATTCATTTTTGACTTTGAAGAATAAAGCTGGAGCACTTACCCATGAGTCTGAAACACATTAATGTGAAATAAAATCCAGTCTTTTTGGTTTTAATATACTTGAATAATGCTGAAGTGTTTCCGAATGGACGTGGTTTTGATTTCATTTTATTATGGGAAAGACGTTATAGCAAAAACTCAGGCTTCTTAAAATGTTTACTTCTGCTTATTTTTTTCCCTGTTTTGACATAAATGTTTTAGAAGAGATGAGAAGCCACTATCATCTCTTTTGATGTGGTACAAATCTGTGTTTTTCAGCTAAATATTCTGGCAATCTTTTTCTGCCCTTAGTGACAACACAGATAAGACATTTCCCATTTCCTTTGCTGAGTATTTCAGCAACATGCAAGAGCGAAGGTGTCACTCTTCTTTCTAGTGCATGGCCAGCTAGGAGCACATTGTGTTTGTGATTGATGTCTTCCTGATTTGAAAATTAAAGCTATATCCTAGAAACAGTTCAAGTAAAACACTGGCAACTGCAAAGCTTGAAATGTTTCATCTTTTGTGGCCCCTGCTTCTTGAATCCATGATATCCCAGAAATTGATTTATGATGAGGCAACCTGATACTGCAAGCTCAGTCACTGCCCCAAGCATTGGGGTTGGCTCCAGCCCTGAGCTTTGCAGGAGGGAAAGTTTGGGGGTTGTGCTGCTTCGTGTCTCATCATTGCTGAAATCAGAGTAGCTCCTGTGAGCTATTGAGATGAATGTGTGTAAAACCAGGCTAAGGTGAACAGTAAGTCTGGAATTGAGATTCTGCAGCTTGTTGAAGTCCTGCAAATACATATGAAAATAAGCTATAAACTTTTTTTTTTTTTTAAATGATGACAGTGGATAACATGCAAGTAAGAGTTAAAAATTAAAAAATAAAAATAAAAAATAGCCAGGAAGTGCATGTTTAGCCAACTCTGGTAGTAACGCTGCTGGATTTTTATTGCTGCGTGAGTCAGAAGTTCTTCCAAGAGTTGGGGATGCTCCACGTGCTGCAGGCGGCTGTGGTTTGAGGGGGTCATGTTCGAATGCACTGGAAAGCTCCTTTAGGGTGCTAAGAAACCAGTGGGGCAGGCTTCTGCTTGTGTTTGGTGAGGCCAGATCTAACCTCAGTTAAGCTTAGCAGAAAGTCCCTCTGATTTTGTGCGAAGGTGCATTAAGTTCCTTCCCAGTTCCTTCTCCAATGAGTACTTATCTTCCTGCTCCTGATAAGAAAAAAAACCAAGATGATCTTTTGCCAGCTAAAGCCAAGTAGCATGTATAACTGTGTGGTAAAGGACTAGAAATAAGTAGATGTTCTCAGCTTAAAGATGAAAGGAAAAGCAGCAGGCTGTGGTTGAGGCTCCTAAGAAGCCTGCAAAATGGATGGTTTTGAACCAAATTCTTCTCTTAATATTTCTTGACAATTTTCAAGAGCTATTTGCATAAATAGCCCATTTTTTCCCTGTACATAGGTTTTTCCATAGAGTTTTCTGTAGAAGAATTAGAGCTCTGGCTTTTTGACAGTTCAATCTTCTGCTTATTTTACATTGATGTGCTCTCCAAGTCTAGCTGTTATTCCCCTTTACCGAGAGCATTTTAATATAAATTTTGCTACGTGCCATTTAATCCGTGCAACATATGCCTGATTTTCCTGCAAAACATACAGAAGACACATGCCCGTGTGATTTTTCACTTTGAGATGTAGTTTGACCTAAAACTAGGATGTTCATTTGTAATGGCATCTTGCTGGAATTTCCATTTAAATGGCTCCTACTGGAGAAAAGCTGCATATCCAGAGTTACAGGTACACAGCAAGCCAAAGCCCATTTGTGCATTGTTGTTGTGCTCACTGAGCTGCTTTATCAAGACAGAAGCACGTTTCCTGGAACAGAAGAGCAGCTGAGCCTGTCGGTGATATTTATTCATTGTTCATAGCGGTTCGAAGCTGTTGCCAAACTGCCAGCGGTGTCCGGTGCTCGTAAGGAACTTGCCAAAAAATGCCCTGTTTGGGAGCACTTGGATAGCTCACCGAGCCATCTGGTGTGGAAGGATATATAAACATGGGAATTAATTAACTGTAGCTAGTCTCTACTGAGCATATAGAAGATGAAGATGGGAATTTTTTAAGCTTGATAACATGGATGAAAACTACTCGATAGCAAATATGTAATTCACTTTAATGGAGTACAGAGCTGTGGGAACACTGCAGCTGAGCAGCAGTAATGATGAGCCCTGTTGTGGCCATCCCTGTCCCAGTTTTCTCTGGTGGCTGGATGGTTTTTCTTATTGGCTGCCAAGAAAATGTTCTGTATGAAAACAGGTATCTGCTATGGTAACTTACACCTCACATTTCATCACGTTTTGAATTTTACGGTGGCATTGTGGAAAATCCTTCTTCACCTGCCTGTGGCCACATACTTGTGACAGAAAAGAGTATTGTTCTTTTACATTAGTCATATGCAGAACGTTCTCTGATTATATTTGATACAAAGATGTTGGGTGAATTAAAAAGAACTCAGTGTTTTCAGTGCATGGCAGTGTTTGGATTCCTCCTTCCCAGATCTCAGCTGTTCACGTACGTCGTACAGCACAGCAGCTACCTACAGAAACACTGCAGTGAGCAAGGTGATACCACGGTGCAGTCAGCTATCCTATGGCAGACCTAGAATAGAACTCTTGTGAAGTAGGGTGTGACGGTACTAAAATACAAATAACATAAATTCTTCTCCTTGTAAATGCACTCTTTGTTTTTAGATGTATGCACAGACAGTTGATGTTGTCTATTTCTGCTAAGCTGTGGGTGAAATGTGATGACCAAGCTCCCTTTGGCTTTGAAAGTGCCAGTAATTAAAAGCAAATGGACTTCAACAATCTTCTGCCTGTCAGTCTTTTTTAAATTGCTCTCTTAGTCTCACTTACCTTTCAGCTTTGATAATAGAGATGTGGTGTTGCAAACAGAACTTTAACACCTACTGGAAAATATTTGCTCAAGAAGCTTTCATAATGCAGTCCAAACAAAGCCATCGTCAAGGAAATATACTGGGTTTTCAATAAGGTTGTCCCTAACGTAGCCTATAATTTCCCCTGTTATATATCTGAAGTCGTGTTACTGTCTGCATACATAGCTGAGTGGAAATGGGGCAGCTTTTTCCTCTCAGGAGAGCACAGAAATCTGCTGATATTATGGGTATGTGCTGGGCTCTCTGTGCGCTCTGCAGCACGTTTATTCATTCATTATACAAGTGCAAGTGGAGTGGAATAAGTTCATGAGCTCAATCATGAGCAGGTTGGAGCTGATTGCTTGCCTCTAGAAGTCCCTGACTTCAGTTAGACCAGCTAAAATAGAAGGAGCAGTGAGCCACGAGATGGGTCTTTAATTTTTTATATGTTTTTTTAATCAGTGACTGGACTATAACTGGCAGATTCTTATTATATTAAGAAGTTCCATCAATGACCAGTGGCCGACCTATGTTTCGTCCTCCTGATAGAAACGTGCTCTCTGTCTCCCTGGAAGATCTCTGGGTCATTGGGGGATTTCTGTTGTTTGCTGTCATTTTCTGTCTTCTGTGAACAGCAGCGTAAGCTTTCATGGCAGGAGAGATGTGCGTGTTTGGGGCAGCATAGCAGCAGCCATTGCTGGCACGTGGCAAACACTGAGAGGAGCCTGAGAATGGGTTTCTGTTTGCAGTGAGGTATTTACCTCCGTGCAGTCTCTGCGGCTTGCTTTCATCCTTCTTGATGTGATGGTCAAACTCTTTCTTTCCTTTTAGCATCACTGCTACAAAAAGGGAGGAATAATAACAAAGGACTCTAGTCAATATTTTTGGAGAGGTTTCTGGGTTATCTTTTTCCTCCTTTATAGGCTGTGATGGGGTAATGATGGCCCACAGAGCTACTCAGCCATGAAAATGTTCACCATGCTGAAAATATTAGCAACTTCAGCTCCCGACTGTTCTGGCTCAAGTGCTGTGCCAATGTACTTCTAAACTTATTTTTGTAGCTGGAAAAAATGCAGGGAAACCTGTTTTCACAAAAAAAAAAAGAAGAAAAAGAAAAAGAGGAAGTGTTGTTCTCTGATGTTCTACCTTGCCATACCGGCAAAAGAAGTTGAACTTTATTGATCAGTTGAAGAGAAACTAAACATTTTGTCTTAGGCTGGGACAAAATCTGGAGGTGGATTTTTCTGTTGAAGTTCATTTTCAGAGATGGTGGAAGATCAAGCATGCAGAGAGAGGTAACCTCCCTTCGAAGGAAAAAGAAGAAACACTGCCATAGGAGTACTGAAAACTGAAATACTTTTGCTTAACACAGAAAAGTTACTCCCTGAGTTCAAACCGACACCTCTGAAATGGGCCTGTGCTCATTCCTGCGTGCTATTGAGCTGCTCCCGGAGGCAGAGCAGCTTCAAAACGTGGAGCCTCAGTTCTGCAGCCCCCTGCAGCAGATCAAATGCTGATGCCGGTGGGATCGTGGACAGGTAACGCAACAGAATGTCCAAGGCAGAATAAGGCAAGTTTCTTTATGTTCTTACGTTCTCTTAACTCGGTCCTGAATGTGATTTATCTTGATAGGGGCTTTGCCTGGGCTGGGAAGCATTAGGTCAGCAGCACGATGGGCAGGGCTTGAGCCATCACAGAATCATAGAATGATTAAGGTTGGAAAAAAACTCTTAAGATCATCAAGTCCAACCATCCACCTGCCACCAATGTTGGCCACTAAACCATGTTCCTTAGTACCGCATCTACACATTGCTGAGCAGCAGTGCTGGTGCCTAAGGAGGGAGCTGGAGGGTATGAATCTGACAGACAGATGGTGGGGTGGGGGAGACCGGGGG
>JAOWBP010004313.1:2635779-2673628 GCA_028571105.1 Tragopan temminckii | reverse complement strand
AGACCGGGGGGGGATGGGGACATGGGTGGTGAGGGTCTTGTGACTGAGGAACCAGAGGTCTCCTGCACAAGTAGAGAAGGGGGAGCACGGCTGAAAGTGACACTAGCATTTCTGAGGGCTCTCCAGGCAGTAACTGAAGGTGTAGTTTGAGAATTAGAGAGTTTTCTAGCAGCAGCGTGAGCACAATACAAGGCAGATGCCCTCAAAGTGAGCATAGCTTAACTAGCAACAATATTTGCTCTGCAGTGACTTATTTCAGCCTCCTGAGTGATACACGCCAAACCTGGAGATGCGCGGGGATTTGTCACAGAATGCAGTGTGTTGGGAAGGGACTGGGAGAAGCAGCTCACGCAGAGCTGGGGTAATCCTTCTGAGGTTTTGAACTAAATCAGATAATGTATTATTGAGAATTGCCAGTACGAAATAAATGGGCACGGTCCAGTGAATGTGCTGGAGGAAGCACAGTAACACAGGGCGCTTATACTTTTCTTCACCGAGCTACAAAAGAGAGCTGTGCAGGAGTCGAAATTGAAGGGATATAGCTTAATCCCCCAGCTCATTCCTGCCGGCTACTCTCTAAGTAGACTTTTATTTGGGGAAAATGTTATGCCACCTACAGCTGCTTGGTTTTTCTATTTCTTTGTGCAGTTTCAGAGTCTAGATGTTTCTACACGAGAAACAAGTGCCCCCGGGGTTCCCAGTCCACATTGCTGTGTTCGCTGTGTGGGAGTCATACCTCTTACAGCATCTTTAAGTATAATCTGCTGTTAGCAGTATTGGGAGCTTAAATGACAAATGGCTAATTGTAAGTAACAACTCACTGAAGTGTAAGCAGGATTATGGATGTGTCTGTGAAGTGGCTTGACTCTTTGCTCTGGTTCTCTGTGGTTCGGTCCGTTTGGACTTCCAGGGGCTTTTAAAGCTGCACAGTGTTTACAGGCTTTGTGCATGCACTTCTGGTGCACAGTGAAACACAACATCTCGCACGTGAGAACTTGCTGCTGCAAAAAATGACATTAATTCGGATTGGTAGTATCAAGGCATGGTCTCCCAGTGAAACACGTGCTTACATACACAGCTGTGCTAACACAGGCTAGTTCTCACAGAAGCATCTGTACACATAAGAGAACAGTTCCTCTTTTTGAAGATCCTCTTACAATCAGCTCAGTTTTGAAAAACTACCCTATGTATTAGAAGGTTAAGACCAAGAAACCAGGGAGCTGTTATTTTCGTATGCTTTTATCTTATTACCAACTGCAGAAGACCTAACTGTCTTTTAGACGTAAGCACTCTCTAGGGTGGGTGATTCTGTCTGCTTGACTGGAAGCTCCTTCATACCAAAAAAATAACAGCGCTGCACTTGTATTTGACTCCTTATTTTGATATCTTAATGTCAGATTTGGCGTTGCATTTGGAACTAGTTTTATAGGATTAACTCTCAAAATGCATTATTCTATCTCCAGAGGCTCATTGGTTGTCTAAGAGTGCAGGTTATTGGAATTGTTGCTGACATCTGAGCTCTTCTGGATGCATACACACCTTTTAGGGCTGAATTCATTCTGTAGCTGAAGCTGCAGGCGCTCAGCTGATTCTGTTTTGGATAAAGGAAAAGGCAGTGAGAAAAACCTCCCTGAAAAATAAGATGAGAAAGATGAGCAGCTGCCCAGCTACCATCTGGGTCCATGAGTGTCTTTTTTAATGCTTTGGTAGAAAATTTCCGATTCAGTCAGATTGAACAGCATCACACAGGCAGCATCTGGTCAGCATCGCCAGAGAGGGAAGGAGTGGGAAGGCTTTGATGAGAGATTTGGTTTCTATCATGCAAGTTCACCTTGTGCAAAACCCAGCCCTTTTAACTGCCCCCAGGATGTTTCAGCGTTCCCTTTTTGGCTTTGGGGTGCTTTTCCATCTCCGCCCACTGGTCCCTGCAGTGAGTGGTTGGACAGGTCAGGCTCCAGTCTGACCCCAGGTGTCTGAGAGCCATGGGGAAAATCACAGCAAACTGCATGTTGTAATTCATTAATTACTGATACTCAATTGCACGTATATATAAACGCCCATGTGTAATTTCTAAAGAGCACTACTGTCTCTTAGGGATAAAAGAATTAAATTCTCTTGTTCCTGAGTTAAAAACTAATTGCTTCCCCAGATTTAAATCTGGGCTGGTTGCTTTGGAAGTGCAAGAGAGCCCAGAAAAGAAAGCTTCAGATTTGCATAAAGCTTATGGGAAAAAAAATATATGTATCATTCTGTGTAAATTATTTCTCAGACAAGTAAAGGACACCCTGAAATTTGTGACTGGTAGGATTTTATGCTGCTCTGCTCAGAAGGAAAGAGATAATTAAATGAGTGAGGAATGGCCTCTCCAAGGCGTATCTCCCCCCAGGACTGACACAAGTAGGGGTCTATTACTATTCCTTAGGTGAAAATCTGGACTAGCTCCTTTGGTATCAGTGGATTTCCAAGAGCATCAATCAGGATATGGCTTTAGCTCCTTAGCCACCTTTTCCAACTGGATTCTAGCCAGTTGAAGTATGGTGGTCCTAATTCAGTTCAGGATTATTTTTAATACGATAGACTCAATCAGATCCCCATGTTTAGTTAGTTGCACGATAAAATATTTATTCTTGATTTAGTTTGACTTGCTGAGAGATGAATCATTTTTCTTTGTCTGCCAATTTCTGAGGATATGAAAACGTAATTTATACGCACTAGTGGTGTCTGTGTGCTCTGATCACATGGAAAGAGATCTACTTGCCCAGTTCTTATGTGCAGATTAGTTTGGGGAACGTAGACTAGAAACTCAAAATACAAAAACTGTCTGATTGAAATTGAAGCTCATCTTAGGGGGATAACAGGTGTATACCAGTTTCTCATGTTCACCCTTCAGTGGGTCGACCAAGTTTGCTGAGCAAATTCGGCTGCTTGTGTGATAGGTCTGGGTCCATGGTATCCCCTCCCTGTGCCATGTAGGATTTTGGTAGCCGTGATCAAGTCTGAAATGGGGGTCAGATGTCTGGTAGAGTTCTAATCCCACCTCAGGATCCATTAACAATGGCACCTTACTCTTATCCCTGTGTATGGCTGCTCTGTGCAGTGTCCATATGGGGCAGAGCCAAGCACAGTGCTTCAGTGTCACTTCTTCCTCTGAGCTTTTCTGTTTGAATACATATTCTCTATCCTTGCAGTAACTTAATACGCTTTTTTAATTTTTCCTTTATTTTTCAGTAAGTGGAGGAATCATTATGCTTTCAGTTATTTATCTGTGTAATTTTGTGAAGAAATTGCAAATATAATTGAATTTTTTGAGGAGCCCATGAATTCCAATGAGGCAACAATAAAGGAAACGGAGTGATTAAGGAATTGTGATTCATTTGTTGTACATCATTACAGCGAAAGCTTTGTTGCTGGATTCCTTGCAGATGGAGTCACTGAACTATGATTATATTTCAGAAAATGAAAGGGGACAAAAATAAAAAGGCAATAAAACAAATTAGTAGATGTCTTGAGGGACTCGATTATCACTGACTGACTATGTTTTGTATCATAAATGTTCTCAAACTCTGGCAGTTTAAATTATCCAGCTATGGAGGCAGAACAGTTACTGGTATCAAAATCTTTGTTTTATTTCATGCTGTATTCTCACTGAAGTTCCAAATTGGCAAGAGAAAAGTGGAGTTGTCTTTTAATGGTATTTTAATAAGAAAATAATGTAAGATTGTGGCTGGATGTGTCCTCAGGGAGCAGGTTTGCATGCAGAACCAAGGTTAAGCCTCATGTGTGCACTCAGTATATGTACAAAGGGCTTTGCACCTTCACGTGCAATCTTCACTGCTGATAGTGTTTGGCAAGGAAGATCTGTGTCCTCTGACAAAACTGAGTTTTGACCTTCTTGTTGTTTTTCTCTTCTTTACCTGTTTTCTCCTTGTTTGCTTGCTTGCTTTTTCCTCAGCGGTAGAAAGAAAGAGGCAGAAAAATAATAATAAAAATGAGACACAAATAATTTTGGCTGCAAAAGATGCCTGATTATTAGGTGCCTTTCTTTGAAACAAAGGTTGGTTTAATAGCTTTTCATGAAAAAACTGTGCCATTTTTTTTTTAATCCGTTCTGGTGCAGCAGGATAAGGCTCTGTGTGGCTGCTGTGATGATCCCAGAAATCTGTCAAGGCTAGGAGGAACCTGCAAGACCCACAGCTGACTTATACCTCAGATACTGAGCAGACAGACTGGGCTGGGGAATGTGGATGTTGTTCAGCTTGCTGTCATATGTCATTTATTATCTGTGTTAAAATGGTTTCTTATATAGATGCTTGCTGCAAGAAAGACATCTTTGACAAGTTAGCAGCTGTAAAAGTAGCACAGTAATATCATGTCCTGACTAAAGCATTCTGAGGCTTGGAATGGGTAAGGTCATAGCTAAAACATCGTATAAAAACATACACACCCCTCTCTGTTTATATCTAAAATACACATAAAGGTTGTGGCAGGCTCCTATGGCAAAGGTACACCTGGTCGATGTTTGTTGTTTTGCTACTCCTGAGAGCAGAAAAGCCACAAACATGGCATCACAAGGAGCAAAGAAGCTCCAAAGAAAGTATGTGAAGGAAGCTTAAAAAAAGCCTGAGGTGTTATTTAGGGATCTCCTGTCCTCCTGGTGCATCATCTCTTGCATCCGTGAGCTTTAGTGGTTAGTGGACTCAGAAGAATCATGCATGGAAGCAGCAAATTCTCATCTCTTCTCCTACAAAACCTACAAAAGACAGTATTGACAGTATCTTCTGTTCCTGAAGGAAGGAAGGTGTAGCCATGTTTGCAAAGCTGTATGCAGAGTACAGCTGTACAATAACTCCTTCCTGACCCCTCCAGTGTATGCTGCGAAGCACAATACTTTGCTGACCTCATTACTTTATCTTGCATAACTAGTCACACTCGCACTTATGCAATTATCCAGTCCTTTTGAAATTCTGTATCTGTGGGATTGGTTTCAATAGCCATCATAATGGATTTTATAATCCTCTGGAGAACAGCAAGGTTAGGAGATAAATGTAGAATTTGGTGGTGAACTATTTTAAAATACTCAGTAAATTATTTAGTCAAGGACATAGATATAAAACACCATTCAGCTGCCTATACTTCTTGATTTCTGGTTCAGTCCTGTCCTAAAACCTTTCTACAGTAATAATGTTATGATGTAACTTAGGTTTTTTTCACCTGAGATAAAGGATCTGATGCTTGTATGGAACCTGTGCTGAGCAGAGATGGGAAATGCAGCACTCTCCACAAGCACAGTCTCTACCTGCAGAGCGCACTGTGATGCTCAGGCATCACAGATTGAGGCCAAGATGCCATGAAAATCAGTATCTCAGGGCAAAATAAAACAACATGGGTTTGAGACAGAACAAGCTTATGATGTAAGATACAAAAGTCTTAAATCAGAATTTACTACCAGTAAAGCTGAAGGTGCAAAGTGTTGACGGCAGTAAGCGATGTGTGGTCTAAGAGGACAGACATTCCTGTCACTGCGACTGCCACAGTCCTCGTGCTGCCTGTCTTGGTGTGGAAGTCATGGGGTGCCTGGTCCATAAAGACTGCCTGAACTCCTGTGGAAAGGTGAGCCCCAATTTAGGATTACAGTGCATTTCAGGAAGCAGTGTAAGTTGTGATCCTTCATCCAGTAGAGAAACAGATTCTGTGAGTCTCTGGGACAGCCATCAACACTGATGTATGAGGAAACAAGGGAAGAAGTGGTGATGTGCAGCAGTTGGGCTTATTGCTGGTCAGTAGCTGAGGCAAGAAAGAAGCCTGGCATAACTTGTACCCCTCTGGTCTGGCAGTGGGAAATGGAAGTGGAGATGCTTGTTTCTGAGCTCTCATTATGGCATGCTGGCATATACCAGTACCTGACCAAGTGGAAAATTCTTCTAGCTTCAGTGTATTTGCAGGTAGAAATACAGAAATCTAGCAGATGGTTGAATATCACAACTCAGATCATATGGTCATGTTCTTAGCTGGAAAAGATGGGCTTTGAAACCAATGTTATTGCACCAATTTATGGCAACCGAGAGAACTGGGTAATAAAAAGATACAGACTGAAAACAGTTCTGTAGTTTTCTTCTCCCTGATGTAAAATCCAGAACCTCTGATGCAACTTTTCAGTTTGCTGTGCGTGATTTGCACAACAGCTTCAATACAAAACATTGAGACAGCGCTTTGTTGGCAGCTTATTTTTTCCAGTCAAGCTAAAATATGGTGATGTATTCCTATAAACATGACTCCTTAATGCACACCCTTTAATTGTCTGTAGACAGCTGCAATAAGAGATGCAGGGCATGTGCTGGTGCCCCGTGCACAGCAGCTCCTGTTTGAGCAGATGGTGTCTGAGGTTGGGACACTTCTGAAAGCACAGAGGGAGCTTGGGACACTTCTGAAAGCACAGAGGGAGCTGGGAGTAGCGAGGAATGCTGCACTGGGTTTTTGTTTCCTCTTCTCTCCATGTTGAGTCAGGCATTCCGAGGCTTGCACACCATTTTCTTGTGCAGTGGTGATGGGTTATTTCCTTAGCTTCAGCTCTAATACATCACTAAATCCTTGAGAGGAAAGTCACGTCAGTCCCTGTTGGTGGAATCATGGGAATTTCATGTCATGGCTTGCCATTTTTCCATTTGAGTCATCATGGAGTGCTTTACCTCACTGTGCATTCCTAAAATTAAACAAAAGAAAGGAGAGAAGGAGATGCACCAATGTGCAAACAGCGCGGGGTGCCGACATAGCCTGGTCATAGCAGGTGTGCAGTCAGAGCTGACAGCTGAGCAACGCTGCAGGGCAGCCCTGTGGCAGGGATGGCACCGACTGCTGTGGGCTGACACGGCTGCTGACGTGCCTGTGCTGACAGGTGACAGCTGACAGCCATCTCCCTCTCGCTCTGCTCAGCACACCGGTTGCACAGAGCTGTAAAAGCCAGATGTTCCTGTGTGGTTCCTCGTGGGATTTGAGCATTAGCAAGGGAGTGGGAGGAGGAGACGTGGGGAATGCTGGTGGGAGAGAAGTGCTGGTGGTAACTCTGCTATAAGCAAACGGGGAGAGAACCAAACTCAAGGGCAGGGGGTAGGGGAAGGAAATGTAACTTCTGTACATGGCTGCTGCCAAAAAGCTTGAACTGTGCTGTGCTTTCAGTGGTCAAGACCTCTATGCAAAAAGTCAGTGAGGCAGAAGCTGTTCAGTGAGCATGTGCAGTGGTGCATAACGAATGGCCTTGGAAAGATGCTGGGACCATAGCCACCGTGAGTGGCAGCTGAGCCGGGTTTTGTACTCAAGGGATCTACAGAGCAGATGAAAAATTCTCCAACTTGCTTTAAGTTCATGGCCTTGCATGACTTGGCACAGTACTGCTCTGGTTAGCCTGGAAAAACCCAATGCCTGAATTAACAGTAGGTATCACTGGTTGATTTGTGTTTGCTGCTGCACCAATTTCTGCTCTGTGGTGCTGGGCTTCCACTGCTGCCCCTGGTCTATAAACATATGTAAGGGCAGCAGCTCAGCCTGGATAAGAATCAGTATGTTCCCTCGAGTGCATTTCCTTCTCTCCTCCCCTGCAGACAGAAAGCTGGGTGGTGCTGCAAAGGCTTCGGTTCAGAAGCGGCTGGTGGCAGACAGCTGAGGTCAGGCCAGCAAAGCATGGACTTGTTGACCTGCTGTTTGTGGATGCGTAGAGGACTGCTGATACTGCTGAAGATAGCAGTTAGGTTTGAAAGTGCCAATGCTTGCATTCCCAAATCTCAGCTCTCGCCCCTGCTTGTTGCACACCAGCACAACCTGATTTGGAGAACCTCAAGCATGCTGCTTTATCCTTTCCACTGTAGGGTAGTAATGTAGCTCTGTGGGGGGCAGTGGTATCAGTGGGGCCGTGTTCCCGTAAGTACATTTGTTCTTATACAAGAGCATCACGCTCAGTTGCCCCAGGTCATGCTTACACCAGTGTGGTTGCAGTCCCTGCTGACTGAACTGTGTTTGCCTTTAGAAAGAAAAGTCACATTCCTTGCTTGCGTAATAATGTTTTTTACATAGACCAGACATGAATGATCCATCTTTTGAGATAGAAAATGTTATCAGTATTAAGACAAGTTTTTAGAGAGCAAGTTCAGCTTGTTTCCAAGCTAATAGAAAAAGTTAGCTACAGTTTCTCGGATTTACTTTTTATTTTTACTTAGTACATCTTGCTTTGCTGCTTCTTGTCCCTTCTTCTGTGTTTTTATCTCTCTGATTGTCTTCTCTCTTGCCCTGTCTCTGCTTCACACCTGGGTGATGGAGCAATTGCTTGTCCACTGGCAATATCTGGCAGGGACACGTCAGAGATGGAAGACAATTTTCATGTCCCAATGTGGTCCCTGTTCTTATCAGCCTGTCCTTGCCATGCTACACTGCGTGAGGCAGCAGCTCACGATGCTAGCGATGCAGTGAGGAGGATGATAACAGGTGTCACAAGTGATGAGCATCAACACACATCTGAAAACTAGAAAGTAAATACGAGTTTCATGGTAGGTGGAGTGAGAGCTTGAATCCTGTGCCAAACCAGCACTTCTTGGTGCTAATTGAAACTGTCTCCCAAATACTAATTTTCCTTTTGTGGCTTCTTTAGCCACTGAATGTTGACTTGAGAATTAAACTAAACTTCAAAATGGAGCTTAGCTGAAACTCCTGTATTGAGCAGATGGAGGAGGGGACAAAAAAGCTGGGCTCACAGTGTCTGCTGAAACCTGTGTTCAGATGCTTCAGGAATCTTCTCCAAAGGATTGCTGTATAAGCTGTAAACATGAGTTTCTGTTACAGAAGTTAATTGATCTTGTGCTTTCAGTTGTAACTTAATTTTCGGATGGTGCATGAATTGTGTTAACACCAATTGCAGAGCTGTTCAAACCTTTGTACTAACGTTTGGGTGTGTTCTGAAGTCTTTCCTGACCTTGTAAGGTGACTTTGTTACGTGGTGGATTATATAAACCTGAGCTCATATTATGATAATCCTTTGTTCACAGCTCCAACAAAACTTTGGAGTAGTTTCTCAGGAGAAACTTGTGAGAAGGTCTTGGTAATTGAGGTCAGATAGCTGCACACTTGCTGAATTATATGCTGGGAATGGCCTTAAGTGACCAACATCCAGCTGGGGATGAATTTTTATCTCAAGTCTTTGTTGCTGAATAATTAACTGTGCGCTTGCCTGTGATGGTCGCTGTTTTCAAGAAGTGGCTCCTTCCTTCAGAATGGACTTCAGAGGTTTCTCCTTCTAAAAGAACGATTCTGATGAGCTGCTTTCCTGTGTCACAAAGCCTTTATTTCCCATTCTTTTCCAGCAAGTTAGCTTGGGGGGAGGGACGAGTTTTGGTTAAAACTGACTGAATGCACACTGCAGAAGGAGTTCTGGCTTCCTGGGAGCCGGTGCCTCTCATGAGCCCTTTGGTGCAGCTGACAGAGGATACACTGCAGGATTTTTCATCATCATCCTGTGAGGGAGAGAGCTTGATGGTTCGTAGGTAAGGCAAGGCCCATTTGTTCCTTTGGATGCAGTCAGGGCACCCTGGGGATGTGGGATGATGTTCCCATGTCTTTGGGGGACCTGTTATGCACATGTGCTCCTCTGCACAGCCCACGAGAAGCTTCTGTGCAACTGAAGTGTCATTATGCCTTTTAGCTTTCTTCTCATGTGCTGAATATGAGAATTTTAGATTTATCTTCCTTTACCATTCCTTATGAGCGTCTCAAACAAATCCTGTTGCTTGTTTCCCCTTTGGGAATGCTGGGAGGAGGGGGTGTGCAAAAGCAGACAAAATTCATACAAGAATTTTTGCTGCTTCAGTGCTGCTGTGGGAATTGCAAGAGGGGAAACCAGACATTGTAATGCTAGAAATCCTTTGTTTGTTAGTAATCCTGGGGTTGTTAACTGGTCTAATGGAACATGTGTAGTTGCTTGTACATTTTTGTGGGTAGGCACGCTCTGTATCCTTACCTTGATGTTTTCTGTTTTCTTCTTAGTCTTGTTTGTAGATGTTCTTAGATCTCAGTGACAAAATGTCAAGTTTTCAGATTACGTAGGGGATTTCATGTTCTGACATGAATTTTTTCAAAGCTTTTTTGTATGGTGAGCGGGTGGTGTGACAGTTTAGCCTGTAAGCAAGCCTTGTTCTAAGCAAACTACTCCCAGTACTTAGGGCTGGGCAACTGCTGCAATGAAATTAAGGACAAACCAAGCCATCAAGTGCATGCAGTTTGCACGCAGTGTATGTGCAGTACGACTGATTGAGCTGTGAGATGACATGCTGATGAACTTGCAACAGTTTACAGTAGTTATGGTCAGAACGAGTGAAGAAAGTGAGATTTGGGATAGAGCTGAGCGCTTTCTTACACTGACAGATTCAGTTGTGCCAGAAAATCCCAAGGGTAAACTGTTCACTTGTTAATTCACACTGTAACATTCATGGGTGAATGAAAAAGAGCAGAAGTGGGTTCCTTCTTTGTTTTCCAATCCAAACTAACTTTCCTCACCCTCTGGTATTGAGGGGAAGGTGAGGGCAGTGCTGTCCTGGGCTGGGCTCCTGGCCCTTGTGGTTCTGAGACGCTGCGCTTTAAGTGATGGAGGAAACTTCATGTTGCCATATTTAATACCAGTAACTGTGACTGAGGGACAAAGTTCCCCAACCAAACCTGTCATTGCATGCACCCCGGATCTATTCAGCAAGGCAGTGAGGAAGGAATTAGTGCACTATGCGGAGCTCCAGAGCCCTGAGCAGGGCTGCCTGTCAGCTCCTCTTGTCAGGAACGGCTGGGAGCTGCATCAAGCAGTTGGGTAAAGGTTACGTGTTTGATTATTTCATATTGCAGCTCAGTTACACGGCCTTCCAGCTGTTTGTTCAGTGCTAATGACTCACTTCATCTACATAGGCACAGCATTGCCTCCGAGTCTTTTTTTTTTTTTTTTTTTTTTATTTAAGAAATGCTTTCTCTTTTATTAAAAATCCGGAATATATTTGCACTGCTCTATCAGTGT
The DNA here is from genome assembly GCA_028571105.1 of Tragopan temminckii. NCBI lineage: Eukaryota > Metazoa > Chordata > Aves > Galliformes > Phasianidae > Tragopan > Tragopan temminckii. The sequence goes on along the minus strand of JAOWBP010004313.1, from coordinate 2,662,593 downwards.
CCTCGTAGGTAATTACCATATTTCTGCCTTTCTGCCTGTGTGGAAAGCCTCAGATCAGTGATAAACCATCACTCACTGACAGCCCTCTTTATAAGTACCAGAGCATCATTTGGAGGCAGAACCTCTGCTGTTTCCAGTGCCATCTGCAAGAGCAGAGGATGATCTTCAGCTCCCAAACCCCAGGCAGCTCTGCCCAGCACTGTCCTCTGCAAGACACGTGGTGGAGCTTCTCAGTGCTCAGTACTTTTTCTTCTCTGGAACTCTGTTGCACACTGGGGCTGTTGCATAATAAACCGTACTCTCCTTCCTACAAATAATACAAGACCAGAATATTTGTGTTTGAAATACAGATCCTGCTGCCTGCAGCAATGCTACTTGGAATTTTTTAGAAGCTGCTAGTGTGGGATGCCCATAGGATTTTTGATAGCTTCCACTGTATATAGAAAGATGTTTTCATCTCAGTGACTTGTTTGGGACCATACGCATGAGATACTGTCTGTGAACTCTCCTTAACTTTCCTAGCAGAATCATGTTCACTAACAAAGGCTGTGCCTCTCGTGGGAACCAGCTCCATCTTCCTGCCCTAGAGTCTTCCTGCTAGCCCAGGTTTAATTACAGCCATGCTGTTGATTTCCAGTGTTGCACAGCTGGGCTGGGTTGTGGCTGGGCAGGCTGAGAAAGAGGGAAATAATCAGACTGCTGGTCGAATTGAGTGAGGACTGCAATGAACAGGAATGTGAAGTGTGTGAAATGAATGACAGGACAGTCTGCCTTAATCCACTGAGTGGATGCAGCCTCATGCAGACACTGTCCACATGCATCTTCTTGTGTTACTTTATTGTTACTCGCTGCAGGGCGCTGCACCAGAGGGCAGTTTCTATCTCTTGTCTGTTCTTAGAGAAAAATAACAAAAACCTCATTCTGATCTCTGGAGGCCTTCAAGCAAAGAAAGCAGCTCTCACCTTTCCATGGAATTTAAAAGCAGGCAAGCTCACAACTGGGGGTTGATATGAGGATCATCATGTCTAGGAGGGCGATTCTTATTGCCAAAAACTTACAGTTATGAGCACTACGTGCTACACACAGGAAAAGATCAGAGCAGGGCCTGCCTGTGTCTGGGTGTCTTGGCAGAGCAAGGAGCCAATGGGATGAGATACAGCTGAGTGTTTCCAGTGGCTGAGGAAAGGAATAAATCCATATTCCCTGCCAGTGTGATGCACTGAAAATAATCCCTGCTGGCAGCAAATATGGAGATCGGTCTGAGTCTGTGCTGCTGAGATCCAGGAGGTATTCTCAAAGGCTAATTCAAGCCAGGGGAGTTCTGCACAAGGAGAGGATGATGAGCAGCCCTCAGGGGAGCAGGGCCCTGCTGAGCTGCTCTGAGTCTGTTCCAGTGCAGGGAGCAGCAGAGAGTGCATGTGGGGCTGCTGTCTGCACAGCGAGTGCTGCCTGCATCCTGGCACACCGTGCCTGCCCACACAGCCATGCTGTAGGTGCAAGAAGCTGTTCCAACACGTTTAACCTGCTCTGAAATCATCCTCCAAGTGGTTCTCACAAGATTGCTGCCTGACTTTCAGATCCACTTCTGTAGCCTGATCGTCAGCCCAAGGGATGGAGATGTGTGTTGTGGTGCTTATAGCCCTGTGCCAATCCTCCTCGAGTCAGACACAGTGGGATTTTTTCCTCTTTTGGAATAGGAGGAAATTTTATTCAGTACTGTGACTGATCAGTCATTTAAAATAAAAACAAAAACCAGCTGCCAATACTGTAAAGTAAAACAAGGATGGAATCAATATTGTTGGTGCTATTTTATTTCATTCCCTTGTGTCTCCACATTACGACCGCTTCAGTTACGTGACTGCACCCTGTTTTTTCTACGGGGCCCATTCAGTGAATGGCAGCTTGAGTCACGCAGTGCTTTTTGTTATCTCAAGCTGTCTCCCCACCAGGTCCCCTCGCATCCTTGGGGACCTCCCTGTGCAGATGGCTCTCATGCAGCCCACAGAAATAGGAGAAGATTTTCTAAGTTAGTGAAATGTGTCAAATAATTAATGATACTGCACGAATATCTGTGAATGGAGAGCTCAGCTGACAGTAACATATGTTTTTGCAGTTGCTTAGTTTCGTTGTGAAATCTGTTGTCTATGAAGATGTTAATGAAAATGTTAAAGATGAGGAGTACGTGTATCATTTTGAAGTTCAGATCAGTTAACTCAGTGGGTTTTTTTTTTGCTGTCCTCACCCGTACTCCCAGCAGCCAAAGAAGAGTTAAGTTGAACTAACCATCCCATCAGTTGCTACCCTCACATGTAATACCTTTTGCTCCTGCTTATCCAAACTGCTGCTCCAAGTTGAGATTCTTTCTGTCTTCCAGGAGGTGCAGACAAAGATGCCTATCTCTATGCTGTTGTGTATGTCCTGTCAGCTCTGCTTCTCAACATTCAAAATGGGGCACAACGTGGCCCCTCTTCAGCCTCTTCCAGCGGGCAGCACTTCAGAAACTGTAACAGAAAGCATAAAAAAGGCATAGAGAGCAAATCTGTGACTTCAGAGGGCACAGAGCATGCACAGCTCGGCTCACTGGAGGCTGGCTGGGCTGGGGGCAGATCCCTGAAATGTTGGTGTCTCCTCCTGTGGCACCACGAGAGCTCTGCTCCTGCTGTGAGGAATGTGTGTATTTCAGAGATACGCCTTCACCTCATTTTTATCTTTATGTATATGTATTTCCTCAAAGCATTTGGGCAGCTTTCAGTTTTCAGACACACCTGGTAGGTAGGTACAATCGTTTTCACATCAGGCAGCTGATGTGCCTTATTCCTCTGTGTAGTAACGACTGATGGGTTGAAAACAATTGCTGTAGGTTTTTGATGATATTGTGTGCATGTGTGTGTTGGGTTTTTTTTTGCTTTTTTTTTTTTTTTCCCAAAGTCAGGGTCTCCTGTATTGAAACTCCTCCCTTCCCCTTTTCTCATCTCTTCTGATTCCCGTTTCTCCTCTTGCTTCCTTTCCCTGGGCCTTTCAAGGCATGCTGGGTCTGAGCAGCGGCCACGGCACGTGTCTGTCCTGCAGAGAGCTGCAGGCAGAGCACAGTGCAGGCAGAGGAGGATTCATCATCAGGCCACAGATCCTGTCGTCTCACAGCTTTAAACCAAAATGAAAGGAATAAATCTGCTCTGTGAAGCAAGCATAGGAAAAGCTCAGCTGCAGTTCTTAAAAAACAAACTAGAGAAAATGTTTGTAAGAAATAACTCATAGGTATTTTTTTTTTCTTACTGTTTTAAGTATAACATCTGTAGCAGGATGAATACAAGCTGGCCCAATTGTATAATTAGTCCAAATTAATTAGAAACAGAAACGATAGGGAAAAAGAGCTGGTAATGGCTGAACCATTGCTTCTGTTGTGTGGAGAAGGGCTACAGCAGCCAAGTGTTACACAGCAGCTCCCAAGCAAGTCACATGCATCTCATGGGTGTGTGTTTCCATGGAAATTTTTTATTTCTGGGGAGTTTGGAAGTCTTTGTAAGAAACGGAAAAAGTCATCTGAAAACTACAATGAGAATGGTGCTTTGGAATAATAATGTAAATACCCCAGAGCACACAGAGCCTGCTTTGGCGTGGGAGCCATGGCATCTCTGAGCACATCTGAAGTGTTTAATTAGAGCAAAGTAAAAGCAGATTGAAGAGAAGGCGTTCAGCCACCCGCCGCTGCCTGCTTAAAATGGGAAGCAACTCTTTGAGGTTGATTCACCTGCCTTGAGCTTGGCTTAGGAAAGAGAGTTTTCCCGTGCCAGTATCTTGATTTTCACATCTGTAATGGCTATGGGAAAGAAGTATTGATAACGTACACAATACAGTGTGTGCTTCTGAAAAGCATTTGTGTACAGTGCACCACAACTTCCCGATACTTTCTGAAGCGTTTGTGGTGTCCTTTAGTGGCTGCTGGATTTTATATGAGCTCTGGGTTCAGTGCTTGTGTCCCAGAAGCGGTGTGAAAACAGGGACGTCTTGTAAACAACTTGAGAGTGTCAGCCTCTTTCTGCTTCAGATTAAAAACTGCTAAAACACACACACACACACAGACGATGCTCCATCTGTGCAACTCGAGATCAGCATCTTAATTAACATTTATGAAATCCTTGACTGAGGTAGCAGAAGAGGGAGGCATAGGGAAAGATGCATTAAAAGGTTTTAGAAGTTCATCTTCAGTAACAAATAAATGTGTTGGTTCCTGGAGGTGTTTGGTACAACCTGCAGCCCAGAGCTCAGCTCACTGTGTGCTCACGGTGCTCTGTTTTTCCAGATTTCTTTAAATTTTCATGTCATGCCTTTGATTTGAAGATTAACTTTGCCTATAAAATTCTATGCAAGCATTCAGTTTCCAGCAAGAGACTCTGCAAAGTTAATCAAGTGTTAGCTAATAGCTAATAATAAACTGCGATCCCAGTGCTGGGGAGGGGCTGACGGAGAAGCACGGAGACCTCAGTTCTGAGACCAGGGAGAGCTGCTAGATTCCATTGCCCCCAGGTGAAGTGCCAGCAGCCCACCAGTGGGGCTGTGCCTGCAGAAGGGCCTGCAGGTGAGATGCACAGATGAAAATTAAGCATGTACTGATCAGAGCGAGGAAGAGAATACATCAAGGTAAGAAATGCATTATTGCTTCTGAATGAGCAAATTTTGAGGGACAGATGGCTTTTATACAAAGAAGTAAAAAGGAGGTTAAATTCTAGCTCTGAGAGAAGTCTGTGCTGAGATGTCAGCAGGAGGGATGGCAATGATAGCAAAGGAAGAACATGGCAGGTGGGGTCTTAGGGAGAAATTTAGATGGGGAACACCAGAGAGAAAATTAATTGATGGTGAAACAAATTCACAAGTCTGTAGGAAGGAATAGGTGTGGAAAAAAGAATAAAATGGTCTTCAGTGAGATCCTGCAGGTCGTACTGCAAGGACGTGGATGTCTGTAAGAGGGTAGTGTTTAGTTTTTGTTCGTTAAGAAGTGTATTTCGTTTGAATAAGATGAGATTGAGACTGTTTTGGGATGGGGAGAAAGTCCTTGGCAAAGATGCAGAGAAAGAGTTGCCGTGTGGTTTCCTTGTGGTTCAGATGTTCCAGTGTGACTGCTCCAGTCTCAGAGCAGCACCATCTCATCTGTAAGAAGGACCAATTTGGAGAAAACTTGTCCTGTAACATTGGCAAGATGCTATGTGACTTGGGGTGAAAATAGTATGAGATGTTTGGAGACTCACAACAGAAGTTAGTGTTCACAGTGCAGTAAGAAATGTTTAATTTACTGAGAAAATTTTGTAGTGATGAGTGGGTTTAGAAAAAGACCCGTGAACCATTTGTATTCTACATCCAATTTAAACACTGTTGGACAACCTCATACTATTCTGCTGAAGTTGGATTTGGAAAAATTGTCAATTGGCCCAGAGGGTGTTTTTCATTCTTGATTTAAAATACTATAAAATTTTCAATGGGGCTTTGAGATGATTCTGTTGGGACAAAAATGATCTCCACTTTTGTGTTTCTATAGACACACTGAGCTTCTTCACAGGCAGGTGAGCATACCGCCAGCGTCTGAGCTAGCAGTTAGATGGAGAGCTTCTCATTGGGCGATTTCTGTCTGAAATTTACTTTTCTCCATCTGTGGAGGCGTCTTGGCTGCCTTATTTTCAGAGCAGCCACGAAAACCCATTTGTCCTTCTGATGCAAGGCTCATAAGGAAAGGCGAGGCGTGTAGTTCTGCAGCCACACAGTTTCTGGCCTAGGAGGAGAGCTGGTCCTCTGCATTGAAAGTGTGAGGGAGCAATGAAGGGCAAAGCTGTAACGCGTCCTGGGACCCCTTCTGGAAGCCTGCTTATAACCCTCACGGAGGGAGAGCACCATCGCTGCTGACCTGGCCAGCATTGCACAGGGCACACAGAGGGAAGAGGCGCAGCTCGGTGTGCAGCACACTGCAACGCTGTCATTTTGTGGGTGCTCAACTTGAGCGTATCAGACACTTGAGCCTTCTGGTTTTAATGTGTATCCGAGCAGTGGGATATGAAGCTTGCCTAACAGGCATTGCTCAAGCTGTCTCTACCCAAATACTGTACTTCAAAGAGAAGCCTTCTTATGCAGTCATTTCCCATAATCTTTTCAGTGCTGCGAGGCAATATATGTCAAGAGATTTCCTTGTATTAATCTAAATAGAATTCTTAATTATTGAGACAACCTAGTCAAGTCAAAATAAATTTAATGGCTTGTGTTTAATATTCTTGTTAGACTCCTTATGAATCAGGCATAAATGATGGAAAAAAAATTCAACTAAGCATATGTCAGTAGTAAATAATAGAAACCTGGATTGCACCCAAGTCAGGTCCTAAACTGATTAATACAAGCGACAGGCTGTAAGTCTTCCCTGCAGTCTGATGGTTTTAAGACTTGCTGATACCAGTGCAGGATGCACGATGATGTATTTCAAAAGCTGAGACCAACTTCTGGCAAAGCTGATGTGAAATCAAAACTTGTTAGCATATCTTGACAGCCTGCATACTACTTATCTTCAGATACTGTTTGATGATAAGTATTCAGTGCTTGTAGCGTTTTCCCAAAGCGCTAGCTGTGGGTGAAAGCAGACCAAGCCAGTGCAAGATGTGCTTTTTTTTAAGTGCTGAAGGATAAGCTGAGAGTTGTAAAATAACACCACTCGCTAAGGGCTTGTTGTGCAACACGGCAGTGCAGGACGTGGGGGATCTCAGTGCCCCCAGTAAATGTGTGTGGCAGAAGGAGGTTTTCCTTTGCAGTCTTCTGGCTGTGAGCCTTACAAACCTGCTCGCTTGGTGTTTTCCCTTCGTGAGAACCTCATCCATGGTACAAAGGGTAAGCATTGCCCTTGAGCATCACAACCACGTGGATCAGATGGGGTAAAAACAAGCCCTGAAGAAATTAAATGAGAGGTTCAAGGTCAAACAACGTACTTCTAGACAACTGCAGATGGCTCCAAGCCTTCATGTTCCCCCCAGGCCAGGAGGATCAACCCATCCCACAGCCATCCCTGCTCCCGTGCAGGGCTGCAGCTCCCCACATCCACCTGCGGTGCTTACATAGCACCGTAATCAGCAACATGAGTCTCTCTCTTATTTCTTCATTTCAAGAGATAATTAGTCTAGCAAGGCTGATTATGTGATTGCTGCTGAAGTCGCTTAGTGGGATTGCACTGCATTTTTTGTTGTTGATGTTTCCTCTCTTCACGTACCTGCTCTAACAGCTCCCCCGTGCTCTGTTTCCAGGCTATATCTACAAATGGTCTTGACCAATTTACTTTCACTTAATTATTGCTGTAATTGCTTTGGTGGATTAAGAGAAGCAACTTGTGATCTATTCAGATTCTAATAACTCCTTTGATATTATCTCATTCAGTTTTCTATTAAAAAAACAAGTCCCAGTTGGATTGACAGAACTTCCCCTTCCACCCCAACCCCCCTTGAATTGGTGGCTGGCTGAAAGATTTTAAATGAAGGCAGTGCTTGGGACTGGGGAAGCATTGTGACAGAGGGTTGCCAGAATCAAGGGCAGGACTTTATTCATGTTCACTGCTGATCAGGAAGCTGTGTTAAATGTGACACTGTCATCTGCAGATGCTGTTAAATTGCATGACATTGCAGCACCAATGAAAAGAGAAATGTAAAAGGCATTTGTGAGCGTTACACAAATGAGTGGAGTAACTCATTTTGGAAGAAGTCAAGAGTGAGGGAGCACTTCTGAAGGAACATTACCACCCGTAGTACTGCACAGAGATGAGAAAGCCCAGGGGAAGGAACGCTGTCAGTGGATGTCTCACTGCAGACCAGATACTTTTTCTGCATGTTCTGGCTATGAAAAAGCCACTGTAGTGATGGGATTCGTATCTGAAAAGACTCTTTCCTGGGCAGGGCTCCTTTGAAGCGGGGGCTGTGTCTGTCCCAGTGCTGATGCAGGCAGCATGGCGAGGACAGGCTCTTGCTTCGTGCATTGCTTAGCATCTTTGTGGAGTTCTCCAGCTGTTAAACAGCAGTGATACCTGACTTGGCTGGAAATGGTGGGATTTTGGCTTTGGTGCTTAAAGCGATGCTGTGTAGAAAGACCATGATTCCCAGTCATAAAGAAGCACTGCTTCATAGTACATTGCAGAGGGTGCTGTCTGTTGCCTGTATTTCTGTCTTTAGAAAATTATTTTTGAATAAATGCATTGCTTTCCTGCAGATTTACACAAAGATGTCCCTCACTCCCACAGTCGAATGGCAAATTCAAACTTAATTCATGTTAAGCACTCTGTATACATACAGCATTGCTAAGGCTGCAGACTTGCAAAAGATACTGACCACGGATGGCAGGAGATGGTGCTTACAGAAGAAGCGTTCTGCTCAGAATGCCCCTGTTAATGTAGCTTTCTTATTTCCAATTCTTCCTTTCCCCAGGATCAAAATAAAAAAGTTCCTTTTGGTTGACCTGGAGTCAATACCAGAGCATACGTTATTGTATGTTATCAGTAATCATTAAAGAATAACCACGCTTATTAAAGCATTGATCCACTTTGTTAATATGAAGGCAAAGAGCAGTACAGGCACGTAACACAGCCCCGGTGGGATCTGAGAGGCATTTCCATTTACATGTGGCCGGTTGGCTGCAAACCGTGTCACGGTGAGCAGCAGCCATGGGGTAAAATTTCTATATGGATTGAGAGCTTTTTGTTCTCGGCACAAATGCTGGGTGAGGAATTCTGTGGAAGGAAGAAGAAAGATGTGGGAAGTTAGGCATGTGCCTTGCAGTGTTCTTAGGGGTGGCTGGTGAAGCCTCCCTGTGTTAGCAGCAGTAGAAGGTAACTTGTCAGAACCCAGGTGTGGTCAGATGTGGGGCTGCTTGCATGTGCTGGAGCTGCTGAGTGCATTTTCTGTGGTATTTGCTATTTCTTTTGGTGTCTGCTGTTGATTAAATTTCTAATCAACCACAATGTTCCTGGAAGATTTTAATTACATTTGCTCTTTCTAGGCTGTTTTGATATCAAATGAACTTTCAAAAAGCCACAATCATCTTCCAGAGAACAAAAAACAAATTGAAATTCTGCCTTGCAATCCCAAGCTCAAATTTCACAGCTGCAGAGAAGCAGCTTCATAATGAGGAGCCGGTGCAGGAGCCCCGGGCAGCGCCCACACCATGGGGCTGGGAGTAGGGCTGCTGTGTGTGCAGCATTGCTGAACTTGGCACCAGCACGGACTGAAGCTGAGAAATACAAGGAGCTCGCCGTGCGAGGATATTCAGTAACAGGATGTTAGCAGTAGCACCTCAGAGCAACTTCGGTGATATTTTTCTTGCTGCTGGCTCAATTCACAAATCGTGTTTATCTGCAAATACGCCTAACTTTGAAGAGGCCTGGTGTAGTGGTATAACAGGGATCATAGAATCGCAGAATGGCCTGGGTTGAAAAGGGCCACAATGATCATCTAGTTTCAACTCCCTTGCTATGTGCAGGGTCGCCAACCAGCAGACCAAGCTGCCCAGAGCCACATCCAGCCTGGCCTTGAATGCCTGCAGGGATGGGGCATCCACCACCTACCTGTTCCAATGTGTCACCATTCTCTGTGTGAAATGCTTCCTCCTCATATCGAACCTAAACTTCCCCTGTCTTAGTTTAAAACCATTCCCCCTTGTCCTATCACTATCAGCTCACTTTGGGGATGCTCTGCTGAAAAATTGTGCTGTTCTGAGAAGGCTACAGTGCTGCAATATGAGTGAGAAACACAGCATGCTTCTGCGATTCCGTGTCATAGGTGGAGCTTTAGTTTCGGTTCACAACTTGCCCCCAAGATACTCCTTGCGTTGTCCAAAAGCTGCAGTGTAAATAAATGGTCAGATTTAAATTGCCCACCCCTTTCTGCCTGCTAGAATCAATGGATTTCTGGGTTCCTTTGCTTGGATGAAACACTTGTCCATTTGAGATAAGCTCAGCTCGTTGGAAAGGGTGGGAGCCTCAGTCTGAGCTTGTTGGCTTTGTGCTTTGTATCCATCTTCTGTTTCACAAGCCCTGAAAACTGTCACTTAGAAGTACAGTTATCTGGGGAGAAGAAATTTGCTGTAGGTCTGTTTGTTTAAGGGATAATGTCAGCCTTGGTGAGGGGTACCTGCAGCCCTCCCTTGTTCCTGAGGCTGATAAAATCCCAGAGCTATGCTGCACTTCGGGCAGGTCCTTATCTCTGTCAGATGAATATTTGTCATTGTTCTATTGAAGTGAAGGTCTTAACATTTGTTTTCAGAAAGTTTTCAGCTGGATTTCAGAAAACAGCCGAGATACATGAGACAACCTAAGCTTGCAAAGTATTTTTTTTAAGAGGTAAGATGAAGTGCTTTTAGTTTTTCACTTTGTGACAGATTATCAAAGAAACAAATGCTGGTTTTAGTTCTTGTAAATGAGGCACTTGTTGTTGTGTGTGTGCAGTGAAGAGTGCAAGGTTCTGTCTGCTATTTACGTGTTGATGCTTTCGGCTCAGACTGATGCAAGAAGTAACCCAGCACATGCCTACTGCATAGCAAGCCAAGCTGGAGATGAAGCAGGTGGCAGCTTTGGAGCAGGAGTAACAGCCCATCTGCAGGAGCAGTCCTATCCTGATGGGCATGTTGATCCCAGCATCCCTCGGCCTACAGCAGACACCAGCTCATAACCAGCGAGTCCAGATGTTTTACAGTTAAATCACTAAAAAGCTTCAGTACTACAGAAAATCACTAAGAAGCTTCAGTACTACAGAAAAGCAAAGTTATGTTGGTCAGCTTCACTGGCTTGCTCAGCAGCTCATCAGTAATGGAATAAATGTAGGCTGCAGCACTTAGCTAGATTGTAGGAAATTGATATTGCTGGCAAAAAATAACAAATAAAAGGGAAGTATTAATTGCAGGAAAGAATTGTGGTACATCTGAGGTTGCATTTTATCTACCTCAAAGCAGTGCTGGAGCTGTGATATAACATCTATTTAGTCTTTTCACCTCCCGAGGGAAACAATTAAAAAACATTACAACAAAAAGAGTTCTTTGAAATTCTGGTGTCATGGTCATTACATATAATGAAATATTCACTATCATTTTATGTATGCACAGATTTGGGAGGAAAAACAGGGCTTCTTGTAGCGTTACTGCTGGTCAGGGCTGTATTCCTTGGGAAGGGAGGTGCCTGTGGATGGCAATCTTTGGCTTGGGATCTGGAGGGGCTGGAGGCAGCAGCTCTCAGTGCTCCAGTACTGTCTTAGGCAGCCAAGAAAAACAGTGCTTTGTGCATGAGGAGCCTCCTACACTGAGGAGGGCAAAGCAGGGCACATCGGAGGCCCGTATTTATGTGACCAACCTAGGAGTGCTTTGCATTCCTGCTGTTTTCTTGCAATTCCCTAGTTGACTTTGACTATATAGGGGCTCTGTCCAGCTTTTCTGGCTGCATGCCTGCAGGCTCACTGGACAGACAGTTGCATGTGGTGTGTGAAAGGGAGCTGCCTGCCACGTGGCCACAGTGAGGGTTTCCTCTGCTTCTACAAGGAAAAGCAGATTTTGCCCAGTCAGATCCCCTTTCCAGGTATTTCAAGACTGGAACATCATCTCCCTAGGGGGAGAAGTCCCCCTCATCTACCCACAAAGAAGGGTTTTATTCACTTTCTCTCCCGAACCATGTTCATGTAAATTGACCTGTGGGCTGTATTTCCATTGCACAATTAACCTGAGCCATCCCCACTTGTATTAATTACTATAGAATTAATTTAGCTTGTGTGAGAGTTGCTACACCACAAACTCATGTTTGAGTCATGCTGTGTAAATACATCAGCAGCTGGTGAGTTGTGTTAACGTGAACTTCTGGTTGTAATCCCCAGCAGCTAATGAAACTCTGTTCCAGGCATGGAAATTAAAGAGGATTTTAGGCGTCCTTTGGAATTGAAGTAGTGGTAAGTGTGGTTTGTAGCTCCAATTGAAAAGCAGCTCTCCAACACATTTGTGCTCAGGTGGGGCTGCAGAGGGGCTGCCAGCACTGTGCTGCACCGTGGGGTGGCTGCAGTTGGGGTGGGGAGAGCCAGCCTGGTACTGAAAAAGCCATTCCCCACTGGACTAAGTCAATAAGACAAAAAAAAATGTTGGTTTGGAGTTTGGAAAAGAAAAAAAAAAGTCTCCAATTCTTTGAGCCCTTTATCACTAAAGCTTCCCTTTCTGCTATTTAAGGTACTGCATCATGGCTGTTTCTTCAGCATGTCCTTTCAGATTGTTGCTCCCTCCAGTCAGTTTGCTCCAGATACCCACATCTCACTTCTTTAATAAAGACACCGAGTTCAAAGAGAATAGTTATGAGGCATTTTCTTAGCACACCATAGGCTCAAAATGGTGTCTTTTGTATCTATTAAAAATTGAGAAACACTTTTATTTATTTTTATTTCAGTAGTTTTTTAGTTTGTCTCTTCTAGAGTGCAGTCCTTATTCTCTTGGCTTCAGAAGCACAAACCAAGAGCTCTTTTTGAAAGTACCAGATCTGTGGAATTGTAATTAATGTGGGAAGGACAAATGCCATTCAGTACAGAATGCATTCAAGTTTCTACCCAGAAATTGCTTGGCACCTTTGAGTTATAGATAACCACATATTTAAGAGGGTAGCTCACTGATCTCTTTATTTTTTGAACCATCAAGAAAATTCGAACTCCAATAACAGCTTCACAAAGGTTTGGGTGAGTGGAGGCATCAGATCTAATTATAACAGAAGGATCAGAGGATCAAAGAACAAGGCTGAGCACAATGTAGAAAATTACTACAAAGGAAAGCTTGAAGTAAGAAAAGAAGATTGAAGAAGAAGTTAAATAACTTGAAATTTTTCAGATACAAAAGGAACAAGAGGTCAATGAAAAATTCAGCAGGCCTGCAAGAAGTGATTATTGACAAAAGCAGCAGACACTTCTAAGAAGGATTTGATGAATTCTCAGCCTTGGTGCTCACCTGGCAAGGTGGAAGACAGAAGCTGGAATGATAGAAATCTCCCATGAGGAGGGGAGGAAATGCTGAAGGAAGTGATGCTCGGCCAGGATCAGCCAGAAAGCACCAAACTGTGATGGCTACCAGTGAGCTGCAGTAACTGCAGTGAGCCTTCAGAAGAAGCAGCTGCATCCTCTGCACCTCCTTGTTGTCACGAAGCAATGCTTCATTAACTTCAAGGGGACCAAAGAATCAATCCGTTTAAAAACAAGTATTTAAATACTTTTCTCCTGATTTTCTTTCATTTGGTGTCTGCTCGCTCTCTTCCCCTCCACGACTTCACTATTCCGAGCTTTGGCATTTGTTGCCCCTTCTGATTGCTCCTTCCCTCTGCTGCCTTTGGTCCTTCTTGACTTCCAATTGTATTGCTGCCTGACTGTGGGTGTGGAGTATGGCAGGGGCATGTAGTGGAAGTCTCTGCCCTCCCTGCCCCTGAATTCCTGTAACATCATCCAACAGAGAGATTTTGTGCTCATCACCAAAGCAGTGAGCCCTTCTTCAGGTGCATGCATTACATGGTTCAATGCATCTTATATATGACATCCCTTTCTAAAAGCTGTTGCTGTTGGACTGAGTGTACTGATGGCATGATTTAAAATGCATGTGTTGCTGGAGACCTCCCTTGTCTCTGTCTGGACCTGTCACTGTCACCTGTGAATACTTACATTATGCTAATCCGCATCTTGTTCATATGTTGTGTGTTAATTAACATAAGCAAGGTTGCTGAATGCTGTAATTTAAATGCTAGGCACAGCTATTTTGCCTGTGACAAGAATGTATGAAAAATAATTTTCACAAATATTCCTAATCAAGGAACAATGGAGAAATTGCTTCTGAACAGCTTAACAACAAGCAGAACGTGAGTCCCAGCATTTTAGATTTATGGTGCATCGCTTCTCTAACTAGCAGCGATTTGCAGCTGGAAAGGTTTGCATATTTGCCAACACGAAAAGAAATAAAATGATGAGGAATGCTTTTCATGACACATTTTTGTTTTTTTCTTCTGCTATAAAATGCATCATGTTGTAGCTTTGTAACATCCATCCCATTGAGCTGCCTCACAAACCAGAGATGAGCAGGACAGCCCCTTTGGAGTTGGTCTTATCTCAAATTCAGCTGAGCCCTGATATGGTTGTGCTCCAGGACATCCCAGCACCTCATCTCAGGTGCCTCCTCTGTGCCTGAGTTTGCAGCTTGAGAAGGGTTTGGGAGAGTTCTCTTTAATATTGCAGAGATTCATTTCGGTGGACACCAAATTCCATGCAGAGGGGAAGGATTTTAAACCGGTGCCCTGGGTGGGAGCACATTCAGCAGTGCCCAGCGCTGAGCTGCAGGAGGGGGTGGCACAGGAGGGGACAGGGCAGGAGATCTCGCTGTTGGTCTCAGAAGAAAGCAGGTAGAAGCAGCTCAGCGGTTGAAGAATGATGGTTCAGAAACTAGGAGAGCTAAGGGCTTGTTTTGTTACCCACAGATGTGCTTAGGGTCTGTGTTGTACTTTCATGAAGTTCCAGAATATGTTTGACACTTGTTCAAATTTCAGTGCTTTATGAACTTGTCATTGTGACTTTCTCCAAAATCCCTTCTGATAGAAAATGGCCTGTCCTGGTGTGCAAGGGATCTTCTCCTTTTTCTTTTCTTTCTTTTTTTCCCCCTCCTTTCCTTCCCAGGTGTCTTTGTTTGGAGTGTCAGCCCCACATTAGGACAGGAGAGGTCAGCGCATCCCGGTGGGTGTTTTACTGTCAGTGCTTTGGCGAGCCTCAGATTTGTGTTCCTGGAGTGCTCTGATATCCAGAGCAGGAACAAAGACTGACTTGATTTTTGCTGCTGTACGTTAAAGCAATGAGGCCAGGGACTCCTCTAACATCGGGAGCAGTAGAACTACAATCCCCCCCCCCCTTTTTTTTTTTCTGTGTGCTGTTAGATGAAGTCAGAAGTTTTTTTTTGTCTTTCTGTGTAGAAGGTCAGGAAAGTGTGAGACTTCCAAATAAATCTAGACTCGTCAAAGAGAGAAGATACTATATATTTAAAATGGCCCTGTAGCCTGAAAGTCAGAGAGAGAATGGTGTCCTCAGTATCAGTGTGCTGTGTTTGCTCAGGTGGGGTTTGCATGTTGCATTATAGCTGATGGTGTCTGATATTCACTGCCTCCATGTGCAGCCCAACACGTGCGGGGGCTGTGCAGGGGTACCTTGATGAAGCAGTGGGGCCAGGGGAGCAGTGCTTGGGGTCTCAGCTGCCCATGGGACCCTGGGAGCTGGGCACACACTGCAAGTTTTCAATTTCTGGTGGATGCTTTCTGCCAAGGCTTTTTATCTTAGATTAATGAAATCTTGATGACAATTTTCATAGCTCACAAAACAGGATTACTGAAGATCTGTTTCCTTTAGATTTGATGATTTTTTTTTGCTGTCATCCTGTTGGCAAGAATTGAATCTGAAACAAGCAATAAGTCTTCTGCTGACAGGACCTGGAAAGGAAACTAAGGGCTGCCTGGAAATTAGTGGTCTGCACCTGATGAGAAGTCGTTCATCAGCTTCACCAGAAAGTTGCCAATGCTGCAGGTCTCCAGTTCTTAAGGTACCCTTCACATTATGACAGAGGCTGACTGAATATCAACATTCAGATGTTGAGTCCGTTTGCTTTGGTTGAGGTTATTGCATGCAGCAGCCTGCTGCCAGCAGTGGGACTTGGTGCTGTGCCCACCCTGCCATTTGTACCTCTTGAAATGGAATATGCATAACTAGTTAATGAGAGCAGAGAGTATCTCGGCTGCATTATTGGACAGAATTTGATGGTAGCTATCAGTGATGTGATTTGGGGAGCGCTTCAGCCTTGGAGTTGTAGTAGTAATAGCTCAGACCAGCAGCCAGCACTGCAGGAGCACATGCATCCCTTTATTGGAAGCATCCTTCATCTGCTGTAACCTTAATGTGGATTCTCTTGCTTAAACAAAGTTACGGTGGAGTTATAGATGGAAACAAACATCAGTAGTGTAGGGAGCAGCACATTATCAGGGCACTGTGGTTACTGCCCCAACCAGGTGATAACTCTGCATAATGCACTCACCTCCAAACTTGTCACAGTTGTTTGTGCCTTTGCTGCTTTTCACATCTTCACTTTGTAGTTGTGCCATGTAGTACTGCACCTGAGTTTACATGAGAACCTGCTCCTCTTCTCCGAACCATGCTTTTCCTTGGTTGGAAGGCCTGCTGCTCCTCTGCATCTCTTGCTGAGCCAGGCAGTAACATGGGCAGCCCTTGCAGGGCCAGCGAGCAGCCGCAGTGCTCGGGCAGCATCCTTGGGGTGTGCTGGGAGTGCTGCTGCTGGGCTGCAGGCACAGGGCTGCAGCAGGGCTTTGGTTTCTGTTATGATTTCAAGAATCCTGAAAACATGTGTTGGAGGGGGAAAATATCAGTGAGTTTAGCTGCTTGGGAGCTACCTGAAACAATCATTTATTTATTTGTTGCCATGAAAGCCTCTGTAGCACAAAAAGCCTGTTTTGTCCTTGGGTCCCATAGTAAGGAGGCTCCAATCTGCAGGTCCCACTATTACACCACTTAGTCACCACTAATCTCACTTTATTTACGTTTACTTGTAAATTTTGCTTCTGATGCTATTCGGTCTTCATTTTAATTTTGTGAATGATTTCAGTATATTAACCTCTGGCAATAATCACTGTGCATATCACAGACCTTGAGGTTTCCATAGGGACGATGTGATTCCCCATGATTGCTTGCATAGATACTGGGAAACTACTGCCCTGCTCACATTTGGTATTGGTTCTTAAGCCAGCTGTGTTAGGGGCTGCTGTAGCAGCAGGGAATGGGACATAATCTGCCTTTAGTTATATGTTCGGGGCAGACAGCAAGTCCTGTCTTCAGAGCCTGTTTGTGCCCAGTAGGGTCTGCTCCATCTCACTGATGTAGTTCGATATACACTAGCAGTGAATCAAAATATTCCCAGGCGATATGCTAGGCTGGGGCTAATGTACTGAAGGGATCTTTGTATAGAAAACAATTGCTTTCCTGCAAGCAGTCTGTGGAGGTGGAACATCAGAAGGTGTGCATTCACAGGATGGGAAATTAATAGTCATAGACCCTGTGCTCGGTGCACAGGGTGTTATGAGTCTGGGAGGTGCTGATGCTCATCTTAATGAAACTTGCCAAACTAATCTCCATTTTAATGGATTATTTGTAATGGCTGCAAACAGCAAGCTGTAGTGGAATATGCCCATCATGTTTTTTTCTAGCAGAGAAGATTGCAGTGTAGAACATGAAAATTATGAATTTTCATTAGAAAGTCCTGCTTCTAAAGTTATGAAGTGATGCAATGAATGCTGTATGTCATCTCAGTTAAAGCTTACTGCTGTTAATGACTGGAAAACAAAAGTTGTGACTTGGAGAGCATGTCCCAGTAGGACCCCACCAGGAATGCCCTCGCACATCCAGAATGCAGCTGCTCAACTGTACAAACAGAGCACTGTCTTATTTAGCCTGCTTTGCAGGGATGTGATTTAACTTGACAGAAGCTGAGCTTACCTAGAGCTGTCTAATGGCTGCTCTTGCTCTCTTTTACAAGACCCTGTGATGGGAGGTGAAATGCAAACCAAAAATAGCCGATGAAATTTCCCCCTTAGTTACACAGTGGTATGTGCATCTGTTCAATGACCTGAATTATATGTGGTTAGTTTGGCACAGTTCTTTGAAGTGCACTAAAGCAAAACGAAGGGAGAGACCCCAACATCTGAATGTCTGTTCTTCCTTCTTTTCCTCCCTGATGTAAACTCAGTAGAAATGTTTGGAGTCAATTTATTACCAGTCATCTGTGGGAATACAAAATAACTAAGAATTGCTTTTTTTGTTGTTGTCTGTTTGTTTGTTTTGTTTTGTTTTTTGTTCAGTAAGACCCCTTTGATCGTTATCATAAGAAAGAAATGAAACCGGCTGTTAACTCAGATTGACATTTCTTGTTCACATTCTTTATACCTTTCTGACATATTCTCTTTAACGCTCCTGGGAGCAGTGCACCACTGAGCTCTGTCACTCAGCTCACTTATTCTGTGCGTTAGCCTGGCATGAGCGAGGGAGCACACACGTGTCCCATGCTGGCATTGGCATTGCCAGCTGCTCTCAGAGATGTCCTTGTCATCATGTGCACAGCTAGGACACATTTCCCCAGGGCCTTTTTCTGTCTGGTCGCAGTGCACATTGCTGTGAGCTTGTTAGTTTAGCTCTGCACGTCCTCTGTGCTATTCTCAGAGGCTGTCGATGCAAAAGAAGGGCTTATAAGTTAAGATATAAGGATTGTTTACTGAGCTTTGGTTCTGTGCGTGCATCTAGTACCTGGTGTTGGCCACTCCTTGCAGAGTTTCTAGCAGCAGAGCACGTGGTGATTGCAGCCCTCAGTGCTGCCAGAGATGCCACCATGGTTACTGTGGTCCCCTTGCACTGGGCTGTCTCAGTCATACTGGTGGAACATGGCAGGGTGCAGCTTCGTTGTCTGCAGGGAAGGAAGCTGGGTCATGGGTCTGTGGCATTTTCTGCTATGCTGACTGCCAAAATTCCCTTAAAAAAGTCCTCTCCTCATTCCCTGTGTAGGAGAGGCTTTGATATGCTGCATTTCTGTTCACATACTGCTTTTCAAAGCACAGGAGCTCCTGTTGGCATGGTGCAGGGCTTTCCTGGTGCCCAGAATCTATGCGGCAGCACAACTCTGTCCCCATCCCTCGGGGTTTCCAGCTTCAGACAGCCATGCAGTTTCTCCTTTGTGAATTTTATAATTTTGAAAGGCAAGACTGCACTTGGCACAAAGTTCAAGCATATTTCATGGGATAATGCATGATTTTCATTACTGAAATGTGAGCTTTTTCATCCCCAGGCATTGCCATAGTGGGATCTCAAGAAACAAAGGTTGCAGCTCTGCCCCAAAATGCTCGTCTGCACACCACCCTGGCTCAGGAGCACTAACCTTTGGAGCGCTCCTGCCCCACAGCCTTGTTTTGGGACTGACCCCAAGCCTCCTCTCCCCAGACAGATTCTTTTATGACACTCCCCAGCCCCTCGCTGCTGCCTGCTCAGCGCTCGGCTCCATCTCCTGCTGCTGTGCAGCACGGGGCCCTGCCTGGCTCTCCCCTCCCAGCCCCCGGCTCTCATCTCCTGCTTTGTTGATATTTTTCTGCAAATTTTCTCCCTCTGTTTACAGAAGAAATAATCCAGCCGAAGACAGAAAGCAGTATCCGCCTCGTGTTGTGTTGAAGTTGTCACTAGAAATGTGAAGTGTTCCCTTCCTGAGCTCTCAGCTATCTGTTTTCAAGTGTGACGTCCTTAGGGCAAGCGCTAGGTCTGCTCTGTGGAGTCCTGCTCAGTTTTATTACTAAACCAAAGATGAACCAGCAGACAGTAATGCAGTTTTATTTCCAGCTCTCGCTGCGCTGACTCATATAGGCAGAACAAGACCTCCATCTTTCTTTTTCCTTTTCTTGGAGTGCACAGATGTCTGTGTGTGGGCAATCTCTCTCGATGTTCTCCAGGAGGATGGACAGAGCAGCACAGCAGTGCCTGACCCTGTGTTTCAGGAGGGGCTGCTGTGCTCAGGAGAGCACCCCTCACTGCTCCGACCCCTCACTGCTCTGACCGCAGCACCTCACTTCTTATTCCCCACTTGGTGGCATGGAGTGACATTGGTTTGGTTCTGTATAGCTGTCTATGCTATAGACTGGAAAGCAAGTGGCTTCCTAACTTTTCAATTAATGCTGTCAGTGCTGTATTTGCATGACAATCTAGATGATCCCAAAGCTTCGAGTCTCATCTATTCCATCTGATTTCCCAGTTTTATTATTCACTGGCTTTCATATAATGAAAAATGTATTTCCTGCAAAATGAAAGGGAGGACCTCTGCCTTTCGAGATCTGGCAAAACTAACTAGCATGAGAATTTGCTTTGGGCTCACAGAAGTTCAGTAATGAATCTTTTAATGGTCCTGTTCTGCCTTGTCCTTACCCGGAGTAGAAAGGTTTATTTGAAGACATCCTGGTGTATTGTAATGGCTTGTGAGTGGAGAAGGAGGGAGTGAAATTAGGTTCTGCTGTTTTGGAAGAAACATTAAAAAAAAAAAATATCTGGTGAAAAATAACAGAGAAACAAAAGCAAACCCACACGAGTGGTAAATTCTTTGTGAAAATCTGAAGTAGGAAGACTTACTGTGTGTTCTTACAATGACAAAAAAAGGCAAGTGATGGACTGTAATGATCCCCAGACAGTTTTTACAGGTATAGAGCAGCAAAACCAGCCTCAGCTTGGTCTCTTTGTCACCCGGCTGCTTTCCCTGTGGCACAGCAGATCATCCCATGCTGCTTCCATTTATCCCTGTAGCACTGTAAGATGGCTTTTTTTGCTCGGTGGGAGGACTTTCCTTAGCTGTCTGTATTCCTGCTTCAAACTGGGACAATTTCAGGGAATTAATGATGCGTATTCATCATAAGCAAACACACCTTATATGCACAGGTTAGTGTAGTTGAAACCTGAGCACTCTTATAAAGGAATTATTCCCGAGGAGCTCCTGCTAGGACCTGGGGCCAGGCAGTGCACATGGCAGCGGTGTTCTGGCACAGACAGCTGAGGACAGCAACGGGTTAAAAATTTGCTAAGCAACAGAAACTCTCATTTCATTCTCTTAGAAAAGGAACATTTTTCCTCTTGGCTTGGGATTATTTTTTTTTTTTCTCCTAGCTAGCCAGTTCTCCACATCTTTTGTTTTAAAAATCAGAGCTGGAAGAGAGGGCAGGGGCTGTGGGAGTGCCCGTGGTGCACAGCTGAGTGTGCAAGGGGAGTGCTGTGCTTCCTCAGTTCTGCCGTGGGGAGGAATGATGGGCACGGCCACTTGGGTGTCAGAATAGCCAGGAGACAGAAGGAATTGGTAATGTTAATTTTTTAAAACAGAACCTACTTGGGGGAACTCCAAGTGGATTGCTGCAGGATGAGGGACGAGGGCTTGCCATAAGCCATCACTTTTTGATTTTGTGTTACTATTAGACAAATGCTCAGTGCTGTACTTCAGGAGACAAAAAAAAAAAAACCAAAAAACCAACCAACAAACAAAAACACCACACAACAAACATAAGAATGAATTTCACTAATGCCATAGCTTTTAAAATCTGGGTACTTTTGAGACTTTTCCTCGCTAGTCTTAAACGTGGGTGCTGTAGCTTTGCTTTACGAAGAGAAGATGGCTGATAACTCACAGGCACAGTGGGGTACAGTGCTTTGGGAGGGTATTGCAAACTGGTCAAGATTCATGTTGCTGCATGCCGAACAAAACCACCCTCTGCTGTAGGGTGTATCATAATGGCAAAGTGATGGAATGAGGTTTAATTACTAGCAGACAGCAGTGATATTTCGCAGGAGCCCATGGGACTTACAGCTGCGGTGTGAGGGTTTAGAACCCAGGCTCCTGGTCCTCGTGTAGAGGTAACCATTAGCATCTCTTGCACCCCCAAGCAAGTAATACCTTTTAGCCTGATAAATCTGGATGGTCATCTTCAGGGAAAGGAAATTCCTGCCTGCAGTGTCACATACACTAATTCATTATTGTTTACAACTCCTCTGTTCCTCTGAGATCCTGCTTTTTGGCTGTGAGAGAAAGCATCTGCTGGTGAACTCGTGGTCTGGGACTCCGTACTCTTTGCCCAGACTCACACACAGCTCTTCCTCTCATTCCTGTTTTGCATATTTTAGTCGTACAAAGAGAAATGCACGCAGTGAGTGATTCCCATGATTTCCCAGGGATCTGTCAATGCTGGCTCCTAGCCAAGACAAACCGTTTTTCCTTTCAAGTCTCAAAGAAAACCAAATATCCACGCATGCCCTCTGACTCCACATACTGTGCTGATTCAGGTTAACAGTAGTGCAGCATCGGGAATGCAGTTTTGTCTTCCCAAATTCCTTTTTCCTATGTATATCCCATGTGATCAGCCACATCCGTGCCCAAAAGTAGCATAGGGGGCACAGACCCCCCTGCACTGCAGTAACCCCTCATTGCTCCTGTCTGGCATGGAGCTGACTGAGCCAGACACCAGGTGCTGAGGAGCTGCTGCCATGTGAGGGTGCATCTCCCAAAGCCTCTGGTCATCCTCCAGCCTTCCTTGTGAGCACAAAGTACAAGAGTGGTGGTTTTCCACATGCATGCTGCAAGCTGTCTCGTATATTAATATGTAGGTGCAAATAAAATACTAATCAAATAGATGCTGTAGGTATTTGGATGAAAAAGTGTTTAATCTCAGAGTTCTTCAGAGCCTCCCAGAGATGAGCGCAGCCTGAGGCTGGGGAAGGCACTTTGCTGGAGCCAGGGAGCAGGGGGGCACCCAGGGCAGTGCAACACCTGCCAGGAGTGTCATACCCACCTGCAAGCTGCTGTGTGTGAGTTCAGGACTTTAGCGCTGTGTTACCACAGCATGTTTTAAAAAATGCTGTATTTTGAGTTATAAAATGGAAAAAGAAAACGCATTATGTGAAACACCACAGCCTGTTGCAAGTAGTTAAGCTGACTGAGCATCGTTTGCTGGTATGCACAGGGGATGCAAAGGCACCTCTGTGTGCCAACACTGCTCTGCTGGCTGGCTGTGAGCAGGGGAAGACCCAGGACTGTGCTGTGGGAGAGCAGTGCTTGGCAGCTTCTGATTTCTGGGGCTCTAGAAGATGGATTTGATGAAATTGTTCTCCTGAGTTAGAGGAAAGCTGAAGAAACCTGTTGTGGTGCTTTGGTCTCCAGTGTGTGAATGAGGTTCTTCAGATAAAAGCAGTGTTTGCGCAGATGCTGCCTTAATTGAAGTCCCTGTGAGCAAATAGCAAATTAATTCTGCCTTCCTGACTTTAACTCCTTCTGTGCCTTGGCACTTGTCGTTTCCACCTGCGCCATGGATATGTTGAAATATGAACTGAAGAAAGCAGAGAGAGTTGTCCAGTATCCTTTGAGCCATCAGATGTTCGCAGGGTTTTGTTCATCACTTCGCAGCTTTCGTGTCCCCAGAAAGGATGCGTACGTACTTGTAGGAAAATAAGTTATTGTTAACAGTCTCATAAATGCCTCTGCTGTGTGAGCGAGCACTCAAGGGCTCAGGGTTGTAGTGATATTTTTTACCCTTTTTTCCCGTTACGCTTTATTTTCCCCCTGACTTTTATGCTCAAGATGAACGTTAGGGATTGTAGTTTCCTACCTTTCTGTCAGCCTCCTGATGAGCAGGAGCACGCAGTCCGGGCAGCTGGGGCTTTGACGGCTCACAAGCTCTCGTTTCTCACTCAGAAGATTCCCATTCATTCGGGGTTGGTGCTGTGCCTGCAGCCCTGGCACCCCCCCATGCCCCTCACCGTGCCTCGGACGCCAGCTTAGCATTCACTGAGAGCGATGCACTGATGCTCCCCCTGTAGACCTCCAGGCTGCTGGTTGGAGCCATCAGGGAAGGGGAGGAAGAATTACCCTGTGTGTTTGCGTGGCTGTGCTCCAGTAAATATTTTGATGCATCTGCTGCCAGCTCTGGTCTAAGGGAATCTACCTAGCATTTAAATTTTGATGGGGAGCTGCTCTGAATAATAACAGTGCAGCCGGCTGTGAGTCAGTGCATGTGTGTTGACTAAAAAAAAAAAAAAAAGCCCTCAAAGCTTAACGCTTGCTGTACGCTGAGCTGCAGTGCTTCGCTTTTCCCTCCTCCTTTCTTCTTTTCTTTCTTCTCTTGACTTCCTCTGTTTTGTTTTGTTCTCGTGGGCATTTCACATAGATTTTGTGCCCTGGCGGTGGGAGGGAGGGGAGTGAGAAGGATCAAAACCAGCCCAGCCGAAATAAATCCTCCACGAAAACTCAGGAGTAGCGGTTGCAATGGGCGCTGTGATGGGTACGTTCTCCTCTCTACAAACGAAACAAAGAAGACCATCAAAAGGTAAGATCTGCTTTGCTTTTCCTGTCCCTTCTGTGTATTTGCTGCGATAAAAATTAGTATTAGGAAGGGAGGAGAAAATGAACATGTGCCACTTGCGAGTAAGCCAGCAGTGTTTATGTGAGTTGTAATTTGCAGAGAGGAGAGTGGGATGTGAGGTGGCGGAGGAAATGTGTGGGCACGAGGAAATCGCTGTGGAGGGGCTTTGGAGGAGAGAACCATCTGAAATCTTGTAATCCTTCGTACAGGCATGGACGAGGAGGAGAAACTCAGTGGCTCCATATGCAGAGCTCTTGCAGAAGAGACCTGTTTATTCCCAAATCCCATGCTCTGCAAATCCACCGAGGAGGGAATAAAACGTAGATGCACGGCAAATTCTTCCCAGTACCTTGTGGTTTCTTTCTCAGAAAGTATTGTTAGAGGCAATGTTGTATTTCAGTAATCCAACACCAAGTGTGCAGTGCTAATGATGTGTGTTTTATGAAGATTATCAAGAGGAAAAATATTAGGACCTTTTTATAAGGAAGGAAAGGAGGGGAAGCTCATGGAAAAAAATAATAGAAAAAGCAAGCAGCAATCCCAGGGATTAAAATCCTTAAATCCATAAATGCTGGCTGCAGAATGCTGATTTTTCAGGAGGTCTGTTTTGTACAGTATTTGCCTAAGCTCTGCTCAGTTCCTTGCAGGGTTAATTCAAAAATGGTGCTGCTGAGCAGAAAGTTGAAAGCACTGCTGGGGGCACATTGGTACAATACAGTCTGAGTATTGTTTAGAGAGCACCAGAAAGAAAACATTGAAACTTTGGCAAGTCTGTCTGCTACTTGGGAATATTCCCTGCCCGAACCTCTGCATTTAGCAGTGTATCAGTGTTTCTAGGATAGGTCTCTATTTCCACTGGATCTGTTGCTCGCTCATACGTATGCTGTTGAATTGAAAGTTGGTATGGATTTTCTAGCAATTTAAAGGAAAAAAAATATCATCTTTGGAAATACAGAACTTCAAGTACTTGCTGTAAAGAGAAAAATGGGAAGGACTGTGGAAGGTATTTAATTGTGCAAGTTTGTGAGCAAGTGTAAAATCTTGTGCTCCTGATCCAAGACAAGCTGTTGACCTGGTAGGGTAAAATTTTATGATAATGTGTGCGTATGCATGGTTTGCAGTTTGTCTTTTTGTGTTACTCATAATACAGCCATACTTGTATGATTGTCTGGGATGCGTGATGTTCATCATGGTACAAGCAGAACTGTCTGAGCATTGGGACCCTGAATCACACAGGGAGCAGAGTGGTGCTGGGCACTGCCAGGTGGCACTGGTTGTGGTGGCAGCAGGCAGGGTCCCATTCACCTGTTAGAAGTCTGAAGGCTGTGTCTGATTTGCACTAGGTGTAGATCATTTTTGGCTGAATATATCTGTTCTCCACTACATTGCTTCTTCCGATTGGCTCCATTCCCTAAAGGATGGAAGAAATTGCTTTGTTGGAATTCACAAGCAGTAAAAATGCAGCATCTGGTCACACGTTTTACTATCTAAAGTGGGATTCAATCTTGCTGATGCCTGCTGCTGGCTTTGGTTGTTCAGTATATTTATCAAATCTTGTGTTCCCAGAGTTATCTCCTCTTGGCTCTGATGTGTTATCCAAGTGCTGCTGTTGATTAGTAGGGTACTCAGTCGGAGAGAGTAAGTTGGAAGAAATCCTTTTGATTTTCTTGGATATTTCCAAAGCCAGCGAGGGATGTCATACCTTTAGCTCACTGTTAACGTGGCAGGAAGGAGCACTGTGTACCACTGCTGTTGGTTTGGCTGACATCAGCCAGTTGCAGATGTTCCTCGAGCAGTACTCCGAGGACCCCACCTCGTCTTTGCAGCCTGGCAGAGCTCTCACAGCACTGAGCAGAGGACAAGGTGCACGTTTGGCTCTGCCAAAAGTTCTTCTCAGCTGCGAGGCACGCTGCCTGCGGCACCCAGGTTAGCTGTTCCATTTGTTGTATTGTCTTCTATTGAGTGAAGTGCTTGTGATCTGTTTCATTATTAGATTCTTTATTATCTCCTGTTTGGTTTTTAGGATTTCTGTGTGTTTATTTGGGTGTTTCAGGATTAATATAAAAGCTAAGTATTACTGCCAAAACAGGAGCTTGAAGAAGTAGTTGTAGCAGGTCTAGACCCACAGCTCTGTGAATACACTATAATCTTGCTAACTGTGTGCTCTTCCAAGGCATTGGAAGACAATTTGTACAGCCTTGTCTTGCCAAGCAGCTTATACACAGATCTTAAGCTGCTTTGGCGTAATAAACTAAAAGCAAAATCTGTACAAGTATCTTGTTTTAAGAATAGGTAAAAGAAGCAGGCAATGTCTAAAGCCAGGAGTTTCCTATCCATAAGTAAGGAGTTAGATGTGACAGAGAGGGCTGGAGAGCCCGGTGCTGAGCCCTTCATGGCTTGGTGCAGAAGATGTGGCCTGTATTTCTGCTCCTCGCACCTCACATGGAGCCAGAAGCTGCCTCACAGTGCAGAGCAGTGGTCTATCAGGTGCAGGACCTTTTCCCTGGGAGTGAGTAGTGCTGTTTGTAGGAGAGATCACACTTTTGGCTTGAGCATGAGTGCCTAGTGCAGTGTAACCTGGTGTTTTGTCTAGGCAGGTTGTGAGCCATGCAGCCTCTGCTTTGGGGTAACAGTTTCTGTTTCCTAGATTTGTGTTCCTAGCAGCAAAGCTTTCCCTGGTCTCTGGGATGACTCTAGTTTGTCGTTGAGATGAGCCATTGGCTTCTGTGATGACGCAGGGTAATTCCATAGGTTGTTTGTACATTTCATTACAAATTATTTCCTCTGATCTCCTGAGTTGATGGCATTTTAATTTCATTCCCTGTTGGGTTTCCTCTTGCCTGCCTCCT
>JAOWBP010004313.1:2618853-2635679 GCA_028571105.1 Tragopan temminckii | reverse complement strand
CAAAGCTTTCCCTGGTCTCTGGGATGACTCTAGTTAGTCGTTGAGATGAGCCATTGGCTTCTGTGATGATGCAGGGTAATTCCATAGGTTGTTTGTACATTTCATTACAAATTATTTCCACTGATCTCCTGAGTTGATGGCATTTTAATTTCATTCCCTGTTGGGTTTCCTCTTGCCTGCCTCCTTCAGCTTCATGGGCTTGCCAAACAAAAGGTAGCACTTTGTCACTCCTGCCCTTACATCAGCAAAGCTTCTCAGCCATCCTGGAGAGCCAGTGGGGACAAACTGGCCTGAGCCAACAGCATGTCCTCACTGCTGGGGCACTGCTGTCACCTTCCCAGCACACAGAAAAAAGGGTCTGGAGGCACCAGGGATGGTAAGAACTGCTGGGAGCTCGGTGCATCAAGCACCAGTGAAGCCAAGAGGAGCACTCAGCCCTCTCTTAGCACATGAGCTGTTAGCACTGGATGCAAGACGAAGGCAGACTTGAGAATTTCAAGTTGCTTGTATATCCTCCAGCAAACATAAGCAATAAAATGGTAAATGAGTTAGGGGGAAAAAAATAAAAACAACGCTAAAAGGCAGAGGGCCAGCACAGCAGATAACGCACAGCACAAATACATCTCTGTTTTCAACTCATTGCTGAAATAGAGATTTCTCATGTGTTTTTACAGTCTGCAGCCAATCAGGACCAAATTTGTGGCTAGAATCAGCCATTTCCATATTTGTCATGGAAACGTTCAGATCAGCAGATTTGTTCAACAGGGTGGATTTCTTGTTTTGACTGCGTTCTGTACTCCCTCGTGCAGTGGGGATGTTTACACTGTGTTTTGTGGGAAATTCAATTCCAGTAGAAGAGAAAGGTCGAGGAATAAGGCATCAGCTGTGTTTGTTCTATCTTTTCTCTCTCCCACCTCCAGTGAAAGTGAAATATAACTCAAATATTTCCATTACCTGTGTCTTGTTGGCCTTGAAGCTACAAGCCCCAGCTCTTACTCTGGCTACACCAGCAGAAAGTACGACTTTAGGCTGGGAACTGCAGTTTGCTGAATGCAAGTAACTGTATTTTGATACAGTGTCACCCAAGCCCAAACTATCAGTAGGACCCCGACATAGTTGTTTAATTTTGCAAGAGCTAACAGTATGAATTCACTTGGCTTAAAACGTCAGTAATTAGTTTTGAAGTAAATTTTGCTTTGAAATGGCTCACTGTCCAAAAGCATCGGATCCTGTGTCTCACCAGCCATATTTTCAAGTGCATGACTTACCAGAAAACCACTATGTGATACTTGGTGGGTCAGTCTTAATAAGGCAGTGCTGCCGCTGTCTTAGAACAGTACGTTGGTGCCTTCTTTAGAACAACCTGTTCTTCTGCTCAGAGGTGCTCAGAGGTGTTGCAGGGCGTTGGTCTTGTTCAGTGCTACACCTGTAGAGCAGAGGTGATGGATTTGGGCAGAGGAGCTGCCCTGGCATTCACTTTGCCTACTAGGTACCTTTACAAAATAAATTTTTGTAAGCTGTTTTAGTGCAGCTTTATTCTCAGTGAGCCTTTGAAATTCATCTGGGAGGAGCAACAGACCTTCCTTTATCCCTCGGTGATCTGTTCAGGGTTGGCAGAAAATGGAAGGTTTGACAGGAACAGCTTTTTCCAGGGAATTACCTTTGTGATGGACATCTACAGCAGCACTGGGTAACAAAGCTGATTGATGTCATCACTCAGAAGTGATATAGAAAAATCCTGCTGACCAATATGTGCTCATCAGTATATGCTGCTTTGGCTGTGTGAAGCGTTGTGGTGTCTCCCAGATGCGAAGAGTGCACAGGAGGTTCTTGGCATTGCTGTCACCCAGCATCCCTGGGATGCCTGTTAGGTGACATGGAAGCATGGGAACTGCTTGCACCCCACTTCTCCACATCTGCATTGTGTCAGAGCAGGTGTGAGATTGGGAGCCAAAGCCATTGGCAGAGGCTTGCAGACCTACAGCTACTTCTTGTCCCTGCTCCCCCATCATTCAGCCCGAGTGTATTTAGCTCCAGTGTGGCAGCTTGCTCTATTTGCCTTCCTTTGCTCTTGCTTTTTTTCCTGCTTGCTTCCCCATAAATTCAGCTCCTGCCAGTGAGGGAAAGTGATCTCAAATAGCTGGTCTTAAGAGCTCTGATTAAATTAAAATAAGCCGTGCATGTCCCTGATTGCTTCCCACGCACATACAGCGCCTGCATGAACTGCTGTAGTCAGACCCAGAAAGTAAAATGGATGGGGGAAAGTCCATCCTGTAGCACACTGCATATTACACCGCATTAGCATCCAAGGTGTGTGTGTACTCCCTGCTGCTGGCACAGCTCCTTGTGGCTCGTGCTCTGCAGCCTGTGCACACACGGCCATGAAGTCCCACCACAGCTGAACAGAGCCTTTGGCTTTGCGTGTTTGGAGGCTGCAGTGCGTTGAAGTTTTTGTTCCACACTAATCCACAATGGTAAAATAGAAAATATTTTCCAAGCTGTAACATCCAGCTTTGGTGATCGTCCAACCTCTGTCCTCATCAGCAGTTCCAGTGTGAGTTGTGGGGTGCCTGTCTGGTGCCTGCAGTGGGCACTGCCATGCACTTGGATTATTCTCAGATAAAATATTTGAGACTGTGACGTGAAAAGCTTTGAACATAATGTTTAATTTAGCACAGGTTTTGGCCAAGCCCCAGCTTCACAGCAGCTAATGTCACTGCGTTTTAAAATATTCCTCTTCATACTTATTTAAGCTTTATTTCAAGCCCTGAAGGTTTACAATTTTATTTTTTCCCAAAATGAAGTGAAATATTTTTTGAGTGTAAACATGTTATTGACCAAGATTTTGGAACTCACAGAGCACTTTACTGGTGTGTGACTGGGTTGTAATGGTGCAGAGGCTGTGAGCAGCCCAAATGCTCACATGCTTCCTCTGTTGCACTGGGGAAAGCCCTGGGTGCTTATATCTTTCTTACTAAAAATCACTGCACAGGGAACATAAAGGAACAACAATGCAGAAAGGCTCAATCCAATTCCTCAATCCAAACAGTGCTTTCTTGACATATTCGACATCCATCGCTCTGCACACACCGGTGTTTGCTTTTCTCTTGCTCCAGGGAAACTCTCTTCTCCCAAAGCTTGATCTTCAGGTGGCGGATTGGCAAGCAGCTATAGTCAGATGTGACCTCGGGCTGCGTGTACCAGTGCCTTGGGGACTGGGACACCAGTCTGTGTGGGCCTGAGCCTCTGTGACACAGGGCTTGTTCTTGTCTGGTATTCTTACACATGAGCTGACAGAGGGTCTGATTTGCAGTGCTGCATGTGCAAAGCTAACCAGAGTGCAGGCAGCTAGACAAATGGCTGCATCAGAGCAGGGGGGAAATCCCATCTGGGTGCACATTGGTCTCTGCAGGAGGATGGGCAGAAATGGGGTGTGCAGTCCTGAGCCCCTTCCTCTACATGTGGTCAGTGAGCATGTTACATGCTGGGATGTAAAGCCAGCCTGAGACTGCTCCTGCAGGTGCCTTTTCTTTTCTATGGCTTCAAGGCATCAAAAAGGAGCTGTCCCAGTGGGATGCTGAGCCATTTGGAGTCTGGTAGCTGGCAGGAGGGAGAAACTGCAGCTGAGCTGCTGCCCTACAGTCACCTCTGTGACGGAGCTCCAGGCTGCTCGTGGCTCACCATAGACCATCAAGAAAACAAGCAATGTCTGATCAGTTGTTTTCTGGGTGATGCCATCAGCTGTAGCACTTTAAATGGCTTCATTTGCATTTTTTTTAGCTAATGCTACTCTGTCTCCTCTCTCTGGTCTGACTGCTGATGGAAGTAACGTATGGAACATGGTTGAGAAGCTGACAGAGGTGTTCAAGAAACATTTAGATGTAGTGAGGGACATGGTTTAGTGGGAAATATTGGTGGTAGGTGGGTGGTTGAACTGGGTGATCTTAGAGGTCTTTCCAACCTTGGTGATTCTGTTATTCTCTCCCAGTCTGGTTGGGGGGCAGCATGGAGGAGAGAAGAAACCTGCCGTCTGAAATGGCAGCAGAAATGCTTTGTCTGGAACTGCTCAGACTTGGAACAAACTTTGTCACATCTCTGCATTGTTTTCACCCAGACAGAGTCCCTTGAGAGTTATTGCACAGAAATTATTGTTGTTGAGGGATTAGCTGCTAGATCAAAGCTCTTAAACAACATCCATCCTGCTCCAAACTGGACAGATGATGACTGGGTGCTGCAGGGGTGGAAGTCCACAGCTCCTGCCCTGCTCCACCCTATGCCGCTTCCAGCTCAGGTTCTGATCACTCCAACCTCTCCAACCCTCAGCTGCACCCTCCACCCCACTGCTCAGGCTCCAGCAGTGCGGGGTTGCAGCCAAACCCATCGCCCTGGCAGAGCCAAGAGGCGCAGGTGCAGCTCGGCGTCCTGGCTTTGATATCAGCATCCCTCATTGCTGAGGAACACGCTCCCACTTGCAGACCAGTGCCATAAAATGCTCAGCACAGTTTGTCATCGAGCCCTGCATTTTTTGTTAAGGTGCTTGAATATCGAACGCATTTGCATACCTGGCAGTATTTTCCACTAGCAAGAACGTTTCAAACTCTGCTGAATTCCTGAAAGAACAAGAAGTGGCCTGAGAGCCCTTCATCACCTTCACACGTCTCTGGGAAGGGCTGCTTCTCTGCAGAGCTGCCAAGCTGCGCCCATGTACTTAATGGCTGTGTTTCTCTCCTATTAGCCAGAATGTATATCAATCTGATCAAAGAGCTTCGTCTCCCTATAGATCAAACCTCTGAGGATGGCTGACCGGGGGATGCTGCTGCAGGAGGAGCAGCTCAGCCTCAGCTGGGTGGGGATGTTCTGGAGCCAAATTGTGGTGCTCAGCTGCAGCAGCACGCTGTGCTTTTGTGTGCAGTCACTGCTATATCTGCACAGCTTTGCTGTCTCAATTGCTTGTCATTTGCCTGTGGTTTAATTTGGCTGTATTTTGTTAAATACTGAACTAGCTCCCCAGCAAGATGAGATTTTGGGAGCTGGGAGGTCGAAGCTAGGGTACTGGCATTTGTTCTGTGGGGTTATCAGTGCAGAGGCAAACTGCAGGGCACCCCAAGCAGCTGAGGAGCACGTGGGCTGCCTGCAGCTGGGGCGTTCAGCTCGGGGGGCCAGCAGCTCAGGGTGCCCCATGGCTCTTGGCAGTGGGCAAGGCTGTCATAAACAGCTGCACAGCACAACTTTAACTAGATGAGCTGCTTCTGTTGAGCAGCGCTCCTGGTCTCTTCCCAGAGTGGGCAGGGAAAGGTTTGTTCCCTATGCCAGGGTGAGGAGTAGGATTCTTCCCAGCGGTTTGGAAGAACTGATTTCACCTGCACTCATTGGGTTTAAGGAATCTTCTACTGCATATGTGGGCAGAAGAGAATGAAGCGGGTTTTTTTGTTGTGGTTGAAAGAGGTCAGGACAGGTCACTCCTGTATTACTGGTAAGTTAAATAACTTAGCAGTGTCACAGATTAGCTGTCTCCATCTCCACCAGGCAAATGAGTTAAGGGCATGTGATGTTCTGTACCAGGTCAGGAGGAATATGGGGGATGTCCCAAAGGACAGGTGAGACTTCTGCACTGGGTGGCTGGGAAGATGCTCCTCCTGCACTGAGGGGTGTTCTGTCCAGTGACATGGTTACAGCAGGAACAGCTGTGGACAGCAGAGGTAGGGCAGGAGCATTTGTGGCCACCAAGAAGTGGGAATATTTGAGCGTGTCCTTTAGCTGGTGTGGGAATGGAGGGAGGAAGTTGGGAAGCTGCAGGGCTGGGCATGTGTGAGTAGAGATCAGCATCACCTTCCTGAGAGCTGTTATTTACCATGAAACATTCTGCAGAGTCAACAGAGCTCAGCTGTAACTGCTCTAATAATTACAGTACTTTGAAATCTCCCTGCATTTTGAAATGTCTCTTTGGTCCAATTCAGAGCAATGCACCCTAAGTCAAAGTGAAGTTACCTCAAGCTAAGTGACGGGGAGAACTAACACACGTATTTCTGTTCTCCTGTTTCCCTATCCCCTGATTCTCTGAATGCAGCCTTGCAATAAATCTTGTTTGAGATTTTAACCCACTTGCTGCGGTGTGTGATGGTACGAGGAGCAGTGCAGGTGTTGGTCTGTGCAGGATGGGGCACCAGGGTGTACACTTCACATCCACGTTAGTGGGGTGGTGGGTTCTGGGTTCGGTGCCCGAAGAATAGCACATTTGTTAACTGAATGTTTATGGTATTACTAAGAGAGTCTCCAACTGATTTGCATTTCATGGTCAACGTAAATGTGAAAAAGCTGCCAAAATTGTCTCCTTCCCTCCTCTGTTTTCACTGTAGGCATTCCAGAAAAGGGAGCAAAATGTTTTTCCCTTGCTGTTTGCTTTTTTCTTTCATGCATATGCGTTTCTGGGACACGGACTCGTGGAGCATGCAGGAGATGCACATGCTTGGAGTCTCTGTAGGCTCGCAGAGCTTTGAAGCAGACAACCTAAAGCATTAGTATAAGTGAGATACTTGCAGAATTAAAGAGAATTTAGTGGAACAACTCTGAAGGAGTTTTTTGATTCCTGTAAATAAGCTCAAAATCAGAGATGAGTTTTCCCTGGCTCTGCTTCCATCTTAGTTACAGAGCTGTTCATTGGGCTGAAATGGGAGAGAAGATAGCTACAGAATGAAAATGCTGGCAGACGTGAGGAACATCGCTGGTGTTGCTGTTTTCTGTTGACATTCAGCGTAAGGCGGTTTGCTGTTGACGTCACTTTACAGAAGGGGGATCTCTGTGAAGAGCCTTGGGTGCTAAACCTGCTGTCCTGTGGTGCTGATGGGGAGCACTGGAAATAAACTGGGCAGCTTAATTTCTGCAGTGCTCTAATTAGTCACCTTAACATCACCATAAAATAAAAATGGAGACTTGTACAATCCTGCCCCCAAAATCTCCTTGTTTCCCTGTTGGAGCATATGTAGGATACTCCCTTCCAGCATCTCGTGCTGGCACACGTCTTGTTTTCCCTAAGCCTCGGCTTCTAAACTTCAGCAAGCAGATGAAAAATGTGAGACTGCCTTCTGCAGAATCCTCTCAGTGTAGGAGGGCAGACTGAAGGCACAGAGTGGTTGCCCAGTAAAATGCCAGCTCTGATGGTGCTGGATTCTGGCTGGGAAGTTTGGGGCTGGTAATTCTCCACCCACTTTCATTTCACCTGCAGTTGTACACTTGGTGTTGCAGGCAGGCAGAGAGAAATTCACACGCAGGTTAATTCACTAATTTACAGGCTCTCGCTCCCCTTGGTGGCAATAACCTACTTCAAGGAGTGGAAGCTGCTCAGGCTGCAGCAGTGCAGCGTCCTGCCAGGCGATGGGGGCTGCGGCTGTTTCCACCTCCCTGGGATCCATTCTTCAGGGATGGTGCAGAAGCACTGGCAGGAAAGCACGGAGGAGAACATAAAGCAGCAAATGTGGCAGGACTGTATGTGGAGGGAGCCTGTTTTGGCAACTGACAGGTAAATTGCAGATCACTAACAGCCACGTGTTTGATGGGTTAGCTCCAGCACTAGAGATGCTCAGAGCGAAGCCCTGCGGGTGTTCCTGGCCCAGCTCAGCTCCTCACTGCTGTTGGGTGCTCCTGGGAAGCTGTGTGTGCTGCATTGCATGGTTCTCTGACAGAGAGAGGTTGCTGAATTTATAGTTTGTGAAGTCAGAAGTAAGTTGTTGGTGCTGTTGGAAAAAGATCTTGTCTGTTTGTAATGCAGCCTTTACGGACAGGTAACAGGTTGTAGGTTTTCCTTCTTTTTTTTCTGTCATAATTTTAAGCAGGTGTGGCAGGAAGAAGAGTGATTGCTAGGGAGAAAAATCTGTAGCTAGAAAGCTTCACAAGTCCTGTCCCTGTGTGTTCTGCTTCTTCATTTCATCTTTTGCAATAAGCTGATTAGGTTTTGCCTGGGCTCAAGCCAATAAGCCTTTTGGAGCGGAAGGCTCAGTTTAAGCCCTCAAAAAGAAGTCTGAAGTCCAGTCCCAGGCCTCACTTGGCAGGGTGGGCTGTCCTTACTTTCTGAGCTCTGGGGACAAGCTAAGGCAAGAAGATGAGGAATTAGGTTTTTGCCTTTTGCTAAAGGTGCTTTCCCTCTCTGGGTGCCATGCTGGAGCCCAGCTGCCTGGGGAGCTGACTGACAGAAAGGGACAAAGCTCCAGCTGGGGTTGTTTGGGGTTATCCTGGGGAGTGTGTGGGAGGGGAAGGACCTGAGCAATGAAGGGCAATGACAGTTCGTGGCGAGAGGAGGATCTGCATCTCTGAACACCAGCGTGCAGCTAAAGGCAGGAGCCCAGCTGTTTGGCTGCTGTGTGCGATGTTAGTCCCTTGCTAGGGCAGCCACCTTTGCCTCACAAGCATTTGCACATGTTCAGAAGCTTAAATACAATCTAACAACAGATGCTACGCAACTAGCTTGGCATTTTTATATGGATACAAGCAGATCACTTGAAGGGAGAAGGGAGACTTTATTTCTGTTTTAAAAAACTGGTATGACTTTCTGGTATCAACATCATTTCTGTGTTTTTCTCCATTCTTAATTGAGGAAATAGCTATTTAGTAGCAACCTGTAAAAGGAAAACACAAATATATACATATACAGCTGGGCTGAAAGGCTGCTCTGGGGCTGGATTGCAGTTGGGGAGGAAAGTGACTGTTCTGATGGGTATCTCAGTTCTTCTCACTATTCACTTGGTGTTATTCTAAGCATTCTGTCTCATGTGTCAGAAGTGAGGAGCTCGCTGGACAGGCAGTGACTGATGTAGGCTGGGCTATTGTGTTACTCTGTATAAAGAGAAGATTTGGGTATTGGAAACCTTGAGGTCTATTATTATCCGGAGCCATGCAAGATGGGACAGGTGGGGACCAGAGCTCAGGGCATGGCAGTGAGCTGTGTTGGTTTTCCAGGCCTGGTGACTGGGGCTGCAGCATGTAGTGCAGCACGTGTACAGCCCATCCCCAGCCTGGTGCCAGAACTTGCTCCCTGTAATCCAAGTTGCTCAGCTGTATTTGTTCTCACTCTGTGCACCATGCTCAGTGCACAGCAGTTAACCTAAAAAGTGAAGGTTGAGATTCATCCTTATAAATCCTTAGGTATTGAGTTTGATGCACCCATGTGTGCCACCCCAGCCCCCTCCCAGCACTGTCCTTTGCCATCTGGGAAACAGTGGGTCCCCTCAGCTCTTGAACTCAGGTACATCCTGCAGGCACCAAAGCTTTTTGTGGCAAAGACTAAAAATCACGAAGGATAAATTCTTTGGATGTTGTGGAAGGTGCCAATGTTATGTTCCCGTCCATGTAGACACAAGGGTTGTGCCATGGGCTGGCCAAACCGCATGTGGGGGGTGGGCTGCTCCCATCACTGTGGCCAAGGCTTGCTGGCACAGGCCAGGTGGGGTCTGGTGGTTTCCCTGCAGGATTGGTGCACGGGGAGCTGCCTGAGGCATCCCCGGGGGCCTTTAATAAGCACTTAAGTACCTTCTGCTCTTCCAGCTTCAAACCTGCTGTATTTGGAATAATAAAAGGGCCCTGGTGAGGAAGTTGCTCCCAATGCAGATTCTGCTGTTCTGCTGCCAAAGCCTTGGGCTGCCCTCCAGGCATTTCGGCACTGATTATTTTAATTGCGTCTTGATTTCAGAATCCTGCTCTTTTCTAAACCTTTCTTTTTCATTTTCTACGTTTTTCCTGCCATGTGATTCTCATTCATTTCTCCCTATCTGCACTCCCAATCCTCGCATTCTCAGGGCTTTTTTTACCCCTCCCACCTCTGTCCCTGCTGCAGGAGGTGAGTTCCTCTGCACTGCTGCCTCTGTGTTTGCCCTTACTTCCTTTGTGCAGCGTTCAGATGGCTCCTGACTTCACCTCTTTGCAGCTTTGGTTTCTCCCTCACTGCAGGAGCTCTGCTTTTTTAATGGGATTTCAGGTACCTAGAAGAACAGAAGCGGTAATGAACTCAAGTGTAATTCCTCCTGCAGAGCCCTGTGGCGGTGATCTGTTGAGCAGCTTTACCTGCACTGTGTGCGTGAAGCTCTGGGCCATGCAGGTGGAGTCAGCTGGGTGCCATCCCAGGGCCTTTGGAGCACGTCAACCTGACGGAGGTTGTGCGGTTTGTTGGGTGTAACAGCTTTGTGTTCCTGGGGCTGGATGTTATCCCCAGCGAGCTGCTTCCAAGCACATCTTTCGGACAGCCCAAAACCATGATGGAGAAGCTTGGTGTTCCTGCTTTGTACCAGCTTGGACAAACTAGTTCTCCGTAAATATAATATACTCACTTGTGGCATTGGCATTTCCCATACCAATGATTAATTCCTTAATTTTACAGATTCTTAGATGCCTAACACAGCATTCTGAGTGTGACAGACTTTGTCTATGATGTGTCTTGCTGAATTGGCTTGTGACGTGCGGAGATGGTTTAGGCTGAGAATCGTTGTGTGCTGCTCATGTCAGTTCATGCAGTGTGGGGAGACCGAGTGACAGCAAATGACAGCTGTGGGGACACTGCTTGACACTGCACATCTTACTGCTCTGCACATCAGCTGCTGCTTTCAGTGAGCATTTTCTACAGTAGGATGAAGCTGCAAGTGCACGAGGAATCTGAATGGACTTTCTTAAATACAGAGACAGTGGCATCTAGGTCAAGAATCACGAACAGCTGGAGCCTGGGAGAGGCACAGATATACATTTTCTGCACTCCTGTGCTCTTTCCAAAGCATTTCTTAACCTCATTTTGGTCTATTAAATAAGTTCCTGTGTCATTTTTTCTTTTTTTGGGGGTGGGATTTCAGTGTCTCCTGCACAAGCAGTGCATGTTTTTTGGCATACTCAAAATGTCAGCAAGCACTGCTGTCAGGGACAGTGTGGGTAACACATGTGTACCTCTGAGCTCCTGAGTTGCTGTACGTAATGGCAAGCAGTGTTTTGGCCAAGGAACAGAATCACCATACTCCCTTACAAATACATTTCTGTTGCTTGTTTCAAAACCATTACCTCTTAATATATTAGAAAGGTAACCTTCAGCGATGCAATTTCTAGGATGAATTTTGTGGTCTTTGATTTGAGCTCAAAGTGATGAATTCTGCCGCTGCAAAGTTCCTGCCTGCTTCTACGTGCCTGGGTCTGCCTGCTGGGACTTGAGCATGAGCTGGTGAAAAAGAGATGCATTAAGGACATTTGCTGGCCCTTTGATGCAAAGCAGATTGTTGAGGGTTCGTCCAGCCCCAGTCATCCCCAGAGTTAGGAAATGATCATCTCCAAAGCTCTTACAGCCTCAGCTGTGGGGCACAGCTTCTGAGAATGGCACTGCATACCTCTGAGAGGGGAAGGGCAGGGTGGGGAAGGCAGGAGGCTGCAGAGAGGAGGTGACCTCACTGAGGCCCCATGTCCTGGTGTGATGCATCCTGCAGAGCCCACTGCCAGGGTCCTGGGTGAGCCAAGGGCAACACCAGCCATGTCCCTGCTGCAGCCCCTCTCCCTGTCTTGCTTCTGAGCCTGCTGCTTAGTGCTGGGTTCCTACCGGTAGCCTCATGCCCTCATGCTTTCAGGTAGTCCTGGACCAATAGCAGCAGTGCCAGCACGCTAGACAGGCAACAGGCTTAATGTAGTGAGCCTGCTGGGCTGCCTCTTACTGCAGCTCCATTAAAGAGGAGCATGATTTGTCAAAATGATTCTTTTTGCCTTATTGATACGTGTTTCTAACCCAGTCGCTGGGAAAGTGTGAAATCTTTTTTCTTTCTTTTTTTTCTTTTGTCCAAACACAGCAGGTACACTGCTCCCCTGCTGCTGTGTACAGCTGTAATCTGCAGCCTGGGAGCTCCTGGCTCCTGTTGTGTGCTCTGGACAGGAATCACACAGCTTTGGGCATGAGGCAGAGGATGCAGGCAGCAATGTACATGCTCATGGCATGGCTGGGAACTCGTGCTGCAGGAAGGTAGGGGTTACATGTGAGCAACAGCCACTTGATGCAAACAGTGCTTAGTTAAAAGAATCACGTCCTACGCAGTGGGGCAGAGATGCTTAAAGGCATGCTGATCTGCTGCATGTACACTTCCTAAATCAGCCGCTGATTTGCAGTGCAGTGTACACCCTGCCCCGACCACTGCAAGCCTGGGAGGTGCCATGATAACAGGGTGGGCACCGGGACTTGGGCAGCATGCATGAGGTCTGTTGTGGCTTTTAAATACAGGACAAAGGCTGGAAAAATACAGTGGGTGTTTGGGGAGCATGGGAAGAGCTCTCCTGCTGGCTGAGTTGAGAAGGAGCTGTCTGCTGAGAAATGGGACAGCGGGGTGTTCCAGGAGTTCTCTGGCGCATCAGCGTGGAAGCAAAAATAGATGTACTCATAGTGGGTAAAACATACTCTGCAAAATCTGGTTTAAAAAAATAAATGCTGAAATGCCTTGTGACACAGTAGAAGAGAGCAGGGCAGAGAAGTCCTACAGCTCCACTCAGGTGTTCTCCCCCAGCCTGGTGCTTTCCCTGGAGCCTCCTGCCCTGCTGCCCACACTGGCAATGGCCAGTGCTGGGCAGCTCTCATCTGCTGGTCAATGAGAGCAGTAGGAGGAAGGCTTCCCAAAAATGTGGGCCACCCTCTTGAGTTCCTCTGTGACATAACATCTTCTCAGTCCTTTAGAAGAGAGTCTAGGTTGTACTCTCAGGAAGGATTCCTGACTTTCTGCAGTGCTACGTGGACATGTTTGGGTCAGGATATGGAGGTGTAACAGGTGTCAGTCCTTTTCACGTGAAAAGGTGCATTCTCTTGACTCAGGTGCTAATCCTACCTGGTGCAGGTGAGCCCCAGGCTGCGTACCCCCACGGAGCAGGGCAGTGCTGGAGAGGAATGCCATTGGCATGCTGGAAGCACGTTGTGTCCTCTGCATTTTCCCCCCTGCTTGTCCATTCCTGCCTGCAGTGCCCAGCTCTTTGCAGTAGGGTGTACCTCCATCATGGTTAGTGCAAGGTTGGAGTGTTCTTCTGTGAGGTTTGTTCTGATACGTGATGAGAAATCTGCACTTTGCTGTGCAGTGTCCAAGAATGGGGTTTCTTATTCTTGTTTCAGAGTAAACCCAGAGCAGTTCCAGACAGGGACTGACACTGATTTCTGTAGCTCAGCAAAGCTGCCGTGCTGGGTTCGTTACCTTCACACAGTGCTGTGCTGTGCTGGGGGATGCTGTAGTGCTGCAGAAGATCAAAGCAGACTTTGCATCACTTTTGCTGAAGCTGCCAAGTACTCAACATTGTACAAACCAACTCCTAGCCTGCATGCTGAGCACGAATGTGCAATTAGTGACTATTTCTGCAATTAGAGATTCACCTCTGCTCTGTTCCAGAAGAATGCTACCTACAGTTTGAGACCATCCATTCCTCTTCCCCCCTTCTGCCTTCCTCTGTCACAGCTGTAATTTCATTCCCAAAGCTTTTCTGTCTCCTCTGAAGGGACGAAGCCAGGGTCCTGCCTAAGAACAATGCAGGATTACACCTGACCCCCTGGGTCTGCACAGAAGCACCTGCAGACAGCAGCCTTAGTAACTGTGGGAATGGATGGGAAAAGCAAAGCCTGATACAGCTAAGCTGTGCGTGAACGTGAGGATGGATCTCTCTGTAGCTTCAGCTTTGTGTCTCTGGTTATGCTCAGGGGTGGCCCTGTGTGCCACAGTGCTGGCTCTTGCCCAAGGCCTGCACCACATCACAGCTGCTCTGGTGCACAGATTCAGGTTCCTTAGAACTTTCTCTAAGCAAAGAGCAAATGGAAACATATTTGAAATTTCTTTGCTCTCTGAAGCGTGGTTTAGCTGGCTGGTCATAAAGAGGTAATTCGGAGCAATGCAGCCGTCGTAATCACACCTCTGTCCTGAGCTGGAGAGCATTTAGCGGATGGATTAGCCTGCAGAAAGCCTTAGAAATGAGATAGGAAGCTGCTGCTAATGGAAAGTTAACTGTTTCACACACACACCAAAGGAGAAAAGTAATCGTCACAGCAGAAAGTAGGATTCGGTCCCCACACTTCTGCAGAAAGTCATCTGGTTGCTTTGCTTACTGAATCAAATTTGTTTTAATTGTATTCCAGTCGGTCTGTTTCCCACTCCTGTGTGTTGTTTTTTGACTCTGTCATTACTAAATGGTGCTACAGTGTATGTATAGAAGGGACTGGATCTGACCCCCTGAAGCCAAAGTGAGTCCTTGTGTCAGCCCATATGGATCATGCTGGGTAGCAGCCATCCGAGGCAGTAACAGCGTTCTGAAACAGAATATTGAAAGGATTTGCATTGGATTACTAAAAAAAATAAACTCCTAATTTTTAGGGCAGTTGATAAGGCTGTGATTGCGTCTGTCACCCTCCAGAACTTTCATTATTACCATTATTATTATGTTTCCCCATGCTTCATCTTAAACAATACTAGTTTCAGCATAGAGATGATACGATCAGGTTCATGCTAGTGCAGCTTTAGGAGGAATTCTAATTATATTTAAATACCCGAGGCTAACAAACAGCTTGATTAGCATCAGCAGAGCCTGCTAGTGGTTGCTGGTTTGTACAGGGGGTTATAAATAGAGCTGGCTGGGCAGATACTTTAAACACTCACTGATTTTGGAAGCCTGGAGAAGTGAGATTTGTACCTAGATGATGTGCAAGCACAAGCAGACCACGTATGGGTCCTTTTGTCTGGCAGACCTGTGCTCTCGCTGCCCTCTGCTCATGGCTCTGGCTGGGTGCCCCGTGCCTCCAGCACGGGCTATGGGGCCAGGCTCAGTCCACGTGCTCTTGGCTGTGGCTGCTTGTTAATTCAGAACTTGTCATGCACTTGGTATGAAGACGTTATGATACGGTCATACCTTGGCTGTTTTCAGTAGAATTTTCAAAAGTTTTCAAAAATGGCCTTTGCCAGGGAAGTTTGCATTTCATTTTAACAGAAGAAACATTATTCTATCCCGTATTAGTTAAACCAGAGAGCTACTCTCCCCTATTCCCTTCTTCCTCTTCAGTCCGTACCCAGAAGATGTTAGTGGGGGAGGCCTGAGGTGTTTCCCAATCTCCCCCTGCCCCAGCGATGCCATGCAGTGCTGTGTGCCCCACCGGGTGCTGGGGAGAAGCTCTGGGCTGACAGGATGGCAGGGTGCCCACTGATGTTCTGAGGCAGTCTTTCAAAAATGGATCTCCATATGCATACTAGCAAATGTTTTTAGAGTTAAAAATCTTTTTAAAAAAAAAAAAAAGGGAGGAAAGATGCAGTGTAATATGTTAGCAGTTGTACATAGGGCTGCTATCTAGCAGAATTAATAATTAACTATGGGCTTTCTGTGCTAGCACTGCAGAGAGGCACCTCATAAGGACAAATGCAGCTGATGCCAAAGGCTGCCTGTGTCAGAAATCCACACAGGAGATGAAAAGCATGTGGGAAATCCCCATCCTCACAAACCCCTGGGGCTGCCTGGGAGACCTCCAGGCTATATCTGTGATGTGATCAGCTATCCTATCTTGTTTGTGTAACACATGGGTGGGAAGGCAACAAGGGATTTTCTGTGTAGTGTGTGAGACTGTGTGTGCTCAGTCCTCAGTCAGAGCATCACAAATGGTGACAATGGGCTTAGTGATGGCCTTGGCCATCCTCTTTATACCTCCTATGTTTTCAAATACAGAGGAGATTAAAATATATGGTATTTCGTTATTTTAGCTATAGAAACAACCAGGTGCTTAAAATAGAGTTGCTGAATTTCTTTATATATGCACAAATAGAACTTTCAGTCTGACCAGTAAGAAAATAAACCTTGAATTCTTTTATATTTCAACTTTACACTTGGGTGAGAAAATAAAAGTTATGACATTACTCTCTAAATAAAAGATGCTCGTAATTTTAAATGACACTGCAGTGCCCACAGTTTGAACTCAGCACTTCTGAACAACAAATCAACAGCTTTACAATTGCTGCTACAAAACCTTGGCTGTTATCAGAGCACCCACCCATTACTTAAAGGTACTGGTTCTAGTCACCTGGAGATGTGGGTTAGTTTGGACATATCTATGTACCTTCTGCTCCTAGAGTCATGCGAACAGCCACCATGGCAGCTCTGTTACTTTTCCTTTATTTTCAAATAGTCTACAGCTGGCTGAAACACGTAACCAACGGGAGCACTGAGTACAGGACCTTTTCTGCAATTGCTGCCTGCAGTTCCATTCCTGACATACGCTGTAACTCCTGCTTGGGGCAACATAATGGGTGCTGAAGGAAACCTTTACACCAGGTCAGCTCAGCAGCACCAGAGGTACTGGCTGATGGATGGACTTAAGAAAGAAGCCATAGGCAAGCTCAGAATCAGCTGAACTGAAGCTGGAGCTGGAGGCTCTGCTATAACTCATGGCTTTTCCTATGGTGACATCAAAGCTTAATATTTGGAAAACTGTTTCCCAGTGGTTCCTCAGAGATATTCAGGCACTCGTTTACTCTGAGAAAAACAGCAAGGCAGCTGTGCTGCCCTTGTGCCTCCCTGCAGCTTTGTCTTTTCAGAATGTGTCTGTCAGAAATCAGCATGTGCTGCTTTGCTCTCATAACCATAAATAAGGCTGCTGGCACCAGAAAACCTTTTCCAAAGACTCCAATAAAAAAAAAAAAATTAAACCCTGAGAACAAGGATCGTATCTGACTGACATTGGTAATTCTTATTCCAAAAATCCTGCAGCTCTATGTTAGATATCGTTAACTTTTAGATTATGATAAAAACCCTTGTGCTGCTTAGCTTTAGAGCATGTATAGAGCGTCTTCCCCATTCCTTTATCTACAGACATGGCCCTG
>JAOWBP010004313.1:2602473-2618753 GCA_028571105.1 Tragopan temminckii | reverse complement strand
TGCCCAGAGCCACATCCAGCCTGGCCTTGAATGCCTCCAGGGATGGGGCATCCACAGCCTCCTTGGGCAACTTGTTCTAGTGCTTCATCACCCAGTGTCCTACAGCATCTACCTCAGCACAGGGCAAGGGACATGTGAATGTGACCATATCAGAGGTAGTCCTCTAAAATCTTTCTCTTCTGAAGCAAGTTTCTTGCATTGGCATTAGTGGGGTAAAAATAAAAGTTTGGGCAGTGAAACATCATCATAGCAGCTATGTCAGCAAAGAGAACCTGATGTGCAGCTGGTCACCCAGCTGCCTGGGAACGATGGGGTGAGCTGCAGTCAGCACAGAGCAGAGATGTGAGTCGTGTTTAATCCCATCTGACTCTGCAGTTTAATGAGTTGGGTTGGGGGTGAGCTGTTGCATAAGGCTACCAGAGGCACTGCTGCTTTTACATTCCTGAATGGTATTTTGTATGGTGTGTGACTGATAAACAAGCTGTAGTCTGCGGGGTCAGCTTGGTGTGAATGCTTTGGTTGTTTATCCTCATATCGCTGTAGAACTTGAAAGCAACAACCGAATTTAGATAATGAATTGAAAGGACCCTATCAGCAGCAGATTTAGATCTAAATCGAGATTCCCACTCCTTTAAATGGGCTCTGCATCTGCATTCCTTGAAAGTCAAAACCTTTTTGTTTGTAGAAATGTTGTTTACAGCCCCATTACACCTATCAGCTTGGTGTCACAGGTTGGCATGGTGCAAGACCAGCGTGGCACTGCGGTGTGCTCTGCCCTGCCCCACTGCCCCAGGCTGGGCTCACCCCCATGGGCACTTCATAACCCTCTCTGTTTCATTTTGCATGCCAGGAAACCTGGGAATTGATCTTTAGAAAACACAAAATACTGCTGCGATTGGCTGCATCCACTCCACTGATGTCTTTCATAGTGGGTGTTTCTAAATGCAGACTTAAAGGCTTTT
This sequence comes from Tragopan temminckii, assembly GCA_028571105.1. Lineage (NCBI taxonomy): Eukaryota > Metazoa > Chordata > Aves > Galliformes > Phasianidae > Tragopan > Tragopan temminckii. The sequence continues at coordinate 2,617,791 of JAOWBP010004313.1, read as the reverse complement.
TGATCTCCTGTTTGAACACGGCTTTAGATACAAATTGCCCTTCTAGTTCAAACTCATTCTGTGTATGGCATCTGGTAGGTATTACCCATTCAGACTTGTATTTGAATGTGAGGTGCTAATTTCAGAGAAGTGTCTGTCACTTGAATGTAAAGTGTGCAGCTGCAGAAGCCCCCAAATGATTATTACCTCCAAGTGGCAGCTGTTTGGTTCTTTTCCTTTTTTTATCCCTGTAGTATTTGTCTGAATACCCTGCTATGACTCACTTCCCTCCCTCCAGCTGCCAGAAAGGTAGATGTTTAGATCAGCTTTTACTCGAGGGCCCAGTTACAGTCAGTGGGGAGCGATACGTCTCTCCAAAGGACAATCTACGCGTCAAAAGGAAATGTGATGAATTGCTTATTGCTCTTCACTGACTCTTCTTGAGACACACTGCGTAAATTTTTGGTGAGCAAAATAGGAGAAATGAATCCCAAAGAAAAAAACTGAAGTGGCAGAGGATGCTTATGGCCCCAGTCTGTGCTACAGGTGGCCAGAAAGCATGGAGTTGCATCTCCCCAGTACCTAAGGGAGCTGTTGTGACTCTTACTAATGCGTGACCATTGCTTTTATTTATTTCCCCATTTGAAAGCAGCAGTTAACATTACACTTCAGAGCTCTTCTTTTGTGGCCAACACGGAAGCAATCTATTCTGGAGCTCCTGAGGACACAGTGATTAAAATCAAAACAATTTGTTGTAGGACAAGTGGAGTAGGATCCTGTGTTTGGGAGCTGGGCAGCTTCCCTGGAGGCTCTATGGCCGTGTGCCGTGCTGGCAGGCTGCTCTTATGTGTGTGGAGGAAAATGAGCACGTTCTGGAGGCAGTTCAGTCTCAATTATTTGTTCAGCCGGTGATTGCTTGCTGACTCATTCAAAATTGGGCATTATTCAGCTGTGTTGTGCGTTCAGTTTGCAACTCAAGCCACAGACTTCATTTTCAAAGCAAAATGAGCTGCCGACCCATATGAAGGTATGGAAGCTCTTAGAGGCTTTGAAAAAAAAATCATCACAGCTTGACCTACGTGTCTTTAAAAAATAAAAGCCATCAGTTAAGCACACACTTCTAGTCAAACTATTTCTTTCATGTGCTGTGAGCACTACCAGCACTTTGATGCAGTTTCTGCTCAATACTATGGTTATGGTTATCACTCTGAATATATGTTATTCTGCAGCTGTTCAGACCATTCCTTGCTTCTCTTGCATGTGATTCCTTACTCATCAACTGTTCTACTGGAGTGGAAAGTGATTTCCAGGTTAGACATGCAGTGCAGAGGTGCTTCTGACCGGAACCACTTCATTAAGCTTAGAGAATGTGTTTCTTTCTGCAGCAATAAGTGCTCAGAGTGATCTGAAGAAGGGTGAAGAAAGGATGGTTTTTGTTTTTTCCTTTGTTTATTTTTTAATCAGAATTTCAGGAAACATCTGATTTTAGTGAAAAAGATGCATTCATCCCAAGGACCCCTCAACTCCTTTTTTTGGAATTAGAATTTAGGGAAGCTGGATTTAGGTGAGGTCTGTATTTCTTTTGTGCTTTAATTCATTCCTGAAAACAACTCCCGGGGAAGTCCATGACCCACATACCCGTTAAGGAGTGCTGCTGCCATCTGAACAAACTGCAGGGCTCAATGGCTTCAAAAGCAAAGACTGAAATATTCTCACTCATCGCTGCAGTTGGCTGTCCCCTGTGATTTGTGCCTGTGCCTCAGACTTAAAGGAGCAAGTCAAAAACTGTGGCACGAGGTGTGAGAAGGGGGAGCTTACAGAAGTACGCATGCATTTGTGTGTGTAAGTGCAGATTTCAAATACCAGCTTCTAGTTTACTGTCAAGCTCATTTTATTTTTAAAACAAATTATCTTGATTCTTGCCATACACGCTGTGGTTAATCACTCCTACTGACTTGTGTTGGCATCAGTAGTGCCATGTCCGTGTTCCCAGCAGGGAAGCAACACAAAAATGGACACAGAAGCCAGTGGTGACCACACACGGGCACTAGCAGCAGGATGTACCCCTGCTCCTTGCTTTTGCTTTCAGCCCAGATCCCCCATTTACCCTCGCTGCCCATAACCCCACTGCCTGGAACCGATTTCCCTGCCCTGTATTTGCTCAGCCATCCCCACTTTGTGCCATGGCTGCAGCCCCCAGATCTCCATGTGTGGGACTTCTGCTTGCAGACAGCGATGCTGTTGTTTCTTCTCTCAGGCTTAGGCTCATCACTCTTCCTACTAATTCAGTAGCTCATAAATAGCAAAAGTGGTGTCGTTACAGCCTAACCAGGGCAAAGACTGAACTTCAGGAAATGGCTGGCAGACTAGCTCTGCTTTTCTAACCTTACAGTTCACTGTTGGTAAATAAACCTAGATTTTTTAAAGAACAGCATCTGTTCCAGTAAGAAGCACGCACACAGACATGGAGCAGCGTTTCAGGTAATGAACCTTTTTAGTGAAGCCTTGGCAGAAGTCCTTCCTGGTCCAGGCTGGAGCCAGTCGTGGGCAGCCTGCTCCCTGCTTTGGGGTCATCCTCATGATGGGATAGTGAATGCTTTCCATCATCCTTTCAGGTGCAGTGCCACGCAGTTTGAAAGCAGACATTGGGATTAAGACACAAATAATAGTTAAATTTCCTAAAAGAGAGCTGTGTGCTGCCTAGCACCCTTGCACTCTCCATTCCGTTGCTTTCATTTTGCTCTGAAATTTTTCCCCTTACAATTATCAGTGCTGCTGATTGGAGACCGCTTCCATCCTAATTACCTCTAATTAGAAATAGAAATGACTATTCAACTGATATCTATCACTCTACAAACGTGTAATATTTGGAGAAAAACTGTTCAAAAAAAAAAAAAAGAAAAGGCAACCCAGTTTAAGGAGTGACATTTTTTTAATGCAGTCCCATTGCAGCACATATTCCTTGAAGTTAATTGCATTTGAAAATGTTACGTAGATATGAGCTGTTGTTTCCTGACCTACAGTAGATTTTGCAGTGATATCACTGTGTATGCTTCATACGTGAATTGAACCTCTGCACATTGTTGTCTTTCTGCAAATGTGAACAAATGCATCAGCTTTACAGAGAACCTTTTTTTGTATGATTTGATGTAATTCTATATCCATTTCCATGCTTTTTAAAGCATTCCAGGCATGGCCATGTCTGTCTCAGGTCAGGCTTTCTGGCTGCCCACCCGGAGCTCTCCCAGCGCTGCTGGCTTGGCTGAGCAGTTGCCTCCTTCATGTGCTTGCTTGTATCCAGATACCTTCACACCACCACATACCCGTGATTTGTGACAGTTTTCTTCCAAACTGTCTGTCATTTTCAGACAGGTCTTATTACAACAACATCTGGAATAGCCATACCCTAATAATATCAGTTCTCAAAATAAAGAATTCCATTCACTTTCTGAGCATTTCTGTATGGTATGAGCCCTGGGTGAAGGGCTGGGCTATACAGATCTCTGTTGTTGGCTGCAGATCAGCTGAGTGCTTTGTAAGAAATTACAGAAAGGTTCAGGAGTGACATTCATCTACTTGCTGCCCCATCACAGAATCATAAAATCATAGAATGGCTTGTGTTGGAAGGGACCCCAAGGATCATAAAGTTCCAATCCCCCTGCCACAGGCCGGGCCACCAGCCTCCAGATCTGGTACTTGACCAGGCTGCCCAGGGCTCCATCCATCCTTGGTTGGATGAACCAAGGTCTTGAACACCTCTAGGGATGGGGCATCCACAGCTTCTCTGTCCTTCAGTTTGGTCTTTGCATTGCTGGTAAGTGGTACCTGTCTCTACGAAGTCTTATTCAGCTCGTCTTCTTTTGTCTTTCCCAAGCAACTACATGCATACGTAGATCGCTCTGAAAGTAGTGCCTTCTGTTTATATCTGTGGAAACTACAACAAATACAAAGAGTACAACAACACTATTTGATAGAGCATATTCTCAGCTACAAAACACAGTTTTTCAACAGTCACCACCAGTAGCTTTACATTTTTGCCACTGATGAACAAGAGCCTGCATGCCATGCTCATAAACATCTGAAGCAGTGGAGGTGACCCACTGTCGCCCACCCCTCACTGTTCTCATGGGTTGCTCTCCAGAAACATTCAGCAAGTGTCAGTGAATGGCAGTGGGTGCCGGTTTTGTTCCACGTGGAGGAATTCACTCCCTCCCCTGTGCTTCATCTGTCATACGGCAACACAGTGTAATGGAATATGGATGGGAAGGTTCAGCCTCTACTGCCATCCCGCCAACATCCATCTCTGACATCGCGGGCCAACAGAACAGGAGGCATTATTTTTGGAGAAGCCCTCGTAATTTTTGATTGTCTCTTGATAGCCAAGAATCACACTATTGCTTTTGATTAAGAGTTGCACTCTTCCCATTACTCTCTTGTGGATTATACAGAGGCTTTGCAGGAGCCATTAATTCTTCTCAGCCCATCCTCCATGTTTTACAGTGGGATGTCAGAGAAGTGAATGTACTCTGGTGCAGTGTTGATGTAACCCTTTCTGTTTGCTGCACTGAGGCATAGGCTGATGTGTCAGATAACACACTGGTCCCTGCAGCTCACTTCTGCACTGGCAGGGAATTGCTGCTTGAACCCTAATTGCTTGTGCTGTTTTTAAGACTGGAAAGTAAGTTTCATTAATCACTTTTGCAAATAGTCTTAAAGTTATAAAGCATTGATCAATAAAGGTGAGAGAAAAGACTGGGGCCCTCAGGGAAAAAGTAATACATTCATTACTGTGAACAAATTCAATCCAAGGAATGAATCAATGTCATAACTTGCTGGGAATGTATTACAAGCTGTCGCACGTAATCTACTGCAGACCAGGCTGGTATTTCTTTCATGTGGTAACTGAGAAATGATTGTCCTTTCACACATGAATTGCTGCTTGATGTCTGCTGAAGGGAGCAGGGAAGGAGAGGCAAACACCCCATTAATGGGCACGGGGCAGCTGGCTGGATGGAGGTGCCATCCATTTCTCAGGTGTGAATCACCATGAGGGGATGTTCTCTTTCTTTCTTCCCTCCTTAGGTTCTGTAAGGTCTTCTGTTGTCGGAAGCTCTGACACAGGATGCATTTTGGGCCGCACCATTCCAGCAAAAAGACAATCTCAGTTAATTTGCCAGGGGCCTCCTTTCTGGAAACTCATCCTGTAGAGTTTGTGAGTGTCTTTTTGGGTGCTTATGAGCTGTGAAGCACAGAAAAGAAACAAACTAGAAAATGAACAGATTATATTCTGAGTCTACCATGATGTTATGAAATATCTTAATCAGCTTCATAGTAATTTTTTCTTCTATAACCTTGGGAACGTCATGGAAAGTCTGCTGGAGAATGCATGTAAGGGAAGATATTTCTCAGGGCAGTCTGAGCTCTGTGTGTTACAGAATATAATCAAGTTTAAAGAAACAGAACAACAAACAAATGATTTTTATGTCTGATGTGAAGAAGTGCAAAGCTAGGCACCTTGTGTGAAATTTATACATATGTCTTTTTGTTAATCTTTGGGTTCTATTTCTTCAAAAAAATGTAATTCAAGATAGGCTCAGAGTATTCCTATAGAAGCAAGTGTGGATGTTTTGCATGTTTGAGAGGTTTAAAATGAAAGTTTTTCTCTTTCCCTAGCTCAAACTGATGGGTGGCTGCTCCCAGCTTCGCAGGCTTCTGTTCCTCATGTTCTTTCTGGTGAAGGTATCACCTCACTGGCACTGATCCCCATTCAGTATCTCACAGCTTGGTGTACATCCAGGCTCATAAAGATTATTAATTGAAACACGTAATAAAAATTCTGTATGGCATTGGAAGATGTGGTTAACATTATGCATTGTGGGGCAGTGGAAAAAAGTGCTGAAGAAGAAAAAAATAAGTCATTTCACAAACTCTTGTTTCCTGCTAGTGGTAAATAGATTAATTCATTCATTAGGCTGACAAGCCAAACAGTGAAAAAGTGAGTGAAAAGCGTAGTGTTCTTTAATGTGCATAATAAATGTAATGATTAGAAGGCATTAGATTCCACCAGCAAAGAGCTGAGTGTCTTCTGTGCTGACTTCTCATTACTGACTGATTTGCTTTCAGCCTGAATGCTCATAAAAAAAACTAACCAAATAGCAAAATATGAAAAAATAGTGCAGAACTTGAAAGTATTTAGCACAAGCTGGGCTTCCTTCCATGAGCCACAGGCCTTATGTTTCCTGTTTTGTTGTTGTTGTGCATCATGGTCACAACAGCCAGAGGTGTTAAGGTGGCCGAGTGCCGAGTACAGTTTGTGAGTGCCTTTAGATGGCAATTGATTGTGGCTGGGATTCTCTTGGGGCTTTTCTTGTCTCTCTGTGATAAAGGAAGGGTTAGTGCACAGTGATGTGGTCCCTCCGTGAGATAAGCTATGGCTTATTTCTCTTGGATTACACCCAAAAGCAGCTGAAAAATGCTGAACTGGGATCCCTGTTCTTTGTTCCAGTGCTGAGCCAGAGGTGTTAGTGCTGAAGAGCATCACGCACCATCTGTTGGCAACCAGGGATGCGAATGATTGCGACCAGTGGAGGATCCTTTGTGTAGTCTCTACGTATTTTCTCCACGTTTCAATTCTCCTTGATATAATAGCAACATCATTTAGCTGCCGTTTGCTGTCCTCTGCTTTATAAAGTACAGCTATCTTATTAGGTCAGGGAATCCAATAAGGAATAGAAAGATTAAATTAGATAAAATGAAAGGAATGCATCGGAGGAAGGAAGGCCTAACTGGGAGCAGATGTCAGAGCATACAGAGCAGTTTGATACCTAGAAAGATGTGGAGTATTGGATGTGCCTGGAAGGGTGCAGGGGGAGGCACAGCTGTCTGATTTGAAGCCCTTTGATGCTTTGCAAAGCAACTAGAGGTGGTGGTGTGGTGTGTGCAATCACAGCTGTGCTGGGCTGGCTGCTGTGACAGCCATCACTGTCACCTTCTGTGCTGCACACCTGAGGGCTGTGTGCCATGCAGACCCCTGCACAGCTGCACCCACATCCCAGTGCTCTCCTCCCAACCACGGAACTTCCCCTGCATGTGAAGGTGAACCCTGCCATCCGTGCATTTCTTGAGCTCTGCTGAATGTTCCCCACCCATCTCTGATGACTGCACACCTTACACACGGTTTGGGTGCATATTTTTATGCTGGTCACTGCACTGCAGCTGGAGTTTCAATATTCAGAACAGCAGCTGAAGAGGAAAGAGGAGTAATCGTTCCTGCTGGTACACATTCCCTGAGTGACCAGCTAAAGTGATGAATTCAGGCTTTTGACATGTTCTTCCTAGCAATATTAATAGCAAAAATTACTGCAGATGACAGCAAATTAGATAAGCAGGGTCCCCCAACGCTTACTGCCTGCCACTGAATTAGTTTTGGCTTTGGTATTTCACTTGATTGAAGAGCGATGCTTAAAATCTGTGTGGTGCCCAATATTTTTAACTTTCTCTGGGAAACACAAAAGCTAGGCTCCGTCTGATGGGCTGGCATTGCTGTCTGTGCTGTGGTCAGCAGGAAGGTGAAGGGATCAGCTGCTGGCACTGCTGGCAGTGGGGCTGGGGTGAGGGACAGGACCCAGCTGTGCTTTGGGATTTGTGACCTTGTGCCCTGACTGTCCTGTGAAGGCAATCCAGCCAGAAGGAGCGAAGCAAATCTCTTTGCACTGCATTTCAGATATAGGACTTTATGTTTGTGGTGGTAGGGCTTGGGAATTTCCTGAGTTGTTTCTTCTTTGGTTGGTTTGGCACGGAGCAGCAGGGGAGAGCTTTTTGTTTTCTGAGGTTGAGTCAGTGCAATTTTTTGTGGATATGGCAGCCAGGGTAGCAATAGGATTCCTTCTTCAAAATCTAAGTTGATGAAAGGCATAACAAGCACTTCAGAATGCTCGATGAGATGGCATGGCCAAACAAGAGGCTGCCAGGCTGTGCCATGAAGACAGAGGTCAGCAGGACACTGTGCCTGAGCACAGGGATGCTAATTTTCCACTTCATTAAAAGCCACAGCAGCGTTCTGTGCTTGTGTCACTGATCTGCTTCTGGATCCAGAGCTCACTTGGTTACGTTTGCATTTGTCACACATTCCGCACACTGTGTTGTGCTGGAGGTATACCAAGGTGTAAGGATAAGCTGAATTAGGTCATTATTTATAGGACATATAGGAAAAGTGATATCGGTGCTGTTTTGCTGAAAGATCTCAGCTGTCTTTTCTGGCTTGCTATTGATCAGACACAGACCAGCGCATCCTGCCCTCCCAGCAGTAGCATACCTGTTAATTCGATGATAATTTCATTTTAGAACTTGTTCTCATAACATGACCTGGGCTAGTTAACTGACAGCAGCATCACTCTGCAGCACACAGCCTGTCTGCTGTGAGAGGGGTAAGAGGGGAGCACGGCAGGTCTGGGGCCTTCAGGGCTGCCCTTGGCTCTGCTGGGACGCTGAGCAGGCAGGAGGAAGTTCATAGCTCTGAGATAACGCCTTCTTCCCCCTCCTGCCCTTTTTTCCTTTTTGCTGATGCTTCATTTTACACGGAGGATTTAAATAATTGATTATTGTCTAAATGTAGAAAAGTCAGCGTTATTTTTCTAGGAAAAGGCCGAACACGATCCCAGAGAATGGTGATCTGTGCATCTTTGGTATAAGGTGGGTGTGGGCTGACCCACCTGCAGGCAGCACCCTTCTCCTGCCTTGGTACTGAGATTGCAGAGAAGGGCTCAGGTAAAATCCTGTGTTGCCTTTCTTTGTGTTTTCCTGTAGAGAATACCATCCATCAAGGCTTGGAAAAGAACAGCTGTTAGAAAGAAACCTTCCTTTGAATTATTATTGTTTTTGGAGGGGTTTTATCATTGCCCTCAGTCAACACCATGTTGCTACAAATTGCTGTGATTCTGTGAACTCCTGCAGCATCAGAGGAGCATCCAGCAGCAGGTGTGGGGAGCGGCTTCTGTCCGTCACACGGAGAAGAAATGGGACAGTGTCAGTGGGTTTGTGTAGTTCTCATTGGTCTGGGAATGCAGTGCAACTGGTTGGGTCAAAAAATAGATATCGGTGCCTTTGTTTTGCTGAAAGATAAAAGGATCCTAATTACAAAAACTCTTCTGGATTTTTATCTTCTTTATTTTTATTTTTTTTCTTATTGGGCACATTTCTGTGGCATGTTCATCCTGTCCAGGGGATGCCCGCTGTTTGCTGCTCGGTGTGGTTACAGAAAGACATGAAGGTGATTTCAGAGCCTCCTTGGCCTCGTGCAGTTTCAATGCTTTTTCAGAATCGTTGCAGCTTATCCATAAGTGTACACTGGGATCTATAAGTTCAAGTCTCATTGATTTCAGTGCCAAATGCATGAGCGCACGGGGCTTCGGCTATTGACAGAGGGAAGGTGTCCTTATTTCCTGACAGCTTCATTTGCTTTTGTGGCTCATTCCCCTCTCACTGAGGGAATGTCACTGCTGAACACCAACAGTGCAGAGCAGGAGTGGGGGTGAGGCTGTGAAGCTGAGCACGCCGGGCAGCGTGAGCACACAGGAGGGAGAGCCAAGGCTTGATGAGTAAACCACCACCCTGAACTGAGATCCCGTGTTTTATTTGTGCTCGCTCGTTCCTTCTCTAATAGAATAGCTAAAACAAGCTTCACCTGAAATATGAAGCCCCGAAGATTTGCTGCCACAGTAAATATTACACTTGAATTGATTGGGTGCACTTCAGAAATCAAGCCACATTCTTAACAGGGGAGCAGTGCATATTTTCAGTGTTTATCATACCGTATTAGGTGTTTAATTAAAAAGAGGTTCCCAGGGGATTCGCCAGCTTTGTGTTGATGGCAGAAGCAGATCAGTTAGCAGTTTGGGGCAGGTAATTATACTGTGGAACTAGATGGCTGAGCTGAACGTTTTATGACAGCAGCCTCAGTTGGAATGAAGGAAAACAGAATCACTCTTATTGCTGGGGGGAAAGAGGATCCAAGAAGTCCCCCCAGCTGCGAGCTCCTGCGGGTTTGCAGTCCCTGAGGAGGCAGGGCTATCTTTGGCCAGCAAGCTGTTCCCTCCAGCTTTCCGTGGCAGACCTTTCATATGGATCAGTGTGTTGCCTATGCTGCCGTGTCCGTGTGCTACTCCTCGTCTTGCGTGAAAAGCTGCTGATTATCAGGCCGTGGTGAATCAGCTCATTGCAAGGCCAGCAGCACCTTGCCAGCGGCCAGTGCCTGAGGTGTCACAGAAGCCTGTTCCAGCAGTGCTGCTGGGATGTGCTGTGTGCCATAGGCAGAGCATTTACCTTAACGGCTCTCCTAGGAGCTGACTTCTGTGGGGCAGTCACGAACGGAGCGTTCATTTAATGTCACTGCTCAGCAGGAGTGAGGGAGGTAGAGAGAGGTGGGAGAGCAGCTGTGCTGACAGGTCTGTAGTGCTGCTGCATCAGCTCCAGTTTTGCTCTTCCTTTAGTGCTGTATTCGGCTGATGTTGGCTGACCCCTGAGCCACCAAACGCTGCCTCAAGGAGCGCTGGCAGGAGAGCTCCGAGCCCTGAGACATCAGGCTTAGTGCTTCGTAGGCTCTGGATTGAATGAGCCGATAGAAGGAGAAGGGGAAAACAGATGGGAGAGAGCATTTATGAAGCAGCTGCCTGTTAACCAATAATTTGGTACATTTCCTTCAGTTCTTTTCATTAAGCCACAATATGTGGATGTCTCATTTTCTGTGAGATGCATTGAATGTTCAAAAGGCTTGGCTATAATTACACACATGCTGAAAGCGCAGAGGCATGCACTGTTTCAAGAATAGTTCTCTCTCTGGTTCCTTTCTGCATACTGTTCTCTACTCTTGTGTTACAGGGAAATTTCTGATTGTGCAGAATCTGGAACAACCGATGGATAATTGGACTAACGGAGGCACCATACTGTGCAATCAGTATTTTTTCTCCCCAGTTTTTGTCTCCTGGAGACAAAAATAAGCAAAAGCAAACCAGGGGCAAGATACTCTAACTACAGCACTGGTGCTGCTCTTACCAATGTACCTTAAATGTTTTCTGCTCCCATTATGAGTGTGAGATGATTACTTCTCATTGCCTCTCAGAGCTCACGGTGGCTTTATGCTGTGTGCTGGCCAGGCTATTTACAATATATTTCAATCATCGCATTTCTTAGAATGAAAAAATCATCAGTATTTTTCAGGATAAAAGAAAACTTAAGATAATTGGGGTCGAAGTTTTAATAGCTTTAACTGCTTAGCAGGACTTGGGCATGGATCGTTCAGCAGCGCTGTGCCTGCAGTGCTAGAGCTGCTGTTCAGCTGTTCATTAAAACATTCTGTTGAGCCACTGAAATCACAGCAGATATTTTGCATTTGGTGTAATTAATTGTCACATTTATCTAACTGAAATCGCAGCTTTATGACAGTAAAAAAAAATTTATTACCAGCTTTATGTTATGCTTCTGCATCGCAGCCGTATGGCTGGATACGTACAGTTATTAGCAAACCCAATTAGATGTGAGCATTTCTGTAATCAAAGATGAATAGTTTTGAGAAACTAAGAAAGATGAATGCAGTCAATACAGGAACTGATTTCCAGCTTTATTTTTTTTAATATATATGCTAATGTTAACGTAAACAGGATTGGAAAAATGATGAAGTGAAAAAAAACCACAGTTTGATTATCAAGTTTTGTCAGTCATTAATTAGTTCTGAAGTAATCCAGGGTTGATATACACAGGGAAAAGGTCCAAGCTGGGGTTTTGTGCTTCAGACAGGAATTTCAAATGTTACTCAAAGACGTTTATTCAAAAAGAGAATGGGTTTCCAGTAGCCACTGATAATTCAGGGCAGAGTTGTCTGTAACAGGAGGATCCTAATAAGTAAAATAGCCAGCAATAAACTGTCTCCATAGTGGCATCTTATTGTTGGGAAATAAAATATGAAAAGGTTGTCTGTACTTAAGGCATTGACATGGCCACACCAGAAGGCAGTTTGGGGAACTCTGAGTCTCAGGCTGCCATTTAGGAGCAAACCTCTACCTGCAAATGGAAGTTGGAGTGCTAATAGGCATTAAGAGAAGTAGAGGTGGGATTGGAGGGATGCTGTGCACTCCGACCTCGAGCAGCTCCACTCACTTCTGTGTGCCCCTGTGGGCATTTCCTGCAGGCAGCTGGAGGAGTGGGGCTGATTCGTCTCTGTTAAATGCTTTTCTCCACCGAGATTTGAGAGATGAGCCTGAACTATCGTGCAAAACACAGCAAGGCACCCTGCAGGCTGGGAAACCTGCGGCTCCCATCCTGATAGCTCTTACTGTGCTACACTGAGTACAGGTTTGAAGCATGACATGAGAGATCTAATAGAAAGCCAGCGAAGAGTAAGATGTAGCAGTCACAGTATCAAGGGCTTACATTACCATATTGGCCCTTGTCTGTCCAAAAATGAATCCCTATAGCTGGGTTGACACTAAGGGCCCACTTCTGCCTAGCTGACTTATTGGCTAGAGCTGAGCACAATGCCCATGGGATGAGAGCAGCACCATTGGCATCCTGCGCCCGGCAGCCAGGAGGCAGGACCGGGTTCTGCTGCTGCTCAGGTTAAAGCAGAAGCCAGGCACAAGGCATGTCTGCACACTGCTCTCAGTGTTTATGTAGGGGCTTCGCAGGTGAGCTTGTAGCAGAGACTGGAATGACCAGGTGTAGCTTTCCACACTGGATATTTTCATGAGAAAGCTGGGACGCGGAAAGCTAGAGATGTGTATACAAGGCTTACATAAATCTTCTGGGCATTTCTGTTCAATAATATCAACTGTAATCATTAAGATTACAGCTTAATTATCCACTTGGGCATAGGTACAGAATAATAATCCTGCCTCACTTGTCAAAACAGAGCTGATGGCTGATGGCAGTTGTGGGATTCTGCCTGCCCCAGCCACAGCTTTCATTAACTGTCAGCGTGACAACTGCCAGCTCCTACTATTGATAGAAACCCCGTGTTAAATTTGCTAGATTTCTTGGCTAGTGCTAGAGAATTAGCTGCATGTGCTGCTCATCAGCTGTGTTGTAATGCAATGATGTTTTAACAGGATGCAAAAGGAATCCCAGGAACAGTGCTTCTTGCCAAATGGTCTCTGCCATAAAGGCTATTCTGTAACGTTTGGATCTCATACAACATATAGAAAGCAGTCATTCAGTTTTTGACAAAGCGTGCACTTGTTCACTTCTTGGCAAAGCATCGCATCCCCAGGAATGCATGGTTCAGTGCTCATTGTGATACAGTCATTTATCAGTGGCTGTACTGGAGGTGGTTTTTATATCCAGCACCTCTGCTGCATCTGAGATGAGTATTGCACGGTGCTGGGAAAGATGTCAGCTGCCTGGTACCAAGTCATTTGCTACATCTTTTTATAATTCTTAGCATCAGTTCAACCTTTTCTCAGAAAAGTCTGGCTTACTTCTTTAATCATAAGGCAGTCTTCACACAGATCCTCAGCCAGTGATACATGCATATGTACCTCCTGGTAATTTGACAGGAATTACATTTGCATAGCTCTGAAGATTAGGAAGATTACATGTCTTAATTACGCTCAGTATTTTTATTATTTTTTGTCCTCCTGGTGGAGTAGGAAGCTCAGCTCACTTTCTCAGATAATGTCCTTCTGGCATTTGTTACTATGCAGTGATGAAAGATGGGGACCTGGTTGTGACTGCTAGTGTCAGAGTGGGGAGAAGGAAGGGCAGCTGCTTGGTGCCACGTCCACTGCCACAGGGCTACGTGTCTGGGCTGGCTGCAGACCTTGGCATGTTTTCTGAGCTCACCTCTCTCCTATCCTCCATCACTCAGGTTGTGAAGCCCAAGAAGTGTACAGGAGGAGGTAGGGTTATATGGAAGGTATGAGAGGATGATCAGAGCAGTGCAGACCTGCTGAATGTGCTCACCCATCTGCATTTCTTCCTGTGGCTGCCCCCACTTTTGCAAGGGCTGAAGCTGCAGAGATGGGTATCTTTGGCTGCTACTCACTACACTACTTTTACTCCCAGAAATAACTGTGCAATATTAAGGAATGCTAACAAACATTAGCAATTACCATGCTTGTGATTGCTGTTGTGATCCATCATCGGACAGCCATGGCAGCCCCTCTGGGGAGGGGCTTGGGGACATCGAACACTGATCTAATCTCTCATTACTCCCATGGCAGCTTCAGCATTTTTACATTTATCAGCTCTTAACTTCATTTAGCCTAGATTTGCAGCTTTGAAGGAAATGTTGTTGGGTTTGCCAAGCCTGACTTATCCCTGCTGTACCTTTTAAAGAGTTTATTGGTTTGTAGTGTATTAATTCAGGGAGATTATTGTTCATAGCCTTCTTGAATTACATGTACAATGCTGCTGGATCATTTGAGATAACTGTAGATTGCAAATGCAGCTGGCAGTGTTCTAGGCAAACACATGGATGTGGACAGTGAGTTCCTGCTCTCTCTTAAAGTAAAAAGTAAAGTAAATTTTTACTGGTTTTTAGTCCTTAAGGCTCAATATCACTAAAATAAGGTCAGGTTGGCAGTGAATAGGACACAAGGAATCTCTGGGGAAAGGATATATATTTTTTTTTCTGAAGGAATGAACTCGTTATCCTTGAAATAATTATTTTGATAGACTCCCTGTGGTCTACTGGAGATGTGTGTGGGTTTGCATTCATGCTGCTGAATTAGGTAGATATCCATCAGCTCTGGTTAAACATGTCATCTGCTGTTGCCTTTCCAGGTGCCAAAGCCTATCAACATTTAATGTGGCTTAATAAAGGAGCTTTTGCTGTGCTCATGCTTCTCCTGGGCTGAGCAATGAGATGTGCCCATAATATTCGGCATAGCAGCCTGACATTTAAATGTCAGTTAAAAGCCTTTTCTTGAGCTGGTACCATCTCCAGAGGGACATGTTTTATTACTGAGACGGCCTCATGAATACCTGGGTAATATGACTGCAATTTCGGGTCCTTGCCACAGTTTTGTTCTACAAAGAGAGGATTTAAAACTAATCGCTCCCAGGATCTGCATAATGTGGGGAGTGGGTGATGCAGGGTTCAGCAGTGCTGTATGCACAGGCCGTGGGGACAGGCCTTGTTTTTCAAGCACTTAAATTGCTATTGAGAAAAATCTGCTCGGCACATCATCCTTGAGCAATAAGAAATGAACCACAGCAGCTTATCCTGTGAGCACAGGATGGGTCCTCAGTGACCACGCAGCACAAAAGTCTGTATGTGGGTGGGTCAGAATCGCCTTTGGAAGAGAGCTGTGAAGGGAAATGGTAGAGGGGAGACATGTCTGCAGATTG
>JAOWBP010004313.1:2573388-2595718 GCA_028571105.1 Tragopan temminckii | reverse complement strand
ACTGAATAATAACTGTCACATTTCCTGAGAGCACTGACCTTATTTATGGCTTTGCCCCTGGGCAGGAGGAAGCGAGGAGCTGCTGACAAAGACCCAGCTAGCTATTTGTGTCAGATTTCATTTTAGGGAAGGAGCATCCTGGCCTGCATTAGTGGTCTCTGAAGCAGTGCCAACAGCACAGGATGCAGGGACTGAGGTCCTCAGGGGTCCACCACGTGCTGCAGGTCATGCCTTTACTGAGACGAGGTGGGAAACAGTTGGATTTAAGGATCCAAGCCCTACTGGGGTGGGGAATGACAATTAGCTGTATAGGGACTCACGCCAACGGATGGAGGATGTCCTCAGATCTCAAGCAGATGGAGATTTGGGCATGGCACCCTCTGCTTCATCTGCAGAGTGTCTGGGGGTTGTATCCTCTCTCGTATATTCAGAGGCTTAGGCTAAACGTTGAAGATCTAAAGTGAGTTTGGATGTTCTAGTGATTAATAACAAGACAGGGAGCACTTGCAAGTGCTTCAGGTCAGTGGAACCTTCTGCAAGAAGTAACCTGGCAGGGTCAGACTCTCCACTGTTTTTATGAAGGCTTCCTGGATAAACTCGGGTATTTATGGATGTGATTTGCATTCTTGAGCATATGCAGATGGCTCAAGGATGTGATCTACCATTGTGCTTAACATTTTGCTGATCTGAGGCTTGGCACTGTCAAAACTGAGCTTATCAAGGATAAGAGTACAAAAGGCATCAGCCACTTACAGAGGTGTGCAGGCTGCTTTTCAGCACAAAGCCTAAAGAGGCTTCAGGTGGGTTTCACTTCTCTGGACGAGTTGTTGCTGGGAATATGATCTTTGCATCTTGATGCCATGAGTGAGGGGCCAGGCTGTCCCGATGGGAGGCTCAGCAGCTCAAGGCATCTCTAGCAGCTGGGCACAGGCAGCAGCCTCGTGCATGGAGCCTTGCTCTGTGCTGGGATAGCCCCCGCACTTCATTTCTCAGAATCATCATGGAATCATTAAGGTTGGAAAAGACCTCTATGATCATCCAGTCCGACCATCCACCTACCACCAACACTGCCATACTAAATACTAAACCATGTCTCTAAGTGCTACATCTGCCCTTCCTCTAAACACCTCCAGAGATGATGACTCTACCACCTCCCTGGGCAGCCTGTGCCAATGCATTACCACTATTTCCAAGAAGAAATTTTTCCTAATATCCTCCCCTGGTGCAACTTGAGGCCATTCCCTCTAGTCCTATCACTATTTTGAAGATAGAGCTTACCAGCCAGAATAGCAGTAGATGCTAATTATTTAAGCTCACAATGGCTTCTCCATAGCCAATACAGGAATTATTAAAAGCAGTTAAACACTGATTTCCCTTGCTTAACGATGCAGGGGACAAAGAAAACACTTCTACCAGAAAGTGGCTGGCTCCAGTCTCTGTCCCCTGGGATAAATGTTTCCCCTTTAAACAATGATTTAAACAAAGACTCTACCAGGGACTTCAGTAGTATTAGTACTTACAGACTTAGATGAGTAGGAGTATATCTGTCTGTTAGCTCCTGCTTCTCTGAGGTGCTGTGCTCAGTGGAGAACTGAAGCTGAGACCATAGCTGAGCTATAGGAGTTCTATGGTCCATGACTGGAATTTCCCACTCATGTTGTGCAAAATAATTCTATTTCTTTCTGTAAGTGCTGTGAAATTGCAGCTTCCATCTCTCTGACTGAGACTCCTCGTGGAAATACTTCTCCTTGACTAGATTTATAATGCTGTATTGTCACAGCCGTGCTATGGCCAATGTAAAATGTTTTTCATGATTTAAGATGCACAGAAATCCCTGTGAAGTGATCTGGAGACGCCTCGCTGAGTTGTTTGACTTGATTAAGCATCTGTGGGCATTGGGAAGAGAAACTGGACAACATCTGGGTGCTGGGCTGTGTGAGGTGCTGCACATCACCTGCTGCCCACAGTGCTGCTCAGAGGCTACAGTGGAGCTCATCATTATGAGTGTGTCTGGCTCCTTGGAGTATCGTCTGTGCATCAACACAGCAAAGTGGTACTGGGACCTTGTGACACTGAGTGCCAGAAGCTCATTCTGCATTGTGGCGCTGACCTTCTTCAGGCTTAGATTTACAGCTGTCACACTGAGCTTGGTCACTGGTGTGATAAAAGCTCCAAAAGTGGACAAGCAGAGTTTGCAGCTTCTGTGTAGGTTTGGTGAGAGGAGCTAATCTGTAAACAGTGACCCCCATCAGAACACGGTGAGTAACTTGGAAGGGGAGCCAGTGCCAAGGGCAATGTTATGATCCTGCAGGGGCTGCGCTGTGCCCAAGGGCTGTGAGAGTAGCTGTGCCCACACCAATGCATGCTGGCAGCAAAGCACAGCTTGTGGCATTACTGTGCCAGCAGGCACAGGGGAACAGCAGCAGCTTTGTCTTCTCTGGATGCTGGTATAGATAATGAACCAGGCTCTTCTGCTCTGTAATTGTGCTAGTTCCGATGTTCTAAACACTAACAGTGAGAAACACCTAAAAACAGAAATGCCAACAATTTATCCCTTTTTAGAATGATCTCACTTTAAAATGAAGGTTGTCAATACCAAAAATGAAGACAACATATAAGAGAAGGCCTCGCACCTCGACAGGCTGCTTGGTCTTCACTAGGTCTCTCAGAGGTAGCGGTGCAATAACAGAAGGACTCACGATTGCACACAGCAAGATTCGTTTCTCCCATCTGAAGACAAATCAGACATCCGTGTATAAATGCAGGAAAGCATCTTCCTCCTGCCTCCTTCCTGAGAACCAAGAACCTGCTTCCAGAGCTGGCTGATTGACTGTGTTAGACAGCAGTGTGATTCAGATGAAAGATCTTCTGACATTTTAAATATCTGTAAGTTTAATGTAACAGGTAAAGACTGTCTCGCAGGGATATTATATCTATGGAGTCACAGTTTTACGAGGTGATTATAACGCAAGCAATTGACTGCCATGTGGAGTATGTGCTAAATGATATTGTGAATGATAATGATGGTTCACTTGGCAGCCTGACAGGTCTCTGATCCATTTATAACTGCAGAGAATCAGGGAGGCACGAGCTGCTGCCAGATGGCACTGCCAATACTCTGGGATGGAGTGGCACAGCTCAGCACCTTGCAGCACAGTGCTTGGTGCCCTGCAGTGTACAAGGCTGTGAGAGGTGCTCACAGACCCAAATTCTGCTCCGGGCTGCCCAGTGTGCTGCAGTGCTCGTGCTGCCCTGCTGGCAAAGGGCTGTGCCAAGGCTGGAGGAATGGGGCTGTGTCCTGCTTGTAATCTTCTTGCAAGGAAACAGCACAAACTGGGCCCTGGTTCTGCTGCCTGTGCTCAGAGTCGTTCCTCTCTGGCTTTATGTGTTTGATCCATCTGTAATGTTTGCATGGAAACCACACTACTGTTCATGCATTGGGAAAAAAAGAAAATCAGATCAGTCCTTTTTTACCTGGTGTAACGTTGTCCCTGCCCCCTGCCTTAAGTCCCCTTAGATAATGCACGGCGCAAATATTTCTTTAACAAAGATGTCCTTATTTATTAATAATATTCTTGCAGCTTTTATTGCTTTCTGTCACAAAGTATTGGTCTGGAATTTTTTTTTAAAATTTTTATTTATTTATTTATTTTAATCCACAGAAAAAGAGAAGGTTCAAAAAAAGATATAAACTTGGTAGGAGCCTCGTTAACTGCAAACAAGAAAGCAAAGAAGCACGTGCACCTAGAGCAGAGGGGTTGTGCCTGTATCTCTGCTTCTTAGAGTGGCTGCTGGAATTTCAAGCACAGCATCAAACCAGCAGTGCTCAGCATCGCCCTGGAGATCAGAATTAGCCTTGGAGATCAGAATTAGCCCCGTTCCTCTTGCATGATGCTGAGCTCGGAGTCACAGCATTTCTTCGCAGTTATTATTTCCATGGCTTTCTGCGGATGCTAAGACCTCACTTTCCTAACTCCTTTCTGTGTGGCACAAAAGGATGTGCCCTGTCATTGGGACCTGAGAGCACAGCCATCCCACACCTGCTGGCTGCATCGCCCCTCGCCAGCTACTGCTGCAGACAATGCCTCGACACAGAGAAAACCCTTAACTGCAGCTCCTCAAGTCCTGAATGCAGGGAAAAATAGCAAGAGACCAATTCAGAGATTCATCTGGGAAATTATCCTGGAGCAGATAATTTTTTTTTGATCCAGCATCACTGTGAGATGGTATTTGGCCATCCCCTCTCCATGCAGAATGAGTGGTTTTGCTTTGAAATTCATCTGCTGTGCAGCCAGTGGTGGAGGTAACAAGTTACCAAGACCAGGAAATATTTCTCTTTTGGATTGCAGTCCCTCCCAGGGACCAGAGGCTTTACTGAATCCTTCTGGTAACTTCTGTGGGGCAGCAACATAGTCCAGGGGTCAAGGAGTTGCACTTGGTGCTCCCATCCACCATTCTCCATGGCTGTGCTGAGCTCATGGTCTCTGATGTTTGTACTTACAGAGAAACACAGTTTGGTGTAGGGAGTCCAGACGGAGAATTTTCCAGGTTGTGACACTGTCTGCAATACCCACTCTTGTCACCTCCAGGTTTCTTTGGGCATTCATTGAACCCAGTGGTATTCTGAGACTTGGCATGTAACAGAAAATAGACTGAAACAGATTAGAAGAAAACGCATTTGCAATCAGAATGACCCCAGTGCACAGCATGTGCTTCCTCCATGTCTCAAGAGGAGTGGTGATACAGGCACACTGCTGACATGTTGAGATCACACCGACAGTCTCTTTCTCTCCTGTCTGAAAGTGATGCTAAATCACAGCTCTTATCTTCTGAGCTAGTGTGAAAGCTACAGCTAAGGAATAGAGAAAACGTTATATCCAGCTAACACAGGTTCTGTAAGATCTAATTACTTCTTTCTGCATGCATGAGGCAAAGGACAATAGTTCTCACTAATTTTAATTCTACATACATTTCTATGTACCCGTAGATCTCTTATTTTCCATTTAATGCTTTCTTAGCTGTGACAACCTCTTGATAGAGATTTGTAATTTTCTAACTCCATGCATAGTTTCAACATAATATTTTGTGGTTTTGAAAACATTTGATACTCTTTTTTTCTTTTATCCTTATTCTCTTGTGGTACAAAGGGAAAGTCAATAAGATCACTTCATAGCAGAAAAGTAAATTACTTGATAATGACATTCGGGGAAATACCTTTCTCTTTTTCCTTCATTTTATAGCTAACAATGTTTAAACATTAGCTAGAGATCAAGAGGGAAATAGGAATATACATGAGAGCTGTTGTTGACTCAAGACTCCACTACCTCCCAGCCTTCAAAACAGCAATAATCAGTTCCATGGCAAAACCTTTTAGTTTCTGTCTAATCTGGGCTGTAAATATGGCAAGTGTGAGTACTCGGAGTGGCATCACAGTGGTGTCCCCCAGGCAGTCCTTTCTGGAGGCTGAGGGGAGTGAGGAGACCCCTGGGACACTGGCACCGAGCGGCTCTGCAGCGCATGGTGCTCAGTTCCAACTGGACACAGTTTAAGGTTAGTTTTCTGAATAGCTGACTCAGCAATGCTTCAGCCCTTGCTTATCCTTGGTTTTATTGAGAAAGTGCTCTCCTTTAGTATTGTGGCCTCCACTTTAGCTGTAATAGCTACATAAAAAGCATGATTGATGTTTCTGCTTACGCTGTGGGTCTTCCAGCAGGGACACTGGTTTCAAACTGATCTTCCATCACCTGCAGACAAGTCACAGAATCATAGAATGGCCTGGGTTGAAAAGGACCACAAAGATCATCTAGTTTCAACCCTCCTGCCACAGGCAGGGTCACCAACCACTAGACCAGGCTGCCTAGAGCCAAGTCCTCCCCATCAGCAGCACACAAGTGGGGCCACGTTAAGCACTCAAAAGCCAGTGGTGCCAGGATGAAAACTTCCTATAAACAATTAACCTGATGTCTTGGCTTAAATCCTGGAGAGGCATCATTAGTAGGCAGCCATTCATCTGAGTGCCAAGGACCAGGCAGAGTGGCCAAGCAAAGTGATGGCCCAAATATTTCAGTAAAAGAAAAAGCATGTGAGTTATTATAGTTTTACCTGCAAAAACAGCTGAGTTTCTGTGGTTGAATTTCCAAAAAATAAAAAAATAAATATTATAAAGCTGATACATTTTTTTCCAGTTCTACAAAGCTTTAACTTAAAACAGGGAGCAGAGGAGGTTGTCCAGGGCAGTGCCAGGCGGTAGTACCAGCAGACTGCTCCCAGCCCCATCTGTGCTTCGTAAGTAGCTTTATTACAGAGATTTTACTCCATAACGTAGTGGAGTGTCTGTGTGATTTAGGCCCCGTATTTATATTTGCATGATATATGTCCTCTCATATCTACTGTTCTTTTACTTACTGCCTGTAGTTAGTTCTGTGGATGCTACTTTGAAGTTTGTTTGGCAAATAGAGTAGCTATTACCAGGTAGTACTCATCACAGAGACTTTTCAAAATTGCTTTTCCAGTTGTGATACATTAAATAATAAAATGACAGCATGCAGCCTGTTTTAAGAATACCCATGCTTGTTTTCTCTGCTATAGTAGCTTCAATTGATTTATTTCACAAAGTTCATCATGTTTTAAAGGATGGGACCATCAATCATGTACCTCGGGCTGTCTCATAAGCAGAATTCAGTTGTGACAATCTGAATGAATACAAATAGGTTGCTGAAGCATCCATCCCTGTGCGTGCTGTTGCAAGAGCTGAATGAACAATATTGTTCATTCTAGTCAGAGGGGGGTTCGGATCTCTGAAAGTGTAACGTCTAGAAGAAAACAGCAGAGGAATTCATGGGATCAACACAACAGCAACCCCAGGCAGCACTACAGGCTTGGAGCACAGTGGCTGGAAGACTGTGTAGAGGAAATGGACCTGAGGGTATTGGTCGATGCTTGGCTCAACATGAGCCAGCAGTGTGCCCAGGTGGCCAAAAAAGCCAATGGCATCCTGGCTTGTGTCAGAAATAGTGTGGCTAGCAGGAGCAGGGTGTGATCATCCCTCTGTACTCAGCTCTGGTGAGGCTGCACCTTGAGTACTGTGTTCAGTTTTGGGTCCCTCATTACAAGAAAGACATTAAGGACCTGCAGCGTGTCCAGAGAAGGGCATGAAGCTGTGAGGGGTCTGGAGCACAAGTCTTACGGTGAGCAGCTGATGGAGCTGGGATTGTTTAGTCTGAAGAAGAGGAGGCTCAGGGGAGATCTTAAAGCTCTCCACAACTACCTGAAAGGAGGTTGTGGTGATGTGGTGGTTGGCCCCTTGTCCTGCACAACTAGCAACAGGACTAGAGGGAATGGCCTCAAATTGTGCCAAGGGAGTTTCAGGTTGAACATTAGGAAAAATTTCTTTTCAGGAAGAGTGGTCAGGTGCTGGAAAGGGCTGCCCAGGGAAGTGGTAGAACCACCATCCCTGGAGGTGTTCAAGAAACGTTTAATGTTGCACTGATGGACATAGTTTAGTGGGGAGATACTGGTGATAGGTGGACGGTTGAACTGGATGATCTTGGAGGTCTTTTCCAACCTTGGTGATTCTATGATTCATTATAAACCCTTGTAAAGAGTCCCTCCCCAGCTTTCCTTTAGGCCTCCCTAGGTACTGGAAGGCCACAAAGAGGTCTGCCCTGGAACCTTCTCTTCTCCATGCTGCCCAAGCCCAGCTCCCTCAGCCTGTCTTCATAAGAGTGCTTTAACCTCATGGCCTCCTCTAGACTTGCTCCAGCAGCTCCACATCTTTCTTGTGCCGGGGGCCCAAAGCTGATCACAGCACTGCCCTGGGGGTCACAACAGTGTATCAGAGGGGGACAGTCCCCTCCCTGACCTGCTGCCCACACTGCTTTCCATGCAGCCCCTGATGAGCACTCATTGCCAGCTCATGTTAAGCTTCTCGTCAACAATCAAATTAAGGCATATGAAGTAAATCAAACTTCTGAGTGTTAATTGATAGTTGCCAGGCTTTGGGTAAGCCTAATAATTTATCAGCCAACCATAAATGTAAAGTATTGACAAACTGGTACCAAATGTCTGCTGAAATCCATTAGGGAATAAATTTGAGAAGAGTGCAAAGACAGTGCCTCCTCTCTCTTTATTTTCTTTCCATTTTTTTTCACCTTAATGGTCTCTGTTTATTTTTCCTGTGAAGAATAAATAGCTGTTAACTTCTTTCCTTGCAACATTATAACTTGTTAACTGCCATTCAGACACACAGCAATAAGAGTGCAAACAAGAACTTGAAGAAAGCCTAGCTTTCATTTCACAGGCAAGTCAAACAGAAAAGGTGGTTACTCCCATATTTGCATTTAGATGAATATAATAGGAATGTGAAGAGAGGAACAGCTTTGATTTTTGTGCGTCTTCTCAGCTTTGTGCACATCCCTTCAACATGAAGAACAGTACAACCACAGTCTCCTCCTCCAGCTGGGAGCTGCCAGGACTGCTGCCTGCTTCTGGCCCATCGGGCACAGGGCTCAGCCCTCTGGACCACTGGGCACACTGTGTTTCAGACCTCCTTCCTTCGGGCTTGTCTGTGCTTTCTGGTGGCCTCTGCAGTTTTGGTATTGTATGTAATGGAAATCAGTGGCCAGCTGGAATGTCGGTCATGGTGCAGGGCAGATGCACGTGCTCTAAATTCAGGGTGCAGAGGACAGCAGAATTGGGGTCCCACTAATCCATCGGTGTTGTCAAACCCTTCCCTACGTGTGGGGTTGTGTAAGATCTCTCTCTGTTTGCTGCCTTTGCCTCCTTTAGTGTGGGTGTTAGGCACACACAGGCAACAGGAGCAGCCTACACCTTGCATTTCCATGCTGCTGGGGATGTATGCCCCGGGGCAGGGCTTTATGTGAAACACAAAGGCAAGCATTTAGAGAGAAAATTTGCATAACTTCCTAAATAATTTTGTGTGAGATGCAGGAGTTTTTTTATCCGGATCTGACTTCCCAGAATGTAAAGAAAAGAAGAGCAAGCATATAGCACTAAATACATGAGATGCACAAGAAGCTAGCTGAGTTTCATCTGCCAAAATTACTCAGCAGCAACATTTCATTAACATTAAATGCTTATCAATAGCTTACAAATTAAAGTGGCCTGACAACTTTCCAGTGACTCCAGGCAACTACAGAACAGCAAGGAGAGCTCTCAGCATCCTCTGCATGTTATCAAGTGTATCCAGTCATTCAGATTTATAACTCACCTTCCTGAAAGGAAAACCAAAATTAAACTGGAAATTAGTCATGAACTGATATATTGCTTTTCTTCTTTCCTGCCACAGTGGACTGAATCATCAAGAAAGTCTACGTTGGCTGTGTAATCACATTGTTGTTGGTAACCTACTGCTTTCTGATCTCTTCGGGACTGTATGGCCTTTCCAGTCATAGAATCATAGAATCCTTAGAGCTTCCTCTAGCACCTGTGGGGGCTTTTGTATCCATACAAACTTGCAGGTATTTCAGTCCCAGAATTACCTTTAAATTATGTTTTGTTTCATCTGGTATCCTCCTACCAGAGAGGCACTGGGCCATAGGTTTGGAACTGAGAAGTGCAAAACTGCAAACATAGTGCCATGCCCACCAGCAGTCTCTCAGGAGAAGCTGACCTGTGCAAGGTGTGATGGCTGTTCATGCCGTGAGCTCCACCATCTGAAGCCACCCTCCCTGCAAGACCGGTGGAGCAAAGCCAGTGTTAGTGAGCAGAAAACTATGACTGTATTCCATGGGATATGAAATCGGAGCACCCTCAGGCACAGAACATTTAAATACACCTTCCCTTGTCTAAGATGTAACATCCAGGCAGCTACTTGTTGCAATTTTAATGCCATTTATATATTAATGTTCTCTGGAATTAAAATGATGGGCAAAATACAGAAAACAACTGGGGACTCTAGGATACATCAATACAGCTTCATGAAAACAGCATTTGGAGCTAATTACAAGAGCTATGGGTTAGAACAGCACTAAGCTGCCAGAAATCCCTAGATAGTTCCTTGTTCATCATGAAATGAAACTGAGCAATTGAGTGGGGAAATGTGGCCGTGATGGCAATCATGCCTGGAATATTCATGGAGAAGTTTATCAAAAGACTTCTGTGGAAAAGACGGTGTTAACATTTATAGGCCTTGAACATGTCCGTGAGGACACTCTGCTAATCTCACTGTGGGCTGCATCATCTGGATGAGGTAAGAAGTTCAGGAGCACAGGCAGTGCTTTCCTCTGTCCTCTGTCCTCCCAGTTGCAGGGCAGAAACAGGCAGATCCATCTGATCGTTAGCTGGCACTGAGGCTGGTGTCACTGGCAGAATTTTAGAGTATTTATTTTTATTTACTTCTGAGCAACGGATATGAGGTTCTGGGGCTGAAAAGGTGAGGTAACAGTCAAGACTCAGGAAGCAACTAACACAATAAACAGAACCAGCCAAGGAACCACGTTAGAACTAGTACCACCTAAACAAGGCAAAGAGTCTTAGCAATTGGAAACTCCTTCATAGAATCACAGAATCATAGAATGGCCTGAGTTGAAAATGATCATCTAGTTTTAACCCCCCTGCTGTGTGCAGGGTTGCCAACCACCAGACCAGGCTGCCCAGAGCTCCTTGCTGGGAGGCACCAAGGCCCCCATTTGTCACCTGGATGATCTCTCCAGAGAGGTCTGCTGTCTGTGGGGGGTGCATGTTAGAGACATCAAGAAGAGGGTTCCAGGTCTGATAAAGCAGACTCATTCAATCTGGATCTTTGGAGGCTGTGACAAGGAGACTACCTAGCATTAAAAGAGACTTTACATCCCTTGGAAGGACATTGGAGGTCTCAGGAATGCAAGCACTGTTCTCCTGTGTCCCCCCAGTTCGCTGTTGGGACCCAGGAAGAAGGAGGAGATCGAGTCAGGTGAATGATTGACTGCATGGATGGTGTCATGATCAGGGCTTTGGGTTCTATGATCTTGGACAGGCCTTCAAGGGGTTGGGCATGTGGGCATCAGATGGGACGTGACTGAGCAGGTGAGACAAGAGTTCTGGGGAGCAAGCTGGCTGGGCTGACTACCGGAGCTGTAAACTAGATTCAGTGGGGGAAGGGGATGAGTTTCTGTGTGACGGAGAAGGGCTGCGGAATGCTGTCATTTTGAGAAACGCAGGGAAGATCTCAGAATCGTCCCAAAGGATGTTGAGAGGGCTCCTCTGAGAAGGTAACACTGCCAACAGCCCAGCTGAAGCGCCTCTGCACAAGATTTGGGGAGTTCTCTGTTTTACAAGGCCAGTGAGCGTAACCAACAAATGAGACAAAATCTGGATGCTCCAACACATCAGTTCCCTTTACTATTTTAGCCTGATTTCAGTTAATCTAACAAATGACATTACATTTTCTTACAAATCTTGCCACCTCTCCTACTGTTAACTGGTTATTTTGCACCTTCAGGAAAAGCCACTCAAAGCACAGCTTCCTTCAGCAGAACTATTTCTGTTTCCTAAGTAATATTTGTAACCTGTTCACCCATGCACGTGTCTCTGTCTGACCACTGGCATGTGGTCCCCTGCTCCTGGTCATACTTCTTCCTCCTTTCTCTATAGGGAAAGCCTTTTCTGTAATGTTCTGGTAATAGAGAAGTTTAATTTTACTGTTTCATGCTGCTCTCGAGTCTTTACTCTTCAGTTAACCCTAATAAACTTAAATTTTTACTGTTGCTCATTGGACTGTACTAAGAGACAGTGTTTAATATCTATGTTTAGACAATTTGCCTATACTTTGTGATGTATATTATAACCTATCTCTCCATTTTAAAGGCAGTAGAGGGGCTGCGTGTGTTTTCTGAGGCCAATGGTGCTGGCTGGTAGAGGGCTGGAGTGGTTTCTGGATAGTGGCAGAAATTTTGTTTCCTTTGTGCTATCTGCATATTTTTCATTTCAGTCTCTTTTTCACTAAAGAAAAGAAAGGGAAATATGTTGAAGCTTCTATCTTCCCATGCACACCTGACAGATCTGGATTTAAATTAAATGAGAAGGCAAAGTACTCATGATGAAACAGAACACTGTTACATGCCAAATGATTACAGTGAAATGGAGCTGCTTCAATTATTCATTTCAAATTTAGCCACTTATTTTTGGCCTTCATGTTGTTTTTTTTGTGAATCAGTTCTGATTCCAGTGAAGTAGGTTGGTTGTTACTAAGCATCCACAGGAGAGAAATTCTTACTCTGAGTGTTTTCTTTGGGCTGTTGGCTGCAGTGTTGGGTCATCTACATAATTACTTTGGTGATATCTGTGCTCAGTGCGTGGGTCTGTGAAATCTCAGGCTACATCTGCGGAGAGGTGAATATAAAACAGTTTTCAGTGTGAAGGCTGAGGGGGATATTCATTTGTGCAGGACTGAAATTCATGCGTATTCTTCCAAACGCTCTTCAGGCTGCTCAACCTGTGACTAACACTCCTGTGGGAAACAACTCTTCTGTATTAGTTTAGCAACCAATTATTATATTACTTCATCAGTAATTACGAAGAATTTTTCAAAGCCTGAAATCTGAGCTTCTGCCTTGGAAACCTTTCACACTTCAGTTTGGCCTTTTTCTCTCCACGATAATTCTCCCTTGTGCATTCTTTCCTCTGCAAAACCCTTTGGTCAGTTGGATTCCATCAGCTCCCTGGTGCTGTGTGTCTCTAGCAGCTCTCAGTGCTGCTCTAGCAGTGTTATATTCTCTTGTCTGTATCCCAAACCTCTGTGTTTCTCACCACTTGCTCTTCAGAGCTCCAGTTTTTGTATTCGCTACCAGCAAAATGGGGACACTGAGACTATAAATATCCCACCAAAGGTAAGATCTTAATGAGACTTGTACAGAGAGTTACAATTAGACTGGAAGAGACCAAATTAACATAGATAAGAGTAAGTCTGGATGAGCCGTGAGAGAAAGCCCTATAAAAAGATGCATGCAAGGTCCTTGCCATAAAGTGTCCTTGTGGGAGCTGCAGGGCTTCTTCCTGAGGTGGCACTTCTCATTCATAAACAGTACAGCAATTTCAGAATTGATGCTCCCTTGTACATTTGCCAGCAGAATTCCAATGAATCATCATGGGCATAGGTAAAGTCCTGGTACTTTGGCAGCTAGCCCTTGCATTGAGCTGCCCGCCTGCTAGCTGGCTGGAATTCCTTGCCCACCTAGTGCTGAGCACTGGAATTCACACAGGTATTGTTTTCTGGGATTTGTCCTGTTCCAGTGTCCCTGAGAACTGACTGCAGCTCAGCCTGCAGTTGCTCCCCCATGCTGGGGAAGGCAGCCAGCACCAGCATGGTCCATCCGGTCCCTGCCAGAACAGGCACAAGCAGCATGGCCTTTGGGAAGGCGCAGAGAGCCCTGAGGCTGCTGTCTGCTGTTTCTCACACTGAATTCTGGTTTAAAGCTTGACCAAGTATTTCCGTGTTAACATAGTGTGAGAGCGCATGCAGCCGGTCTGCACAACAGTTCAGGGAACATCTCCACCAAAGCAGACTGGAAAAATAATGTCCTGACCACACTGTGATCAATCAGCCCCACAGTGAGCTATGGGAGGGCTAAATTTAACCCCCGAGTTTGTGAAAGCCCAATGGGAAGGCAGAAAATGGAGAAAATCCTCCTTGCTGGGGCACTCGGCAGGTAGCTGGTTGGCTCTGCTGGGCTGCTATTCTTCCAGTGCGAGGCAGGCTGCACATCTTTTGGATGCTTACTGAGCGTGAGCATTTCTGAAAAGCGAGCTGATACCAAGTGGCACCAGGAGGGAGCTGTTAGCTCAGATGTAGCCTTTGGAAGCAGAATGTGCAATATAAAGTTACAAGTCTTGACATGCCATCCCCAAAACTGTAAAGATTTTGGAGATTTGTTGTATTTTGTTCTTATTTTTTTTTTTTTTTAAGTGTAGACTTAAACAAAGACTTCCACCCAAAATTCAGCTGCAGAAAGTAATCTTAATAATAATAATAATAATAATAATAGTAGTAGTAGTAGTAGTGTCTTCTTGCACCATTTATTACTGGTCTCACAAATCTTAATCAAGAGTCTTTCATGCCAATGAAACTTCTCTGAGCCATGGGAAGCACCCTGCCTTTATGTGGAAATCACGGAGCTTGAGCAAATAGTAGTGTAAAATACAGTATTTCTGTTTATAAAAGAGCAAACTGCAGCTTCTAACGCTTTTCTGATGTTTGTGTCTATTCCATGAGGATGTCACACAAGGGGATGGGCAGCGGTAGCTGACAGCACAGCTCCAGCACTGTGCCCATTGCCGTGCAATGCATGGCTGGTCCCACTCTGAACACCCAGGTATTCATGGCTCTATTCAGCACCGTCTGTTGGAGCAAATTGCTCAGAAATATATGCCCTCTGTCTTCTGGTTGTGTGCAATAAGCCAAGGCTTTAATTTTGGCTCCCTTGTTCTGCAGCGCTCTCCCTTGTCCTATCCTTTGAGATAGATGGGCTGCATCCCTCCCTGTGCTCTGCTGCACTCTTGCATGCTGTTGAGGAGAAAAAGGTGGAAGCTCTGCAGAGCACTGGAAGTCTCTTTTCTTCAGTATGGGGAAGTGAGAGCAGAATGGAAATTCTTGTGGCAGATGTCTCAGCTTGCAGCTACATTAAAAATCACCAGTGTTAGAAAAAACCTTTCGAATGAGACATCTGAGGGTATTGTACCTCAGTCTAAGCTGTCCTGAGGTTAGAAGTGTCACCTTTTCCAGCCTGACCACTTATCAATTTTAGTCTTGAGCTAAATGCTCTAATTTGCACCAGGTCTGTAAGGAAATGGAGCTCCTTCTGAATGCAGCAGGCCTTGCAGTGGTGAGCTGCTCTCCAGCAGGGCTGTGACCTGCCACCACCTGCATTAAATTGCTACTCCAGCTGCCTGCTCTTCCTAGAGCAAAACCACCCCATTTTAGCACTGCCATCTTCATGAAATGAACTCTATGAGACAGCCCGACCCTTTGGTGCACGCTGCAATCATTTCTGCTTTTCTATTTCACTTTTCTGACCTAAAAAGACCTTACAAATCCTGTTCAAACATGTGCTAGTTCTGTCAGTGTGTGGGTTTGCTCCCTCGAGAGGCGGATCCTGTCACAGGGTAAAGTGGCCGTACAGGGGACAGGTGCCTGGAGGAATGATATTTTAATATTTGTTTTAAGGTTACTGTGGTCAGTGTATCTACTGCTGAACTCATCAACACGTAAAACACGTACTCTGGGAAAAATAAAGGTAGATGTGGTTCTTTTGAATCCTGAATTGATGCACTGTGAGTGAGCCAGGAAGGAAATCCAAAGGAGTACATGGTTAAAAGATCCTGACTTAGAAGGAAGTTCTTGTGTTGGCAGCACGAATTATAGAAGTGATTTGTTTGGAATTAGTGCTTTCTCTAAAGTAAATCTACATCTCGGGAAATTCTCTTTGGATAGAATTTTTCCTGTTTTTTAACAGATCTGCCTCTGCTAGCCAGTGAGTCATGCTGCTCTCTGCAGCTAATACGGAGTGATGCATGTGATTACGGGAGCTCCTTAATGATCAGGGTTTTAATTTGACTTCTTCTAAGACATGCCATGAATAGAAATCACAAGGGCCTCTGTTCCTTCTGTGCAAATCTTACTTGCAAGTAAAACTTCAGCAGCTGTTTTACAGGATAATTGTTCTTTTAAGGTTCTTCCAACACTAGAAAGTGTTGGAAGTGAACTCTTGTGCCTAAAACTGGAGTTGAGCTGCACTTGTGACATGGCTGAGCGTGTGCTGGGAGGAGATGCAGGATGCTGAGAGCCGTGCTGCTCATCCTGCTGTGGGCGCTGCGCTGCGGCACGGTGCTCAGCAGCCACGCTGCTTCCAGCACTGAATCATGTCAGCATCTGCCTGCAGAACCCCCCCTCCCCAGCTTTTAATCACTTGGTTGTGAGAAAAAGACACAAAAAGAAGAATCATCAATCAGAAGACAATTTAAAATTTGAATCTGCAGATCGAGAATGGCGTATTCTCATTTTCTCTTATTGCTTTCATATTTCCCATGCTCGTTTGATTTGATCTGAGCTGCTTACCTAGAAACACAGGGTGGGTTTTTTAATGACCAATGTTCTTTTCTTCCTGCAACAGGACCAAAGGTGTGTCACATGACTGCTAGACTGCAGGAGACCTCTGTGTTACTGCATACAGTAAATATTTTTAATATAGACCCATCTCTTCCACCTTCTCTGAAACAGTTAAGAGCCCTGTTTGGATGCTGAGACACGCTCAGTATTAACATGCATGTCTTCGTGAAATAGGTTTGCTCACATCAAGAGCAGAGCTATGGATGACATTTACCCTTACAGGGACTTTGTTTATGTATGTATTTGAAAGCAACAGCATATATAAAGAGCCTCATATCGTGTGTGGCTCAAGGCTTTCCTTTTCTGCCAGCGATGAGAGTTCCACAAACAGCAGTGAATCACTCTGGCCCTGCTGGCTGCCACAATTAATGCGGGTGCACGCTGCCTTCCCATAATTACTGTGCACTCAGTGGGGATTCGGAGCCATCCATCAGTGCAGGCCACGTGCAGCAGGCACACAGAGCAGCCTTGCTCTCACGGTCCTTGTTCCTCTTGTCCTCTGGGTGCCGCAGCTTAGTGCAACAGAGAGATTTTGGTAAATAATTTAGACACCCAGGTTTTCATTTCTTTTTTAATATTTTCAGTCTGGTTTCACAGCAGGGTTTCTCATAGCTTCAGGTCATGTTCACAGGTAAGCAAGTTGGTGCAAATTCTTAGGTTGGAGTGGGGAGGGGGACAGTGTTGACTGATTTTGGTTAGGACATACTAAACCCACATTTTCACAGCCCTAACAGCCTCTAGGCACTCTTGGAATGACCAGAGAGTTACAGAGAGGATTGAAGAAGCCTCCCCACATCCCAGATACAAGGTCCAGGGCTTGATTGATTGATTTTCCCACCAGCTCTCCTTCAGGCTGCAAGCTGATGCTCTGCATGTGGTCACAAATGGTGTTTACCTTATCTTGAGAAAAATCGTTATATAGTCACCTTCTTGAGTGTTGGATGCTCTGTGCTCTGTGCCTGTGCTACTAGAAGGTCTTTCCCTCATGTTATTCATTAGTGATTGATGAAAATTCACTTGGCAGCACATATCCAATGTCTTCTGGAAAATATGTGTTCTCCCCATGCTTGTCATCCTTCTTGGCAGAGGTAATACTGTCAGAAGGGGGAGAATTTCTCTCCTGGTGATGGCCTTCAGGCCACCAGTGGGGACCAAATGGCAGGTTGGGGTGCTGGATAGCTGGTGCTTCAGGGCATGAACTGACCACGTTTCAGTAGCACAGTGTTGATTTATTTTAGAAAGATTCAAAATGTCTCAACAGAGCCATTTTGAACCACAGTTTCTCAGCTTCACAAGTGAGCTTGTAAAAGTTTTTACATAAAGTAGATGTGAGCCCTAGGGAGCCTGCAGTCTCAGTGGGATGGGGGTGATAATCAAGGGGAAAAAAAACTGAGATAAAAACCGCTTACTAAGACAGAAAATGAAGAAAGAAATGATAGTAATGATAATATATGTATATATATATATATATATTTACAAAACAAGTGATGCTCAGCACAATTGCTCACCCCCTGCCAACTGATGCCCAGCCTGTCCCCGAGCAGCTGCTGCCCCCCAAGCCAACTCCCCTCAGTTTTATTGTTTTTTCTTAGGATGCCATACAGTGTGGAAGGTCCCTTTGGCCAGTTTGGGTCACCTGCCCTGGTTTGTCCCCTTTCATCTCCATGTGCCCCCCAGCCCCTCGCTGGCAGGGCAGGATGAGAAGCTGAAATGTTCTTTGCTCTGAGCAGCATTGCTCAGCAACAACTGAAACACTTCTGTGTTATCAAAAGTGTTTTTCTCCCACAGCCAAAACATAACATCATTCCAGACACTGTGGTGTGAATCAGCTCTGTCCCAGCTGAAACCAGGACAGAGTTACAGGAAAAGCTTGGTGAGCCCCCAGTAGTCCATTCAGTGCTGCTGTGGAAGTGGTAGAGATGGCCTCAGGGACTGCGGATTGGGGGAAGCTCCTGGCCGTGGTGGAGCAGGTCTTGTCTGCTGAGCCATGCAGATAAACCATCTTTACTGTATGCAGCGAGGACTGAGGCAAAAAAGGCCAATTCTACAATGAGAAATGCGAGGTGTCCCCAGCTGCATGCAGGGTGGGATCCACCTCTGCTGTTACTGCAGGCACCAGAACACCAAAGGCTTAATACGGAAGGAAATAAAAGGAATTTAGTGCTTTAGGATTGCTTTTTAGGCATTAACTCTTTTGCCAGAAGAGTTTCACTTACTCATTAGTTAAATCCCTTCTGAAAATCCATTTATTCTGAGGCTCACAAGCACTAATCTGCATACATCGTGCCATTACCTTTGCAGTATGCAAGGATAGGGATTTGCATCTTGCTCTTAGGGCTCCTGCTGTGTGGTTGTCTCCTCTGATTATTATTTTTTTGCACTCTCTAGCTGGTAAGCTGGGGGAGGCAGAGTGTGCTTCTCTCACAGCACAGCTGGCACTAAGGAACAAATAACAGCTGCCAGGCCCATCCTTTCATTACTGTTCCAATGGTTATCCACAACCTGCAAACCACTAATTCTAGTTTTCCACTGACTTCTCAATAGCCCAGTCTGCATTTTGGTGTTTAATTCTTCAGCCAGCGATGAGTGCAGGAGGTGCAGTGATTCATTTGCCCCCTCTAGAGCTTCTGCACCTGCAGCTCCTGGTGCATCTGCTGCTGCTGTTGCTGAGCCCATCCAGGGGGGAAGGGCTTGGAGTGGGATGTGCTGTATGAGGGACTGCTTGTTCTGAAATGGAAATCCCAGCTCTGAGAAGATGGTCTCTGGACAAGACTTTAGCCAGTATTCTGTAAAGCATTCCAAGGTGCTGGTGCTAAATCCTCGTGGAAGGTGAAACTCAGCTTTCTTGATCCTTCCTACATCTGTCCCATGTGGAGTGCATGCACAACAATGCTGGGTGCTGAGAAGGCTGTGCAGCCCTGACCTGATGCTCAAATGTGGGTTCTGGGCTCAGTCAATGTGTAGGCATTGGGTTTGGATGTTTTTGGCTTTCCAGTGTGAGCTGAAATCAGCCTTTTGAGAGGAGAGTCACTGGGACTGATTCAGAGCAGTGAGGTGCTGCATTCTGGCA
Organism: Tragopan temminckii; assembly: GCA_028571105.1. Lineage (NCBI taxonomy): Eukaryota > Metazoa > Chordata > Aves > Galliformes > Phasianidae > Tragopan > Tragopan temminckii. The sequence continues at coordinate 2,576,546 of JAOWBP010004313.1, read as the reverse complement.
GGGAATGGAGAACAGTTCTCTCTTCTTTTCATCAGCTACTTGTGGGCTGTGTGGGCAGAAAAATAAAGTTCCCAGTGTCTTTTGTAAGGAGTTTAGGCTATTTGGAAGGTTTGTGTGGGTGTACATCTATGTGTTTGAATGTAAACCTGTATATATATGTGTGTATATGCATATATGAAAACTCAGTAAGGAACAGTATAAGCAAGATGAAAATGAAGTCAACTGACAATTCCTGAAGCAATCATGTTCCAGAGGATGAGGCAGCCTTTAATTGCGGCAGCAGCATGGGGATCTGTACTGTGCATTTTGTAGCATCATCTAAGCATTTCAAAGCTATATTAATGTTTGTTCATGGAAATCATCTCCACAAGCTTCAGAACTGTACTCACTGGCTCATGAGCTGTTTGTCTGGAGGGGAATCTGCACATCTCTCTGGTCTGGGCTTGGCAGCAGGAGTGGTCCCACCTCTTCTGGCTGTGGGACTGCAGGCATGTTCTTGGCTTGACCATCTCTGTGCATCTGGGTGGAGCTTCCAGCTGCCTGCAAGGGTTTGAAACTGACTCTTCCCTTGGGTTGAGTGAGGATCTACAAAACTGAGTTCCAGCTGAAACCTTTGGAGCTGCCTCACCTCCAAGGCCAAGGAAAACCCGTCTGAGAAGGGCTGGGAAGAGGGAAGAAAGTCTCTGGAAGAAGAAGAGCAGGGTTGGCCAGTTTCTCCACATTCGTTGTGCAGGGATGCTGCAGTGCTGCTTAAATTGAGTCTTGGTGGCCTTAATGAGTTTGTTTTAGGGAAAACATTTTTAAAAGAGAACTGGTATTTTATAATTGTGGAAATAAGCATATTGAGTGAGAGCGTTCCAGGTCGAGTGACAAGAAGTACTGCAAGATTTGCTAAGTGGAGGAACAGTAGGTGGTAAATGGGAAAGGCTTTTAAGGCTCTGCCTGATGGTGTAAAATAATCAGAATAATCAGTAAGGCCCAATGCAAGCTGCCCTCTAAATGTTCCAATGTAAACCTCCTTGGGAATAATTGCAGCAGCCCCGAGCTGCTTTCTGCTCTGCCACCACTATGCAGTACTTCCACATGCTAAGTGCATGCTTCTTTTCACATGAAACCTGTTGCTTGGGCACACACCACTCAGAATGCTTCCTTGTCCCTTAGTTCAGCCTCTAGTCTAGAGAATAGTGTCTTTTCTGGTCTGTGTCCTGTTTGTGTTGACTTTACATCCATCTGTTGTGTTAAAACCTACGTCCACCTAGTTCCCAGGATCTGTGCAGCACAGGCTTTCTATTGCATATAGGGCTGAGCTCCAGGACAAAGTTTCCAAATGAACACACTCTTGTGTCTCTTTCTGAAGCTTTTTACTTGGCTGCAGTTTTTTGCACATGCATAATGTTATGAAAATGGTGATTGGGACAAAAAATGCAGTTTTTAATGTCTTAGAGTGCAGCTACTTGTGGGATAGAGCTGACCATTTGGCTGCATTCACACACTGTAGGCTCACTGATGGTTGTAGGTGATTCTGCACGAATGGTGCTTCCCATCAAATCAGATATCCTCAGTAATTTCCTTGAGTGGTTTTCACCATGGTTGCACTACAGAGCGTAAGAGGAACCCTCAAACTTGATATGAAGACAGTGTAAATAGATTGTCTAATTCATTCATTTACAGATATCCCATTTCTGGAGTTTAAACCAACAGCCAAATTAAAATAAATTGTGTAATTAAATACAACGATCTTTAACTTATGTTCTTAGCAAGCAGGGTTCGCTGGAATGTCTGTTTCTTTAGTGCAAGAACATAATGGTCCATCATCAATAAATCTGTCATCATTTTAATAGCTCAAGTTCAGTCAGCCCTACAAGTCTCGATTTTCTGTAAGTTTCTGCTATAATAGAGCTAGTAATTTCATATTTAAAAGAAAGACCTTTTATATCATGGCTAATGACTTTAAAATAACAGGATGGAAGGGCATAAAGTGCAAGGATTACTCAGTTATACTGTGGGTTGGGCTAGACTGGGAGCAGCTAAACCTCCTGGATTCGGAGAGGCTTTCTGAGTTTATCACGTGATGCTGAGCACCCATCCCTACAGCCACAGCTGGTTCACCTCTCCCCAGAAAGGTTCCCAAGCACACAGGCACTGTCCTTCCTCCAAACAATACGTCTTAGGGCTCCCAAGGCTGCGGGGTGACCACTGGCCAGGCCATGGCTCCTCTACCGCATGGATCCAGGGTCAGCAGCAGAGCTGCTCGGTGAAAAATAAGAGAACCCCTGGAAGTGCTTTGGTAGTCGAGGCTGAGCTTAGAGGCTAGAGTTAGAGTGTGAAGGGCACAGAAAAAATATTTGCCTTTGAAAAACAAAAGCGTCTGTTTAACCATTGAGCCATCAGGGAGGATTGGGCTGTATAGAAAACAAACATCCTTGTGCAAATTAACCCTCCATTAAGTACTTGGCTCCAGAGGTCCCTTCCAGCCTCAACTACTCTTTGATCAATGAGAGGCCGAAATTGCTCATTATAGCATTCACTCCAGTCTAATTCTGTCTTTTCAACTTCCCATCTACAATGCACACAGCCACTTAGAGCCTGAAGCAGGTGCACATCACTTAGCTGGGAGGCTAACCTGACTCAGAGTTTCCAAGTCACCTGTTGCTCCCTGGGTGGTGATGCAGAAAGCAGAATTGACACCAGCCTGGGGACAGCTGGCTGTGTGCAAGCAGTCAGGGCTTATCCTCTCTGCTGAGCGTCCAAGACTTGCAGCCCTGCACTTCACCTTAGCAGCCTATGTTCTGGCAGTTCTATACTAGGGATGGGGATTTTTCACTATGAATCTACCATTTCTCAGTAGGATTCAGTGCAAATTGCAAAGATTAACTGCTTAATGTAATAGAAGCAAGAATTCTGGAAGTATGAAATGCATGTCAAATGGTTTGAAATATTAAAGGAGCCTCATGGCAGCGTTGGCAGCACTGCCAAAAACATGGTTTAGATTCTTGCTGAGCCAGGGAATGATCTGTGGTTCTGATGGCTATTTGGAAATTGTCAATGGTTTACAGGCTGGTCTGGCCCGGTTCTGTGACTAGCGGGGCGGAGGAATTTCGCAAAATCCGCGCCTCCAGAAAAGGGAACAGGGGACCCCAAAATAATTAAAAACAGTG
>JAOWBP010004313.1:2547615-2568439 GCA_028571105.1 Tragopan temminckii | reverse complement strand
TCTCAAGTGGAATGTTTTCAGTGCAAACATCATGAATTCACATAGTTGTGTACTATTAAGTTAGCGAAAAAGTCTTCAGTAAGATCACAGGAGTGTACATGTAGTCTTAAAAACAAGAAAGTTCTCTGCTTTCCAGATGTGAGAACTTCCCTGTTTTGTCCTTTCAGTACTGGCATACTGGTAAGTTATGATGGGTCTGTCTCTGACTGATAGTCACTACCTGAAACCCAGCAGGTATTTTGCATAACAAACCTTATGCCACAAGCACCAGCAGTTTGCATATTCAGAAGTACCCAGGCATTCTTGCAAGTTATGCTATTAAGACAATAATTTACCAAATGGTGTGGGGGAACAGTTATATTGCACACCCTTTTACTGAGAATATTGCTGTGTTCTGCCCCCAAGTACTGTCCTGTTAATCTCCCTGGAATGAGAACCATTGCTTTCATCTGATTAGCTGTCTGGGAATCTGTTCTCAGTGTAGCTCTGATTGCCAGTAATAAAGACAATTTGATTTTCCTCCTTGCCTCCGCTGCCTATAAAATTCATTTCAAACAGATAACATTACAATTTTACACAGACATCTTTAAAAAGTTGAAATGTTATTTCCCACAAAAAGATGAATCCACTGAACATCTTCTTGTTTTGGATTTGAGACACTCAGCAGAGAACCCCAAGAATGGACTTAGTGCCACAGGCAGATTGGCACAATTCTTTTTCTCTATTCTGGTTTTGCATGCAGCACCAAAACCAAATCCAGCAGGATGGATATGCTGAACTGGTAGTGTGTGCATCCTGCAGCAGGGCAGCATGCTGAGGGATCCGTAGATATCCATAGATATTAATGCCTCTGACATGTTATGCTGGCATCAACAGCTTTAATCTTTTATATTAACGAGGCATTGCAGTCTTTGCTAAGGTGTGAGTTATGGGTGTGTTTAACGTACCCATATTTTTCTGACTTTTGGCACTGTGTTGAAAGAGAATGCTGGGAAAGATTAAGTGCAGTCCCAGGCTTGCAAATAGAATGCAAGATTTGGTGATACCTATTTGTATTGTCAATTAAAGTTAGCTTCTATTCCATATGTGAGCTGAATGAGGCTTAATTACATGTTTACTTCAGAGCAGGCTGTTGTGATTGCATCACTGGGCAGTAAAGCCAGGCTCAAACTAACATGTAAATGCAGAAACAAACAGTACAGTTTCAGAAGTGATTATTTTGTATTTACATGGCAAATACTGAAATTTAATGTTGTAGTGCAGTGTGTGGGAAACTCAAGTTTTACCAGTTACTTACGATCACAGGGCAAGTGAAGTGGGAGGGGTGGCACATAATATGAGGGAGGATCTGGGCTGTATGGATCTTACAGATGGCAGTGACACACTTGAGAACCCCTGGGTAGAGATGAAGGAACAAGCAAATAAAGCAGGTGTTGTTGTGGGAGTCTACTATAGGCCATCTAGCCAGGATGACAGCACTGATGAACCGTTCTTTAAGGAACTAAGAGATACCTCTAGATCCGACTCCCTTGGCCTTATGGGTGACTTCAACTTCCCAGACATCAACTGGGAATTCTGTACAGCTGATATAAATAGGTTCAGGAGATTCCTAAAATACTTGATGATAGTTTCTTGGGACAGGTGCTGAGGGAGCTGACTAGGCAAGGTGCTCTTCTAGATTTGTCACTTGTAAATGGAGAGAGTATCATGGATGAAGCGGCCATTAAAGGGCATGTTGGCAATAGTGACCATGAAGTAGTAGAGTTTAAGATCTTTAGTGGCAGGAGGAAAACTGCCACCAAAATTTCAACCCTGCATATAGGGAGCACAGAATTCAGGATGCTCAGGAAATTAGTTGATAAAGTCCCCTGGGAAATTGCTTCCAAAAGTATTGGGGCCGATCAGTGCTGGTCAGTTTTTAACTGTTACCTTGTACCACCTTTTAAGAGCACAGGAACAAGAAATTCTAAAATGTTGGAAGTCATGAAGGTGGAGCAGGGTGGCTTGGCTGAGCATGGATGTTCTAATACTTAGGCAGAAAAAGAAAGTGTATGTGCACTGGAAGTGAGGTTAGGCAACACTGGAACACTGCAGAGATGCTACTCACCGTTGTAGGGAGAAAATGCATGCAACCTAAGCTCAAGTAGAACCAAAGCTGTATGGTACAGTGGGGGACAGCAGAATGGGGTTTTTTGAAGTATGTTGAGAGGAAACAGAGGACGAGGGATTGCATTGATCCGTTACTTGGTGTAGATCACCTCACAAACAGGAATGCAGACAAAGTAGAGATGTTTAATGCTTTCTCTGCTTTTGTCTTCAGCACCAACAATAAGACCTCTGGAGCCCTGAATTGGAGGACTGTGACTGTGGGAACAATACATTGCCAGGCCCCAAACTTGAGTGGGATTCATTGCTTGAGCTGGATGCATGTAAGTCTATGGGGCTCAATGAGTTTCATCCCAAGATACTCAAAGAGCTGGCTGATGTCATCACAAGACCTGTCTCAATTACTTTTTCAACTGTCTTGGGAATCTGGAGAGATCCCAGACAAGTGAAAACTGTCAAATGTCCCAGTTTTCAAGACGGGCAAGGGAGAAAATCCTGCTGATTACAGACCTGTCAGTCTCACTTTGGTGCCTGGCAAAATTATGGAGATTATCCTGGGAGTCATTGAAAAACACTTGAAAGACAATGAAGTCACTGGTCACAACCAACATGGGTTCATATTTAACGAACAGGACTTTCCTGTTAATAATTTCCTTCTATGCCCAGCACTGCCAACCAGTCAAGGGAAGGGACTGTCCCACTTTGCTCTGCACGGTGAGACCTCGTGTTGAGCACTGGGTGCAAGTTTGGGTGCCACAATATAAGAAATGCATAAAGCTATTAGAGAGCATCCAAAGGAGGACTGTGAAGATAGAGAAGGGCCTATAGACCAGGGTGTATGAGGAGTGGCTGAGGTCCCTGGGTTTGTTCAGCCAGTGGTGGCTTTGCCCCTAGCATCAACAGGGCGTCTCCTGTTTCAAAATGCACTTTTCCTGTCTCCCCCATTGCAGCCTCCCTCCTGCTTTTATTCTCTCCAGGGTCTGCAGGTTTTATTCCACTTGCACGCTGCATCAGTATGGCCAGTGCGTGATGCAGAGCCCAAGCGGAACACCTGCCTGCAAGCAAGCTCAACCATCTGCAAAACAAGATAACTGGCAAGGTTGACTCCCTAGCAAACCAAGATAAATGGTTCCAGCCACACATATCACTTCCCTTAAAATTGTCAGAATACTTTTTTCCACCCCAGGGTCTCTCTTCAGTCAGGGGCCTTTAGCTCCCTGACTCATAGTTCCAGAAGTATTTGGACAGTGCTCTTTGGAAAAGGAGCCAGCAGCTGAACTCAGTGATCCTTGTGCATATCTTCCAACTCGAAGATATGACACTGTGATCATTTGGTTGAGCTGCCTGCTGAAGTCAGATGTTTCACTAAAGAAGCAGACAGCAATGGGAATCTACCATCAGCCCAAGAGCTGCCGTGATCCTGTGTATTATGGGAGGTTTAAGAACGCAGACGCAGCAGACTGGAGATGTCAGTTTTGCACTGATTGTGTTTTCCAATGTACTGAACACAGTAGCACTGCTTTGTCATCAAATGTTTGAGAAGTGCTTGAAAAGTAATACACACGTGCACACTGTGAAACTTCAGTTCAAAAAGTCAAACGAAAATACATTGCACATTACTGCATTTTAAAAAAAGAGCTTAACAGTATTCCCGTCTTTAAAAAGCCCAGTCGGTGGCACACCAGAAAACAGACTCTAGAGACTGAAGGCCTTTTTGGTGGTTGCTAATGCAGTGATGATTTCCTGTTTTAAGCTAAAAGTATCAATAACTCCAGTTACAGAGAAAAGCCTTCAGGGGAAAAAGAACTTATGTCAGAGGAGCTCATTGGACTGTTGAAATAACAATATTTTATAGATCTAACAAACAAGCTATTCCCAGCCCGGTAAGCAACATTCTTCAGCTACAACAGCAGGTCAGCTACAACAGAAATTAATTTAGCTCAAAAATGCATGCAGCTTGTAGTACCATCCACAGCATTACAGGATTAATTTGGCAGCACTTCCCATTCAAGACTGGCTCTCCATGAGACAGCTCCCAAAGGGTGAGCACAGACTTGCCCTTAATTACATGGAATGCTTTGGGAAATGCTGTGTTTAATTTATCCACTGTTGGCTGGATAGGTATTTCCCTTTGGCATCAACTGTATTAGGAAAGTTTCATCCATCCCAACATAACAATGTCTACTTGAAAGATGGTCGCAAATGAGCAGCAGTTCTGCATGATTAAAACAGATTGGAGGATACTCCTAAAACAGGCCTTCAGAACAGCTTGAATCAGGAAAATGTTTGCTGATTAGGCCATGTGGTAAAATGGCAGTAAAGGACCTGATGGGGGTCAGCTCAAATCGATTCCCTCTTGGAGTGCTTGATTGCCATTGTCTCATCTCAGTCAAGAGTTAGTGATGAGCTGAATATATTAAATGTCAACTATGGTTTCCATTTACATGTAGATGAAAAGTATAAATTTGGTGTATGAAGAGGTTTTCTACAGAGAAATACCCATTAATCAACTAGGGAAGGTGACCCACTTGACTGTTAATTGCTAACACGAAAGATTTTGTGGATGATATGTTGGCTGGAGGCCATCTCCAGCACAGCGATCACAAGATAAGTGTTCTCAATCCAAGGGAAAGCAAGGAGGACAGTCAGCAGAACTGCTACTTAGGGCTTTTGTGGGGCTGCTTTGGACCTATTTAGGGACCTGGTTGACAAGATCCTTTGGAGGCAATTCTAAAGGGCAGTGGTATCTAGGAACATAAGACATTCTTTCAAGACATTCTTGAAAGGCACAGGACCAGGCTAAAAAATGAGCCAGCAGGGAGGAAGACCAGTCCGGCCAAGCAGAGAGCTTCTTCTGGAACTTTTACTGAAGTAAATGATGATAAGAAGATTTTTTAAGTACATAAACAAGAAAAGAAGAACTTAGGAGAATCTCCATCCTTATTGGATGAAGGGGAGTGACAAGTGATAAGGCAAAGACTGAGGTACTCAATGCCTTCTTTGCCACCATCTTCATTAGTGAGACTGATTCTTCTCAGGGTACTCAGCCCACTGAGATGGAAGACAGAATCAGGGAGCAGAATGAAGCTCTTATAATCCAAGGGAAAATGATTAGTGACCTAATATACCACTTAAATACTCAAAAATACATGTAGTTGGATGAAATCCACTCAGTGTCTACAAGAAGTGCAGGAAATCACTTTACACAGAAGTGCAAGAGGAGGACTCAGGAAACTACAGGCTTGTTAATCTGATTTAGGTGTCAAGGAAAGTTATGGAATAGATCATCCTGAGTGCTGTTATGTGGCATGGACAGTATACCCAGGTGATCTGACCTGGTCAGCAGGGATTGGATTTGATGATCTCTTAAAGTCCCTTCCAACCCCTGTGATTCCGTGATTCTGTTATTCATGAAAGGCAGGTCCTGCCTGTCTAACCTGATCTTATGAACAAGATGACTCACTTAGTGGACAGAGGAAAGCTGTGAATGTTGTTTACTTGGACTTCAGCAAAGTATTTGATACTGTTTCCCATGGTCTTCTGGTGGAGAAACTGACTGCTCATGGCTTAGATGTATGTACAGTCTGCTGAATAGAATACTGTTGGATGGCCAGGCCCAAATGATTGTTGTGAATGAAGTTAAATCTTTTTGGCAGCTGTTTAATATATTTACCAATTATATTGATGAGAGGATTGAGTGCATCCTCAGTAAGTTTGCAGATGACAAAGGGACGGTTCATCTGCTTGAGTGTAGGAAGGATTTGCAGAGGGATCCGGACAGACTAGATCAAAGGCATCTGCCCAGTCACATGATATTCAACTTGCCAGATGCTGCACTTCAGTCACATCAACTCCATGTGGTGGTATAGGCTTGGGGAGAAGTGGTCAGAAAGCTGTTGGGCAGAAAAGGACCTGGGGGTGCTGATCAACAGCCAGCAGTGTGCCCAGGTAGCCAAGAAAGCCAATGGCATCCTGGTCTGTATCAGAAATAACGTGGCCAGAGGGACTGGAAAAGTGATAGTTCCACTGTACACGGCACTGGTGAGATTGAAAACTAGAGGAGTTTTCATCCAGGGAGGTGAGTGTTGGGCTGTTTACTCAGGTGACAAGTGATAGGACATGAGGCAAGTTGTGCCAGGGGAGGTTTGACTTGGATATCAAGAATAATTTCTCCAAGGAGAGGGTGGTGATACATTGGAACAGGCTGCCCAAGGAGGTGGTAGAGTCCCCATCCCTGGAAGTATTGAAGAGGTGCTTAGGGATGCGTTTTGGTGGTAGACTTGTTTTAGTTGAGTGGTTGGACGTGAAAATCTTAAAGGTCTTTTCTAACCTTAATGATTCTGTGATTATATTCTTCATGTAAAGAGAAAAATTGTGTGTTGATGTAGGGATGTGTAATTATAGGTGGTTACTCTTATACTTGATGACTGTCAAAGGAATATTCTCAGTCCTTAGTCTTTGTGTTAAATCATCTTTCTGATGTAGGGAAGGCTCAGGAGCTATTGGAACATTTGAATGGCAACTCAGACAAACCCTGAAAAAGGGACTGAGCATGGAAACGAGCCTTCTGGGACTGCAGGGTGCTTGCTAGGACAGCCCCAAATCACAGGTGTGAGGTAAGTGCCTACAGAGTTCTGGGGCCAATGGATTAGAGAGGAAAGCAGGTTTCTCAGTATGACTGTGTGTGAAGTAGCTGAAGCGTTATTTTTCTTTCCTTTTTATCACACAGAGAGACAGCAGTTAAAATAATTGAGTAGTTTTGACAATCTCATCCTTAATACGAAGTGACAGTTCTTCTTAATGCATGATATCAGATGAAGTGTTGCTTAGACTAATTTAACCCTATGGATGTATATCATTCTACGCTTTAGCACCTGAAATAGAATTTTAAGTTTCAATGCTGTATCCTGATCCCTATATTTAGCAATTCTTGTTTCAGAGGTATTCAACTAGTAAATCCCTATGCTTCTGTTTTATATAAATCCGATTTCAGATATCTGAATTTAAAATTTGGCTGGACTTGCATGAAAAGCTCTGCAAAGGTAAAGACAGCTTGCTTTGGAGGCGGCAAAGCAGAAGTAGCTCCCACTGAGAAGTAATGATCCGTACTTTGGTGCATGTTCTTCCAACCGGGTAGTTGATCACATCTGATAGTGCTGGTTTTTCCACTGTGAGTAACGCCGCCATTTCAGCTCCCTCCTCTTTGCTGGTGCAAACCATGGTTGTTAACAAGTCCTACTATACCTACAGGTGTGGATGCCAAAAGCACTTAGCAGGCTGTGATTCAGTTCTGCAGACAAAGACAATGCATTCTATACATAAAGAAAAATATTCTTTTAGGATAGTAGTAGCCTTATTCTCTAACAGGAAGAAACTATCTGAGCAGAATGCTGCTCTTCTCCAAAGGCAATGGCTCTGCAGAGATAAAAATGCCAGTGTTTGTATATAGCCAGTCCTTGATGTAAATGTAGGATCATTATTATTAATACTAAACTTGCAATTCTAAAGTAACCTGCATAGAGGTTGGAGACAAACCCTCTCTGCTCCTTAGTGGTATCTGGATTCATCTGGCAGCCCTGCAGAAATTAAGCATTTCATGATACGTTACCAGTTTCACACCATGATGGCACTCTGGTAGGTGAAGCACAGTTAGTATCATGATGACATTACCTTGTGACGTGTGTATTCAGTGAGTTGTACTAAGAATTAAAAAAAAAAAATCGAACAAAACCCAGCAGCAATAGATGCAATATCTGCCTTACAAAGAATAAATCACAATATTATGAAATGTTGATGCCGGAAGAATCAGTGCTGTTGTACATAAGGTTAGAGCTCTCTGAAACACCAAGCATGTGGCTTTTCCTTAGAATCACAGAACTATAGAATGGCTTGGGTTGGAAGGGACCTCAAGGATCACCAAGTTCCAACCTGCAGGGTCACCAACCTCCATATTTAATACTAGACCAGGCTGCCCAGAGTCCCATCCAACCTGGCCTTGAACACCTCCAGGGATGGGGCATCCACAACCTCTCTGGGCAGCCTGTTCCTTAAAGCAGAGCAAGACTTGAAAAGCTGTCTGAACAGGTCCTGGGCAACTTCAGCAGAGGGGTTTGACCAGGTCATCTCCAGAGGTCCCTTCTAACCTTAACTGTTTTGTAATTCTGTGTGATGTTGTTAATGGACGATGAGCTTGCATAGACTGATTTTTGTAAAAATACAGAGAGGCAGATGGCAGTTAAAATGCTAGTTTTGTGGAGCTGATATTATGTTACGAGCTACCTAACCATCTAATCACAGACTCAAATGCTACCATCCAAAGCAGACCATCACTAAATAGGAGTTTGGTTTGACCAAAATTTCACTAAAGGGTTAAGGTAGCAGAGTCTCTACCTTTAGGGCAGAGATTTAAAAGTTAAAATTAAATAAAAATTAAATGTAGGCTACTTTGTCCTACAAGATTATTTCAAAATTGAAGCCATTGCTACAGTTTATATATATGTTTAAGCTGGAATTAGTTACTGCTGTAATATGCTGATAGGATATCCAAACTACTCCTCTTTTATTGTGTGCTTCATCACTTGGCAAAACACGTTTTATTCTTGTTGTGAGCTATAATTCTGAATACAGTAGAGAGGAAGAGAATCTTTGGCTTCTAATTTCTACATACAAGTTAAGTGAAAGTGCTTGGGACCAGCTGTTTTACTAATTTAGTTAGCTAGCTGCCTCTGTCATCTATATCAGCCTGGCACTGGCCTATAGAGCTGGTGCCCATGCACCTGTGAGCTGATGCTGTTGTATATCACCAGCCATCACCTCTTCATATGGATGTCTGTTTTTCTGTCCTTCTCTGATACATAACTGCCAATACCGCCCAGTGATCACACCAAGCTGAATGTTTAAGTTCAGTATCACAAAATAACTTTATCTTCATTTCATTCATGCCTGTATGCGTTCTCTCCCTATGTCAAAATTACTGATAATTCACTGCAGCAGTGCCTTCTGATAACCACCTACCTGAGTCAGCTGTGGTGGAAACTGAACAGCCTTCCTCATATGCAGTGGTTCTGTTGTCCCAGCTGCCAGTATTAGAAATCCTGAGCAATCTCAGTGTGTTTGATGCTGTTTGGATGTGACTCTATCCATAATAATGGAGTTAAGGTCATTTTAAAACTCTTGGCTGAAAAACAAGGCATCTACTGAAACTGGCACGCTTAGGAAGTATACCCTTTCTCTGTGTATGGATGCTTTATCAGCTACACTAACTGCTTCCTCATGCAATATAGCAAAAGGACTGAGGAACATAAAATGTCTGTGATTTATTTATTTATTTGTATTGCATAGCTTTTTGCTCAACCACACTGCCTTGTTAGACTGCCTGGATGAGTGTGTTCTCAAAGTTTCCATGCAGAAAGTGTTCTTTCATGCTAGCCTGATAAGTTATTAAGAGAAAAAATTGCACTGAAAGCATGCAAGGCCAGCAGTATGGGAACGTGGGTGGAGAACAGTGGAAAATGGGATTGTTGGGGGTGGAGCTGGAGCTGTGCTCTTCCACGTGCCTGCGCTTGCTGTGATTTGTCTTGTTTTTGTGACTGTTTCAGGGACAGCGAGACACCCCATTGCACAGTAGATGGAATGTTTATGACTACATTTGCATCCTTTAATGGACACTGAATTAATTTAAATCAAAGTTGTAAACGCTTTGACAGTGAGCCTGGCAAGGTGGTGGCATGAAATGAGCCATAGAGGATACTCTTGGCTGGAGCTAGCATCTCCCTGGGCTGCCGCTAGCCAGTCGTGGGCACTCCATCCTGCAGCACCCAGGGCTCCTCCTGGGCAAAGCTCTTCCTTTTAGCTGTTTCCTGCCAGAATCTGGGGATGCTTTGGCTGGGAGTTGGGGGAATCAATAAAATGAACTGAAATAGGTCCTGGTTGCTCGTACCTGCTGCTTCCTTGGCTGTTGCTTCCACGTTCCTCTCTCTTGCTGGCTGTGCAGGGGGCAGAGGATCCTCCCTGAAGGGCTTTGCGGGATTGGGCCACAAATGCACGTTGCTACAAAAGAGGAATGATTTTTCAAGGATTGCACACAGAAGCATGAAAATCTGGTAGTACAGCAAGATAGGATTGTTGTAAGGGTGTCTGAAATTTGAAATTTGGGGTGTTAAAGTGCAGAGTCAGTAAAGCACAAATTGAAGTCATTTATTCACCAGAAAAGGAGAATAATTCCTCGTAGGGATAAACCTAAATTTGTCTGACTAGCACAGTATTTCTGCTTCCTCGTGTAACATCCATTACTTTTCTTTCGGAGTGGCAGGATGTGGATGCAGGCCGTCTGTTTGTACGGTGCAGGGACAGCAGAGGGCAGCAGGAGCCTGCTGTCTGCCTGCACTGCATCAGGAAAGCAGCCCCGGAGCACGCTGAAGGGAGAAGTCTGCAGTGATGCTTTTCTGTTTAAAAGATTGTTAAGTCCTTCATTAAGTTTGGACCCTGTGAATCTGAGGAGGCGTAAACCATGTCGTCCATTAATTGCCAGTGTTTGATAAATACTGAATTTTCCATTCTAGCAAGACTGAAATGCAATTTGGAGAAAACAGCACTTCCGAGCTAAGGCTGACTCCTGGCTCCTTTGCTTTTGTTTCTTGACAATTATGTCAAAGCCACCAGGTGGGGATAAGATCCCTTTTAGTCTCATATTGGAGTTTCCATCCCCAGTTACGTATTTGGTTTGAGTCTTTCAGCAGTGTAGTAATGGTAAAACTACAAAGCAAGCAAGTTAAACTCAGCTCCCCTCCCCGGAGACGTCCCAGGCCAGGGTGGATGAGCAACCTGGTCTGGTGGGAGGTGTCCTTGCCTATAGCAGGGGGGTGGACATAGATGATCTCTAAGGTCCTTTCCAACCTAAACCATTCTGTGATTCTGTGATGGCTGTGGAAGGCAAAAGGCTAAGATCGGTTTCTTTGCTTTTACCTTCCACTCATCACTGAGCAAAATATCACAACACCATATCACACAGCACCAGTAGTGCTGGTGGTTGGTGGGCAGCAGTGGTTAATGATTTCCCTTCTACTGCAGTATTGCAGATGCTGAGACCTCAGGCACATCTGTATTGTGCAGTATTTGCTTCTGAACAACATGGATTTGGCAGCTTCTAACAGAGTAATTATTTGAGATACTTCTGATAGCATACAAATATGTTTTTATTGGCTGATAATGTGGAAATAAATGGTTTTAATTTTCCAAAATCTCTATTGTAAGCATTGCATCTTACTTACAGATAGTCTGTCACTAATCTATGTTTCAACCTGAAGTCCTTCTTCCCCTTTAACTAAACCTAAAAGTTCTAAGTGGCAAGAAAGTTTTGGATCATTTTAGGGAAGCACTTCCAGTGCTTTTTTGAATTATCCTTAGATATAATTCACTTCTAAAATTAGCAGATGCAGATATCCTTTCCCAAAATTTTTATAACTGAATGTCCATCTGGTCAAAAGAGTACCCTGCCTTGGTAAGCATCTCCTGCTGTTGTTAGTATTTGTACAGGCAGCCTTGGCAGAGCCTCCTTGTACCATCTACTGTGTAGCAGTGAAAGAAGTTGGGGCTTTTGCAGTCTATTTTAGTTATATATATTATAGATAAATACATAGATATAGTACAAGCACTATATATATAAACAGTCTTTAGATGGAAATTTCAACCCTTACAATGGGAGAAACAATGAGTTATCACCAGATAAAGGTGGCAGGCTTAGCCTGATATTATTTCATCTTGTTTTTTAACTATTTTATTTCTTGACCTTCTATCTCAGAGGTATTAAACCATCATTTCCTATTTATTTCCCTGTTTCTCAAACCACAACATCCCCCTTTTCCTTCTTTTGCTGGAATGATTTGCATATGGTTATGGTTTCGCTTCATTCCCCAAGAAGGATGGACAAAGTAAGGTCAGATATCATGGGCTTTTGTGGCATCAAGGTGCTGTCTTAGTAGGAGAACAGCACACAGCTGAATATCAGCACTGGTCTGAGTGGCTCTGCTGTTCATACACTCAGATCACAGTGGGTATTCTTCACCTTACATCTTTTATAAGAAATTATTTCACTAGGTGTGGTTTTAGCAGACTTTCAGTGCAAGGTTTTTAAGGTAAAAATCAAGTGAGTTTTTTAGCCCCATGAGTCCAGCAGTCTGGGTATATGCAGAGCAAGGAGGTCCCCATGCGTGGGCTGTGATTCTGGCATCAGAAGACAGTAGCTGAGATGCTTAAATATAAACTGTTCACGTTTTGTCTTAAGTTTAGACTGACTCTTCTGGAACATGTTAATGGCTCCTCTTGTCACAGCTCAGTGGAAGTTTGCTCTTTGCAGTAGTTATGTGATGGAGGAGCGTGACACATCACTGTGCAGTGCACAGTGTGCTTCTCCGTGTCCCTGAGGCTCACTGTGTCCCTTCTCCAGGGACTTCCAAAGCAGCATACTGTGCTGTGTATCTGTGGGCCATATTGATGACCTGGCCAGCCACTTGTGTTAGAAATCTGTGAGAGCTGGGGTGCTCCA
The DNA here is from genome assembly GCA_028571105.1 of Tragopan temminckii. Taxonomy (NCBI): domain Eukaryota; kingdom Metazoa; phylum Chordata; class Aves; order Galliformes; family Phasianidae; genus Tragopan; species Tragopan temminckii. Next base: position 2,555,790 of record JAOWBP010004313.1, on the reverse strand, counting down.
CAAGGAGCACTTACACTAGAAACAGCAGCCTGCCATCTCTCCTGGGAGAGTCCCTGCTACCAAGGTTATTAAATCACTGGTAATGAATTTACTGTGTATGGTAACCGTTGAGTCCTGGCCTGAACCACTGATTGAGCACCTGGGGAAAGGACCCGGTCAGCCCTGGGAGCACAGGTGAAGGCAATTTAGCTGTGTGATAGGAAGGGCTGCAGCCTGGCTGCACCTCTCTTAGACCCTATTTAAGGGCTGACTGCCCCGGGGGTGGGTTTGTGTAAGATTTCTAGTTGGAGATCTGTCTCTTTTGTGGAGTTCTGCCTATGTGCCTAGATTTTCTGAGGTAGGTGAGCACTTTTCCTTTGTAACACCATTCCATTTGTGCTAGTCCCTTTGCTACTGCATTCCCGTATTGCCCCTCTGCTCATTGACCTTTCTGATTGTAACGCTGTGTAAAAGGAGGAAGTTTTCTCTCCATCATTTTCCGAACTAATTTCCTATGAAGAAAACTGCCAGGAGACTGACTGAAGGGTATTTCTACGGAGGCTCAGCTGGCTTCTCTAGATAGCTGGAGGTCCCAGCATGTGTTTCCATTGCAGGGACAGAGGTTTGCCATGAGGCTGGTGATTCATTACCTTTCTCCAACTTAAAAGCTTGATTAGAATGGCTCATAAAGCATCTTCCCTAATCTGCTTGTCCTGTACCCAGTCACATGTTAAGCCACGCTCTGTTGCATTGCAAAGCAGTGTGGGAAGGGAGAGCTGAAGAGTTGAGCAAGGCTATATTAACAGACAACGCAGTGCTTGGTAATAAAACCAGCAGGTGCTACGCTTTGCCCTTTGGCAATGCAACCTTCAATAATTCAATTATCTGGATGAAAAAGGCTACCTTAATTATTTAAAGGCTGTGAAAAAAAGTGTAGTTAAATAATTTTTCATACTATAAGAAGTCATTTTAGCACGGCGTGGTGAAATTTTTCAAGGATACGTTATTTCTTTTCACTTTGCACTGACAGACTTTTGTTAATCTTCAAACTGTAACCCCAAACTTGCATTCTGTTTTCTTGCAGGTAAGTCTGGCTTGGTGTGTTTGAACTGTGCACTTTGGGAATGGGAGTGAACAAAGTAAGCCTTCCCCAAGGTGTTCCGGCCTGTTAACAAGGTCAGAGTGCTGTCTTTTATTTTTGAGCTCTAATACTGTAAATTGAAATGAAGCTGGACTGGATGATGTAACTGCGGGTTGATACAGGTGTGCAGACTCAATGGGATCTCCCTGTTGTGTCAGATGTGAATGCCACATAACAAATATGTGTTCTTGAGAATTATTTTGTGTGCTGTTTCTCCAGTTCATTCTTAAACCAGGAGTGAATGGAGATAATACAAAATACACTACTATTACCTTACAGGGCAATGCAACTTTCTCTAAAGCTTTCTTAGTGAACATTGAAATGGGTTCTCCAACTACAACAGTTTTGCAGATGTAAAAATGTGTCTGCTTTTAAACAGAGCCAAGTTAACAGGTCTCACACTGAAAAGCTTACTTTGTAGATCATCCAGAACTGATTCTCTCTCATTAATCAACTGGCAATAGGATCTTGCTTTCAGTCAGTAAGATGCAGCTGTTGAACTGGCATGCTTTGCTTCCCACCTGAACCTTGCTCTGTGATAACTCCTGCTAGCAGAAAAAAAAAACCTCCTGACTTTGCAAGCTTCCTTGCATTGGAATGAGCAGACTTTGTTGAGATGCTGTTACGTTCACTGTATGAAGTTTTTCAACTTTGTTCACCCTCTCTTCTCCCACTACCTCCAAGAATAGTTAAATTCATCTCTCATCGAATTCAGGTGTTAACTTTCTTTTGAAGTGTTGTTTGGATATAAATCAAATGATGGCTTCTTCAGATGCTTGTACTGTCCTCCTGATTCCTCTTTGTGTTCCAGTGCCAGTAACAAAAACCTTTTTTGCAGTATTTCTTACACACATTTTGCGATACCTGTTCATAGCTGTGTCACTGCAATGCTAGGTACAGGACAGATACTGGATGGTCGAGATGCAGGAAATGTCACAAAGCACCTTCTTTTGCAGTCATTTCTGAAGCTTTAAGTCGTTCACTTTGCAAATAGAGATGTTTTGATATTTCATCTGGACTCTAATATAAGCTACTCATTAATCATATTCATTGATTAATTTTGCAGCTGCTCTGTATTATATGAATTACATTATCCTATCTCAATAACAGTTTAGATCAACCAGCAAAATTTTATATAAATGCTAACCAACTTTTTTATGCTTGGCTCCTTCCCTTCCCCTCTCCTAATACAGATGTATACCATTGATTCTGTCATTACATGTGAAAATTTTCGGTGCCTTTTCATGCCCAACATGCTGAGCCTTTGGCACCCAGATGTACACCTCCTCCACGCTCTTAGATATCCTTACCACTCTCTGCCTGGGGAGTTCTGCAACAAGGAGCAGTCTCCACCTACTTGAAACAATTTATTCATTGCCCCCGGGAGCAGTAATTATCACAATAAATCATGTAGATTGCATGTTATCAATGGAAAAAGCATGCTGCCATGCAACAAGGCTGTGTGGTGTTTCCTTTTATTTTAAAGCACTCTGAATCTATTAATGGAAGGGGGTTTAGATGTGGAAGTGCCATCCGTCATGTCTCATTGCAATAAAAGGCAGACTTGTATTTCAGCATCTGTTTGACACGTATAAATGTCTCTTTCAGGGCTTTTTAGATGTAAACAGATAAGATGTTAATAGATGTGAATACGAATACTGATCAATCAAATAATGCTTTAAAAATAAACATCAGGTGAAGCTCACATTTAAAGAAATGTACACAAAATAACCTTCTGTAGAGGCACTGAATGCAAAATGAAGATGCAGGTCACAGCATATGCAACGGTCATTACTTCGGCTGCTGAAATGATGTTGAGGAGTTGAGGAGTTAAGTCAAAAATGACCACTTTTGAACATGTTGTTCATGTGTTCCTATTGCTTACTCTGGTATGTGTCAGAAATCAGCACTATGGTCAATTTTACTGGGGTTTAGGATTTCATTTTTAAAAATATACCTCTTTTGTATGTCTCTCATACAGAACAGTCTTCCTTTGTTGTCCTCAGGAGAACTATGACATGCAAAGAAAAGTACTCTGCTTTAAACAAACTGCATTCTGAATAGCAGAAGTAGGATTGGCAGTCATCTGAAGTAGTAACTCTTCTGTGTGGTGTCTGTAGAGAGCTGCAGTGCAGGTTTAGAGCTTGATTGGCTGTGAAACAAGGAGCACTGATAAGTGTGTGTATGTGGGATTCCTTCCTGTGAAAGAAAATTGTTGCAGAAAGCATCTTCTCCAGTTCACCTGGTGGGGTGTACTTTGAGGATCAGCTGTGGCATTGCGCTCTGAAATGTACTGTGGCAGCCTGTAGGTTGTGCTTTATAGCTTTACAGTGCTGGCAGAATCCTCCTTGTCACTGTCTTTGTAAGAAGGAGAACAAGCCAAAACCTATTGCTCTTGGATAAAAGTAGGGAGGGAGGCTTGTGAGGAGACTTCTGATTGGGAGGGTATTGAGATATCAGTAGTAGAAAAGCAACAAGAGAGCACAGAGATTGAGTGAATTCCTACTTTTGAGATATTTGTAACTTTCATAGAAAAATGAGTCAGTGTACTTCTTTTGTTTAATATTGAATCAGCATTTGTAAAGGCTGTGTTTATTCAGTGTCTGTGCACTGTTGTTAAGGGAATGGAGTGCAGAGCTGTAACACATTTAAACATGTTTTTAAACATTTTTCTTAGCTGTGTTTGTCTGGAGGGCTGGGATTAACAGAGGAGCCTTGCAGGGTGCAAGACACACCTTCATTTTAAGCCTTTCTACTTGATTAAGTGCAGCACAACACGAGCATGGGTAGGTTTTATGAGATATTTCTTTGAGTGTGATGTGACCTAAATGGTATTTGTAATACTATTTGAGCATTTTTTCAAAAGAAATTGTTAACACGGTTGGGAGGGGAAGAAAATAAAGGTTGTAAAAGCATACTTACTCTTTGAACCTTGCGGTTCTGAAACCCAAATTTACTCCTTAGCCCTAAGGTAGAGAGACAGTGGTGGGTTAACCATAGTCCTGTTTACTGGGAGTGCTGAGCACTTGTTTTTAGCTGTGGTTCTCTGAGTACCCACGGGCTAGGAGACTGATTGTGCTGGTGTTCACGTATATAGACGTCTTTGATTTTGAATGAAATGAAATATGAGGCAGAATTGTTTCTCAGCTTTAGCCACAGAGTCAGAATTTCACACTTTTCCTGCTGTAGATTTGTGTATTTGTCAGGCATGGTCTTGATGCTGAAGAGCAGCACATTGAAATCTCAGAGCAGGCTCAGCCATTGCGGTCCTTGAAATGTCAGCCAGCTGCCTGCAGCCCTGTTTGTTCCAATGATGGAAAGCAGTACCTACATCAAGGTGCCTGGGCAGCCTGTGATTTATGAAGCCCACAACACGGTCCTGGCAATAAGAAATGTCTGCAAGACAAAGCATATTATTCATAAGATTTCTGTTAAGTAATTTATGTAAAAATTGAAGATTTGTGTTGCAACCTCATTTTATCATCTGTTCTTTGAACATTTTTTTCCCCGAGGTGGAAGTCGGATGCTTGGTAGTGATTTATATAATGAGAAGTTCACTGGCTTTTCAAATGATTTCTTCCCAGTTCACAGGTGCACGCTGAGTGCCGTGTCATGGAGATTGAGCTCAGTTATTGCCAAACCCAGAAGCAAACTTGGTTTGTTCTGATATTTGTTGTGATGGGAAATTGTAAATACGTGTCCTTCTCAAACACTGTTTAGGTTTTGCAGAACTTCAGTCCATTCACAAGGGGACTAGCATTAAACCAAACTTCCTGTGGGAAGAAAGACCTCCTATAGTGAGATAACAGTTATTCAGTTCACAGCACCATTTCCAGTCTTCTCAGTAGAATGAGGCTGCCCCATATGCCACCCATTAGTGGCAGTGCTTGCCATCCTGATAAAGAATGTCTGTTCCTTCCAGTAACACAAAAACTGTGATCTCTGAATTTGTTAGGGTTACGAATCTGCTAGCTCAGCTTTGTCTTCAAGTAGGTTTCTGTATTTCAGATCTCCTTCAGTATCTCTTCTTTTCACCTTTGTTGCTATCGCTATTGAAAAAGCTTGAAAATAGTGTGTGTAGGACCAAAGGTTTCTGTGCCACTGTATCCTGTATGGCAGCATCCTTACAACCAACAGATACCTGTGATGCTGAACTCCATCACAGTGCTGCCCATCTGCTTGGGAGTTCAGTCATAACGTTGCATCACATAAAGATGGACAACGCTGAAGTGTAGCCGACCACTTGCTCTTGGCTCTTGAGCTGCTCTTGTGCCTGAATCACCAATGTTTTGCTCCCAATAAAGGCAATATTTTGCCACTGGGTAAATGTAAAGATTGAGGAGACAAATGCTCTACACCAAGGAAACGCTGTGCCTTGTGGTAGGAAGCATGACTGTAAACCCGTCTGCGAAGTCTCAGACCACAGGAAGATTTTTTTCAGTTGCAGGTAGTCTCCTGTATATGGAACATCAGCTTCTTTTTTCTGTTTTCAACTCGTACCCAACTGACTTGAACCCCACACTTCAGTCTGCTTTAAAGTTGTCCCTTCTTCTGCAGAAGGGCCTTAAAAGAGGATGCATCTGTTCCATAGCTTCAGTGTCTTCTCTGGGTTCTCAGAAGTAATTTGTTTCTTCTGTAAGCATCTCCCTCGATTACTGCAATGTGCAGCTCTGTGATTTTTCTGTATATAGCCCCATGATTCTTTATCTCTCCTTGTTTACTAAAGCCATTAGCATTTCAGCAGGTGAATAAATTGCCTCTATGATGCAGTTGTTGCAACTGAATGTGATTCCCTCATTCTTCACAGGTTTACTAGATCCTGGCTATATCCATCAGAGATTGTAGTCCTGGAGGGGGGTTTTTGTTCTGTTATTTGATCTGAGGTGAGAAGTGTCCATGAGGTCTGTGCACTTCTCTATTTACATGCATCAAGAAGTCATTTGTTGATGTGTCTGAAATGTAAGCACAGTGTATGGAAGCGCTATACTTTGTCTCACTGAATTCAAAGTTTACCCTCTGAGCTAACAGCTTGTCAATAATTTAGCCAAGACCAGGGGGTGGCACCTGGCCTATCAGAGAGGTATTAGCAGCACTGAAGACTTGGGGTCAACTCATGCTTTGGGAGGAGGAAGTGGGATTTACCTCTGAATTAGTTAAGCATTAACCAGTGCGTGATCAAACAGGGGAGCCTGAAGGTAAACCAACCAGCTGTATGTGACAGGAGCTTGTGACAGTAATGAGGGTTTTAATGCTTCCTCGTGTTTCCGTGCTCATTCCTGAGAGCTGATGCCAAGCAGCACATCTCGCTGTTGGAGCAACCCCTGGGGAGAGTGAGGAAACCCTGAATGATTTGCTTTTAACTTAACACCTAGTTTCTTGTTAACTGCTAAACTATTAAGACATAATTTGCCTTCCACATGTTAAGAAATTGGACAGCAATCATTAGAAAAAAAATGGGAACATCGTTATCATAGGAAATTATTATCCAGCGTGGAAAATTGTAGTTATTTGCAGTCTTTTAGGTCCTAAAAATAATCTAGCCTAGTTATTACTTGCCTTCTGGGAAACTGGTTGTCTCTTTTTCCCAGCAGCCCCATAGCAGCAGCTGGCACAAACTACAACCAAGCTCCTCTGTACGTCAGGTGTGAATTACGGTGGCTGGCAGTGTTTGCACACTTCTTATGCGCTATTTGTGGAGAGCAGGCATTGCTGTTTGACAGTCCCCGTGTCATTCACCAGTCAGCACTGAGAAAGATGAAACAACGCATGGATTTCCCCACACTTATTTCAGGAAATCGTCGTTAACTCAAAATGTAGAGTTACTCCCACAGAGTTCTGTGGGTCTCGGAGGGAGCCTGGCCTGGGCATGAGAAGCAGGATCAGATCGGAGCTTTCCTTTGGCATTGCCACATGGCATTTCTAGTTATGCCCTGTGAGCCTCTGCAAAAACTCCTCAGCCTCCTTGAGATTTATGTCTTTTAAATATGAATGGCCAGTTAACACCTTTTCCTGAATCCAGTTATAAATATTTATTTTTCTTAATCCCTCTCCATTATTCATCCCTAGCAGCCTACGGATGCAGCTTTGTCATTGCTGCTGGAGCCCTGCTCTGAGCAGCTGGAAATTGCCCATGGCCACAGTGCCGTGATGGCTGCATGGTGTGTGAGCCTGGGCTGCGTGTTTCTGTGACCTGCACAGCTGCAGAGGACTTATTTACTATCTTTTGCATAGCTGCTTGCAGCTCTAATCTCTGAAAAGAGAAAGGGAGAAAGCTGAGACGTGCCACTAAGTAACTTTGAAAAGGCTTTCTCATGAAGCAAGCCTCTAATGGAGTACGCTATGGAGAAATGAGTGCTTCAATGCGTATGACAAGCTAGGGAGCTTTGCACAGTCTGCTTGTCAAGCAGCAGCTTGCATCTGCAGCTCTTCAAGGTTCTGTTCAGGGCTGTGATGAAGGGAAAATACCTGCAAATAAACGGGCTGCCTTCCAGTGTGAGGTATGTCTTTCAGACCACGGGTTCCAAACAAATGTGTTGTTTTCCTCCATGAATAGATAGCCTTTCTTAAGGTCTTAATGCGTGTTATGTGACATGATGTCAGCTAAACTCACTATTTAAGTAAGCAGTGATTGACTGTGAGCTTTGGTTCTTCTAAAAAGGACAGCAGTGTGTGACAGCAGTCCCATAGCTCCCAGCAGCGTTGGATTGCTGCCACAAAACGGACAAACTTTAATCCAATGCAGAGAGCTTTGAACAACTAATTATCAGCTTTGTGGAAGCTGATCTCCTTGTAGACAATTCTGAATGTTTTCTGTTGTGGTTGTTTTACATTAAGATTCACTCTAGCTGTTGGAAGTGTGAACTCGCATGATTTAAATAACAATGTCTACCAGTCGTGTAAAGAAAGAACTACTTCCACTTTTATAGGCTAGAAAAAGAGTGTTTGTGTTGCCATAGCTGTGCAATGCTTTATTTCTTGCAGTGCTTTCTCTAACCAGAAAGCTGAATTTACTTCTGTCTTCAAGCTATTGATTGGCTCTTAGAGTTGAATATGTA
>JAOWBP010004313.1:2526427-2541268 GCA_028571105.1 Tragopan temminckii | reverse complement strand
CAGTGCTTACTGGAAGAAAAAAGTCATGAAAGTTTTGGTTTGTTGGTTGTGTGCTTCAGCTTTAACTTGCCATGCATTTGTGTGTTTCCCTTCCTTCCTGCTGCTTTGACTTCTTTTCTTTAACCTGTTATGCTTAATTAGGAGGTGCCTGGTGATAATTGTTGCATCGCGTTGTGAAACAGCATTTTGGAGCTAGGGTAATGGTACAGATTGTTTGTCAACTTACCAGCTCAAGGTCTATGAAAATGATCATATTTTGTAAGCAAGACAGAGTGGCTACAGAAAAAATGTCTTTATTCCTGTTTTTATTTGTCTCCAGAAGTCTGTGCACTCCTACCATAGACAGAAAAAAGTTTTATATGGTGCCTGATGTACACTTAATTTCCTGTCTTCAGCTCCAGCAGAGTCCTTAATGAATTGACTCCATCTGAGCACCTGTTTTTTGGAATGTTTTTGTCATCTGAGTGAAGTTGATGGGTAGATGCTATTTAGAAATTTGGTTTAGAGAGAGAGAGAGCACTGAAGAAGGAAGTTTTAGGAGAGAGCTGTGTGTTTCAGTGGCTGCATTTGCCCAGCGTTGCGTCTCCTCCCATACTTGAGACCTGCATATATGTCATGAGGGAGGAATTGCATACTTGGTACTATTAACTCCTAAAGAGGGGGGAAGTTTGGGATAGTTGAATAATTCAGAGCAAATAGCTGTTTTCTGATGGGATTTAGATGAAAATATGGAGTACAAGGTTGGGGTTACTTGGTGGATTATGCTTAAGAAAGGATCAGATAAATTTAACATGGACATATTACAACTTCAGAGCAAGTTGGCATATTCATCCTCTGTAACTTGAACACATGCACGCTTGTGGCTTAATCCCATTTACTTCTGCAGCATCAACTCAGTTTGAAGACATACAGCATATGCATGCTTCAGTGTAGTCCCTGTCCTTATGGAGTCTGCTGCTTGCCTTGTGTTAAGATGGCTTAAGTTAGGCTGTCTCACATAATTTTTCATCAGATACCATGGACTGTTTGTTGCAATAGTTTTATTGAGTGGTAGTTGTTATACTAAGAGATTATAGTTAATATTCTATTTGGAAAAGGTTTTAACTGGTATTAGCTTTTATCAACATTAGCAGCCCTACTATATAGGACTCTGTAGGACTTACAGAGTATGCTGCTACTTAGGACTGTCTACTCTGCCAGTACAGTATAAATTCTTCAAGACCAGATTATCCTAACAAGAAAACAAATTGCTGTGGTCACACTTTGTTATGCAAAGAAAAAATATGCGTTGGATACATACAGCAGTGGAAAGGTGCATACTAAATCTCAAGCAGAGCATATGGACTGCATGCAAACAGCAGCTGCAATAGCTGGAAGGTGCCTTTGGCCTAGATAATTCATAGCTGCTGTTCCTACCTCTTGAAATAATTGTGCATGCTCATACCGTGCAGCTTACAATAGCACACTGATAACATACTGTCTGTGGGTTGATTCCACAGCAATTATTACTTATGTTCATCAGTACTATCAATATAGAGATTTTCAAAGTGATATTTACAAGTATGTATATATATTTTTTTTTTTTGTAGAGGAAAAGGAGCAGAATGACCACGGACAGAAACAGTCTAAACTTCCTGAACCCCTGTAGCCTTCCAGCCAGCAATGAGTATGCTCTGCTGAAGGTCACTGTTAGCAAAAAGAAATGCCACCCTTTGAGTTTGAGCTGAGAACTCAAACAGTCCTTTAGCTCTCAATCTAACATTTATAGACATCTGGACAGGAGAGCCAGCAAGGGGACTCGGTGCTGCTGTGAAAGGGCCTGTCTCTGGGCAACTTGAGCAGCACTCAAGCCTGTAATCTGCTTTGCAAAAGCATTAGCCCAAACCACGCATTCAACTGAGCAAAGAGGAAGACTTCAGAGTTTTCCTAACTGAGCATTTGTCTGCATCAAAAAATGTTTTGAAAACAGTATTAAAAAGTTTGCAAACAAGCCATTCCCCATCTGTTTATTCAGTATTAAAATGTAGTGGAGAAAGGCTTTTTTTTTTTTTTTTTTTTTTTTTTTTTTTTTTTTTTTTAGCACCTACTCAGCAGCTCGATGTTCCTGGGGAAAATTACTGTATTTCAGCTTCAGGTTTCTAAAGAGTCAGAATTTATTTCAGGGTTGAGGGATGGCATGGAGTTTTCCCCAATGGAGCAGGCAGCAGCTTCCAGCTCTCCCAGTGCATGAGATTTGCTGTCACAGCCACAGTTCCCTTCAAAGACTCCTGTGCTCTGACCATGGCTTAGGAGGGAATATCAAACTGAACTCTTGCTGTGGCTTGTCAGAAGCCAAACATGTACTTTTCTTTATCACTGAGCATAATGCCCATCTTTTCTGCTATTGGAAAGTACCAAGCTCTGATGGTATGAATGATTAATACTGTCTCCCAGCTACTGAATAAATGTTTAGGCTAATATGATTAATATTATCTACCAGCTACTGAATGAGTATCTAGGCTAGTAAGCTATTTTTATTAAAGACAGAAGGAGCTCATTGCGGGCCAGTCTGGACCAAACGTGAGCAATCTGCACAGTGCAGGAATTGATAGGTCAAAACTATCAGTCAGTATTCGCCCAGAATTTGTCTTGTGCCTTGCCTTTCTAGCATGCTCTGTTAGCCTCACCAAAACCACAGCAATTATTTGTAATCATTCTTTAATTTCAAGAAAGGAAAGAAAGACAGGATGGAAAAGAGTCCATCATGACAGTGTCGCTGAATGAGCTGAGCGGGCTGTCTTTGCACTGGCACAGGGCTGGCTGTGGGTAGGCTGAACCAAACCAGCACCTTCCAGAATAGCAAACAAAACAACTCTGTGTGTATTTGCCTTTGTGAATGTAATGGCAAAATGCAGCAGAGCTGGACAGTTGTTGTACACTCACTGGCTGAAAGAAAACCATTATCGGAGCTGAAATGTTTTCCTGCTGTATCCCCAGCTGTTACAGCAGAGTTGTTTGCTCTGTCATCCTGTCCTGGTTGGTGCTTGGTGCACACTGACTGCTTTGCCCGCTGCACGCCACATCCAGCTCTTGGTCATTGTAAATAATCTAAAAGTGGGCAGTTGGAGTGGTGTGACTCGTTGTCATTAATTGCTGCATTAATAACTTGAACACTTGAGTTGTGCAGTATAAGCTGTTTGCAGCAAGTATTCAGTTTTCTGTTCCAGCTTTGAGATTTTTACCTATTGCCTGTTCTGGCTCTCTGACTGGCTGATGAAAGTGTTTATATTCACAGAGGGAGGAGGTCTGGCTTATCACTTGTGCACACCTGGGTGAGCTAACAGGACTGTGCCTCTGTTTATGAGCACAAAAAGGGTCGAGGAGTTCCTGAATGGAAAGAAGCTTGTTTGCTGCCATCTGTGCCGTGGTTTTGGACAGCCTGACCATGACAGGAGCATCTGATGTTTTCTTTCCCACTTCTCCAACACAATGCTGGGACAGACTAAATGGCCTTTCCTGTGTATACTTGTTTTTTCTAGATGTAAAATGGAGTTAAAAGGAATAATGGAATCATAGGAAGGGACACACAAGAATCTAGTCCAACTGCTGAAAACACCTTGGGCCTAAAATACTTGGAACTTTTAAATGGAAAGCTTACCAAATCAGTAGAGATCAAACCCTAGGATTCTGGTAACAGTGTTCTATTATGCACTGCTGAGTACATAATAAACCTCTCTTCGTTCTGCCACTAGTGACAGACTCCTCGTAGTGATCATCTAATTCACTCTTTAGAAGTTGGTGAGAGATCGTCACAGGAGACTTGATAGGTATAATGCAGAATTAGGATCCTAACTTTGTCCCACTAATCTCACATTGCTCTTGGTTTGTAATATCAGCAGGATATTTTACATCTTTGTTCATTATCTGCAATGGCAGAATTTTTTTCCACTGAAAGTGCTGATGTTTTCCAGATAAATATACAGCTGCACCTTTCTGATATTTGGTGTATTCCTCAGGCATACGTGCTTCCTTGAGATGTGGAAAGTAACAAAATAAGATGCTGGCTTTGTGTGTAGTTGTTAATAAGCTATCAATATTAAAAAAAAAAAAAGTAGCAGCACAGGTTAGGGTAGAAGAATGTACCTCTTCTCTTGGGTGGGGAGAAGCAGAGTGGGAAAGGCTTCCTCCAACTCTTGCTACCATCTATGGTCTAAAAACATTACAGATATTTTGACTTCTAAATGCATTTTTCATTGTTGTCTTTTATCATAGTGATGGAGTGGAACTGATTTCCCTCATTGTCACAGTGCTGTCATCGCTGTTCTTCTCTATAAGCAAAAAGGTGATTTTCGTTCTGGCAGGCAGTCTGTGTTTGTATTAGCTGCTGTTTCAATTTACCAAACATCCTAGATAAAGGACACTGGCAAGGAGGGTCAGAGGATCTGATAATTCTGCTAGGAATGGAATAGACTTATGGAAGAGGTAAGGTCAGCGTGTTGTCTAAATGTACCTGAAATCAGACAGCTCAGAGTGTGGAGGGAGAAAAGGTGTGTGGGGCTGAACTTTTTGTGTATCAGAGGATGCCAAAGGGAAAGTACTTTGGCCAAATGGATCTTGGTAGCACAAACAACGAGAAGACATTTTAATCAATACCGAGCATTCTTTCCTTCTTTCCTCTCAAAAAGCAGCACTAGAAACACTGTACTTTTTCTTGGTAATCTGCTCATGCCTTGAGTCTCACATTGTGATGATGCTCCTTACCTGGGCTACCAAAAATAGCAGAGTGGCCGAGACCCTGAGCAGGCACAGGGAGAGTGATTGAGGCATGTGGGGCAGGTGTAAGAGCACCATGTATCAGCCATTTGTTTCTTCCTATGGCTCCTTTAGTTGGAAGGCTTTTATTTAGTGCCTTGAAAGAATCTCTACCACTGAGAGGATTGTTAAGCAGAAAGCCAGGCTGCTGAGTCTCTTGGAAATGAAGTGCCTGCCTATGGAATGTGTCAGTTCAGGACTGAGGCTGATGAACGACATCTAGAAGGCTATGTATGCCTTCTGATAAGTATCCTCACTTTTCTTCCTTAGCCTGGTAGCTCACCTGAGCCCAAGCATCAGGCTCTCTGCCTAGTGGTTCTTTATGTTTCCATTCATCTGGGATCATTTTAAAACTGAACACCAAGCTCCTGTCCTTGGTTTATCACGCCTGAGGGCTTCAGTCCAGTGAGGAGGTAGAGAGCAGCCCATATGCTGGCAGTGCAGTGGCACAGATCACGTTTCCTCTTCTCCCTTAGAGAAGGCAGGGCAGGGATTGTCATATCCACAATATTGTGCAAAAGTAAGGGCAAAAAAAGCACTCATTCACAATTATTTTAAAAATATTGCAGAATTCTCACACTGTTCCTCAAATGTTTTTTTTCTGAGACTGGGAATGCTGTTATGCTGCAGCTGCTGTGAGCATATCTGCACAGCTTCCAGACTGCGTGCTCACAGCTTTTTCTGCACTCTGACTTGGGCATCTCTGCCTTTTGTTAGGAAAATGTTGTCGTACAGATAGAAAGAGGCTGCACATAAAGTTCTGTTCAGTTGGGTTTTATACACACAGGCATTTTCTCAACAGCAGATAAAACTTCTGGGCCATGTAAGAATAACTTATTGGCCCTTAAAGTAATAATTTACAGGGTTTCTAATGCCACTGAAAGTTACACTTAATACAGCTATTATCAAATCACTCTTTATTTTATTTCATGAGATAATGAAGCAGTTTGTATAATTATTTCCATTTAGCTTGAAGTGGGTTTAGTTGCAAGTGGACTGTGGTGACATTTGTGTGTGCATAGCTGTGATACCCACTTAAGCCTATGTTCTGTCTTGATCTGTTTTGTTGTTTGGTTTGGTTTCACCAAAAGTTGAAGGACTTCTGTGCTTGGAGCCTTGTCACGTGGTGGGGTGGGGAGTCGTTCTGCTCTAGGCCCACGAAATGCCCTGTCTGAGGGGGCTTGGATATACTTGTGCAACCACAAGCAGTGAAAAAATGGATATTTTTCGACATGACAGATAATAGCTACAGGATTTAGCCACACTGAAGCACTGCCTTCCCATGTATGAGAAGCTAAGGCACGTGCAACTTGTTGTTATATACTCTGTGGCTCTGTGACATTCGTGCCTTGTGACTGTCCCTTTATGTGCATACTGGGCAGCTTCTTTGTCTCAGCACCAAACAGAGGAGGTAAAATAATAATAATAGAGGAGAAGTTCATTTTTTCAGGTAGAAACTGCTAGGAAATGTGTATCCCGGGGGAGGTTGTATCAGCGTGAGAAGGGGTGAGTGCTGAGTGTCACCGCGAGCTGTCGTGCTGCTGGAGCTGCTGGTGATGTGTTGGTAATGGTGCACAGCTCCATGTCAGCGTGTACCTCCATCACAAAGGTACATATGTCACACTGAAAAATCACACTGTAGGACAAGGCAGGTGGAAACTGGATGCAGGATAGAAGGAGGCAATACAAAAGCTTGTCTTCATTGGTGCAGGTGTTTCTAAAGGACATGGGGAGTGTCTGTGGCCCCAGAGTTCCCACAGAGACCACCGTGATGGACATCATCTCTGTGGGGCACTCGTAGGGCTCTGCATAGCACCCGGTGCTGAGCTCATGTTGACAGAATGTCAATTTTATTTCTATATCTCAAAAAACCTCAAGCTTTGGGCTTGTTATTTAATGCAAGTTTGCTGTACTGTGAAGTGGAAAAAAACTTTTTGCTTTAGTCTGTGCTTTTCCATTAAACACCTGACCCACTTCTGTCCTAACTGGATGCTTCTGTGCTTAAAATTGCTTCATAGCTCAGTTCCCCTGGATTCAAAGGATTTTACCAGTTGTCAAAATTCTCCCCTTTTTTGCCTTTTGTCCTGACCTCTGAATTGTTACTATTCTTAAAGAATTTCTTCTATTGTGTCATTTGATTAGGTGGAAAAATATGAATTCAATAAACATCCCAACAGTGTTGAGATGACCTAATTCTGACATCTTCAGAAAGTTGTGGGCTTTTTTTCTCCAGTGCCTTCTTGTGAAAATTTTGCTGTACAGTATGCATATTTCAGCAGGGGAAAAAGAGGAAGAGGTCCATAAGACTTGTGATACATCTTAGTTTTTATTTTTATGTACTTCAAAAGGTTGTGCTTTCTATGTTATGTTTTTCAATGCTTTGAGCTTACACTGTAAGCTCACTAAATGAATGAGCCACTAAATGAAGAGCCTTGGATAATATGCATCCAATTAATGTGTTTCCTGGAAAATGTAGAGAAGTCATTTTCTTTCACCTGAGGGTGACGTACTGCAGTTCTATCAGATTGTCACAGTGTTATATGCTGTATGAGAATCAGAGATAGCTTTCAAAGGTGGTCTAGGACAGCAAGCAAACTGCTCAGCCTGTGTAACACAGCTTAAAATCTTACTGGAGTGATAAAAAGCAAATCACTGCATATACGGGAGCTTGGGAGATCTGAATCTGTTGTCCATATTGTCACTCATCTGCTTGCCTTACCATAGTCTGTGATGGTTTTTCTCCTTTTTAAATAAGAATAGCTCCAGTAATTGCTTTGTCTGTTTTTCTTTCTGAAGAACATTAACATCACTTGCTTCCTGTTGACCTAAAATTATTTCCTAGCAGCACTGAGTGCTGGCCTGTTCCTGCTTTTGTTTTCTGCAATCCTAGGCCAGCTTCAGGACTCTTAAGTTCCCTGGGATGTTGGCTCTGTCTCTGCAGTAGTTTTTGAAGGTCTCTGCACTGTATCTTCAGATTTCTCATGTTGCTTTCAATGGGGAGGCCAGTTCCCCCTGTGAACGGGCATCAGAGCAGCTCCTGTGAGCAAACTTAGTCTTCTTGGACTCTTGGATACGTGGGGACAGGTCCACTGTAAGTATGCTAAACAGCTGTGCATCTAACCAGTAAGTTAATCGTGTTGCACTGCATACCCACAGCTGCTCTTGTAAAGAAGAGCTTCCATTTAATGCAGCATTTAGGCTATGTAAGTGTAGATCAAGACCCATTAACGCCCAAGGACTTGGAAACGCCTGATAAACCTACCTGGTAGGCTATTGTAGGGTCTGGCAAAAGCTTTAACAGCCCATGGCTAAAGAAGCAGCATTTACTATAGGTCGTAAAAGTAAACACAAATGTGGCAAAACCAATTACTGTGGAAAATCAAACATCTGAGCGTGAGATGAAGGAAATTGTACATGAATGCCTGACAAGAAATCTATTGAGCATATTAAATTATACACATCTCCCAGAATAGCTGGAGTTTTAAAAGGAATATAGTGCAGCAGTGCTCAATCAAGAACAAAAATACAAGCCTGGTGCACATCAGACTTGGGACAGCTTACACGCAAAGACTACTTTGAAAGAGAGAAAACAGCTTTGAACTCCCCAGCGTGCCATTACGCAAATACACACTCATGCAAATGATAAAGAAATCTCTCAGTAAAGTGAAGGAATGTGACAGCCACCCTCCACCACAAACCAGGACACGGGTGATGCAAATGGAAAAGGGAGGGGGGATGAAGAGCAGACGAACGCATAGTCCGCATCCAGGGGTGGCAAATTGCTGCTCCGGAGCTGTAACATCTAGCTTTATTGCCTGGGCTCTAATAATCAGCAGTTTACTGTCCGGGAAATTAAACTGAATCTAAATTTATGTATGGGAACAAGATACTAATAGCTTTCTGAGCAGCTCAGTAAAGTGGACTTGGAATTTAGCTTTCTGGTCTGGTGAGAAAGGTTAATGCATGTTGTACATTTGTATTAAAATAGTTGAGGGGAGAGCGAGCAGCTGGCAACAGCGAGGGTGTTGGAGCCAGAGGGAACCGCTGTCTGCTCTGTCACTGCCTTTCTGCGTGACCTTACACGTCCTCACTGGCAGCTTTATCTATGGCAGTTCACTATACCTCTCAATACTGAAAGGTGCATCTAGAGCTTTAGCGCTTAGGGCACCACGTATGTGCAAGGTATTAAGGTGCTGAAGGGCTCCGGAAGGATAGAAAAAGAAACCCTTTCAGGTAAATTTTCCATACCAAATACAGAATATCGGTTTGCTTTCGATCAGTTCTGTGTTGTTTGTGTGACAGTGAGCTGGCAGACTGCAGTGTGGGCATAAGGCAGCAGAGGCATGGCGACAGCACAGACTGCTGTGGATCCAATTTGATCCAAACGTCTGCCCCAAGGCAGCTTCCTGGCAGCTGTTTTCCAGCTTGTTTATGAAGCCCTCCCCACACAGTTTCTCCACAATTTCTCTAGGCAGTTTAGTTCAGTGCTTTCTTACCCTCTCCATTGGAAACCTTTTTCCTCTTCCCAAATTGATTCTTCCATGTGGAACTTGCAGCTTGTTACTTCCATCCACTGAGGACATGTTGAACAGATTAACCTGTTCCTCTACACTGGGCTTTTGTGTGCTTGTCGTCTCATTTCAGTCTCTCCTTTCCTGAGCAACCTCTGTTTAGGTCTTGTTTATTAAACTATTGATCATTCTCACTGCTGTGGACTGTCTTTAATTGGCTCATATCTTTCTGGGTGTGCATGACCCAACTATGGGACACTATTCCAGCTGAGGTCCTGACAGTGTTGAAAAGAGGAGCAGGGCTATTCCATTTGTCTTGCAAGCCGACTCCTTCTATTTTTCCTGAAAAGCATTTGCCTGTTTTTTTATAACATAGGGTCTCGATGCTTAATGTAGCTTCTGATTTTTTCTTATGGGGATTTAATACCAGTACGATTTCTCTCCTGCATTTATGCAGATGATTATTCCAGCATAGCGGTAATTATTGCATTTTTTTTTTTTTTTTTTTGCTATTGAACAGGATCCTGATTTTGGTTTTTTGGACTTCAACTTCCACTTTTGTGACCATTTCTAAATCTACTTTGATCTTCAACCTATTTTCCCATTTTCCTAACTTGATATTATTTGCCAGTCCAGCAAGTTCACTCATTCAGCTGCCATTCCTAATGATGGATACCAGACATAACAGAGCCCACCAAGAAGCTCACGTTTTGTATAACTTCTTCTTTGAGAATGAATGTTTGGCACTGCTCTGAGTAGTTTTTTCAAGTAGTTTGGCATCCATTCCCTACTACTCCATCCAGACTGTGTTTCCTTACCTTACATACAAGAAAGTGGTAGGAAACACTATGAGAAGCTTTAAAGGAATCAAAGTGTGACACAAAATCTATTGTCTTACTATTGAAGGAAATGAGATTGGTTTGACACCAATTACTCTGAACAGATCCAGTCAGGCAGCCGCTCTTTTCTTGTGATTTTCTCTCTGCTTACCAGTTGCCTGATTCTATCTGTTTCAATGAACTGAAACTAAGCTGATGGGTATCTAATTCTCCACCTCCTCATCCTCTGCCTTTTGTAAGGACGGAAAGTGTGCATATTTTGTTCTGTCCCTCATCTGTACTTCACCATCAGGTTGCTAATAACTGCTAACAGCCCTGAGACCTCAGCAGCAGAGCCTGGATTGCATCAGGCCCAGCTAATTTCAAAAACTCTGGCTCATCTAAGTATCTTCAAACCTTTTCTTTTTGTATTAAAAAGGACCTAGTCCCATGTCATTGATTTTATCACTTTCCGGGTATTTTTGGTTAGCATCTGGTCTGGATGAGCCCTTTTCTAGTTGTTTTTTCCACATCCTATGTGGAATGAAACCCACTGAAACTGGGAACCTTGTTGGCAGTATTACACTTTTCCTTGGATGTGTGTGTATTACCATTTCTGGCAGCCAGCTGTCCTTGTTGTTTAAGGTCACTTTTCCAGTTACTTACAAAATAAAAAAACCTAATTCCCTGAGCATTACTGATGTAGCAGTTTGGATTAGTAAACTTTCGACCCTAGTAAGAAGCCCTGGATCTTTTTTTCTCAGTCAGCACCTTCTCATCCAGCATGGATTTCGGGTATGCATCTTTCAGAGAGGCCTCCTGCTTATTTCGGAAACAGAATACTCTCCGCAACCGAGACATTCTCTCCTTGGAACTCAAATGACAGTAGGCCCGGGTACCTTCTGCAGAGGACTTTGAAATGTTGCCTGCACACAGCATGCTGCTCAGCCCTGGCTGCAAGCCTGCTCTGTTCCTGCAATTGTTGTGAAAGGCATAGAAGCAGTCAACTCATCTTATGCTTTTCTCCTTGGTGACCCTAATGACTTTTACATTGACTGCTACAAAGGCAGGAGCAGGAAACCTTGGTGGAAGAGAAGTGGTGGGGTCAAAAAGAAAAGTATAGAACCCTCCCCAGCAGTTGTGAGTTAGCTATCTGGGATGTGCTCTCCAAACCCTGAACAGCTTACTGTTAGTTAACAACCTAAAGCAGGTTTGATTCCAGCTGTGTATTTCAGCAAGCATAGTGTAATGGTCTATCTTCTGGTGAGACCTCAGCTGAAGTACTGTGCCCAGATCCGGAGTCCTCAGCACAGGAGAGATGTGGACCTCTTGGAGCACGTCCAGAGGAGGGTCACAAAAATAATCTGAGGGATGGAACACCTCCCTATGAGGACAGGCTGAGATCTGGGGCTGTGCAGCCTGGAGAAGAGAAGGCTCCAGGGAGACCCAGTAGTGGCCTTTCAGTATCTGTTGGGGCTGTAAGAAGGGAGGGGACAGACTCTTTAACAAGGTCTATAACAAGCACAGAGGGAAATGCTTTCAAACTAAAAGAGGAGATTGAATATGAGGAAGAAGTTGTTTACAGTGGCACAGGTTGCCCAGAGAGGTGGTGAATGCCCTGTCCTTAAAGACATTCAAATTGAGGCTGGATGGGGCTCTGAGCACCTGATGGAGCTGTAGGTGTCCCTGTTCATTTCTGGGAGTTGGACAAGATGATCTGTAAGGGTCCTTCCAACTCAAACGATGCTGTGGTTCTGTGATCTCCTCTTTGTTGGTATGCTTATTAAGGGTAATGGAGGAGAAAGAGGTGTGCATTTATTTGGAGCATAAGTGAGCTTGAAGCCATTTCTTGCCCAGCAGATGTCTTATGATCATAAGGATGTCTGAGCTGTATGCAGTATTATTTCCTTTACTTTGAAGTTCAGTGCCTTTGTATTTCAGCACATCTCCACTTGCAGCTTTCTGTTAAACCATGCAGAAGAAGGAAGAGCAAGTTGCATCCTGGTTGCTTATGTCTTCTCACCCATATGTTCATTCTCTTTTAACTAGCTCTAGTCCATCTGATCTCTTCTCATGCAGAAATCATCCTATGCCTTAGCTGTTACTGTTGCCTGTATTTAGACCTTTTCAGCTTCCTCTAGGGACCTTGATGCTACAGCTATGTTTTTGAGCTTTACTCAAGGTTAAGCATTAAGTGCTTTTAAATAATTGCATGTTAATTCTCTGTGCAATGTTTTATCCACTGATAGAGTAAGGATGATAATGTGCACTTCTACAAGTTGCTCACGATTAATGAAACACGTTTGTAAGGCACTTTAAAAGCTTGGCACGGTGTGTTACTTCCTGGAGTGCAGATTGCTGAACGCTGTTTAAAGAAGGAACTAACAAACTGAATGCTACCATATGCAGTATTAATTGCATTGTAAGATTTCATTATAGGATTTGCTGACGTTTGCTGTGAACTCTCTGACAAGTTACTATAACAGCATGCTTTTATTTTGAGTGAAATGAATCCAAAATTACTTTTCGAATATCTTTAGCAAATCTTGCCTTTACTTTGAGATATCAATTAGCTACCATTCAGATTTTTTATCTATCTGACCTCCCATCAGAAAATGTTAGAGGTTAATACCTGAAAAGGTGCTAATGGCAAAACTTTCTGGTCTAAAAGATGACACCAAACTGAAAAGGGTAGAATACATCACAGCTGATTTCTAGAGCAAAGAAGCAATGCAGTATTGTCTTTTAGACAATCACCTTCAGTTTGGGGCTGGGAGAAAAGGAGGGTGTGAGTGTGATTGGAGACAGGCCTTCCTTAATTGTAACAGATAAACTTGAAACAGAAGTTAGATCTTTACTGCAGAAAAATGGCAGGGGGAAAAAAAAACAACGTACAACAACAACAGTTGCTGGGTTTATTTCCTTCATTTTGGACCAATAACTGCAGAGTGGGTAAGACTGAGTCTCTGGTACCCTTATCAGCTCTAGAGCTTGTCAGGGAGGGCAAAGCAAGCAGGCAGAATTGATGGGACTGGATCTCAGGTGCAGCCCTTCCCTGTTCCAAGAGTAGCTCTGCGGTTGTGAAGAAAAGCTTGAGCTGAAGGAGAAAATAAAGTGCCCTTGAGTTAATGCGAGAAGGTTAATTCTAAAGTACAACTGTGATGTGTCAGCTGCAGACTGGGTGTTCTGGGACAGTGGCTGGAATTAGTGCTGTGATGACAAATTGCTGCTGCAAGGAAAACCTTTCTAAATAGAGAAGATCACTGCAAAGAAGTGTCAACCTCTCTGCTTAGCCTCTTCTCTGCAGGCATCAGGTTGCAGTGTTTGCAGAGCAAATTTGCTTGTCAAAAGGGGAAAATAGTGAAGGGCATATGTCACTTTCTGCTAATTCATGGGAGAGGATGAGGTGCAGATCCAGTGGGAGTTTCTGTCAGCTCTTCACTTTGAATATTTCCTATTAAGCAATGCAGCGAAATTACACAGAAGCAGAAGCAGCTTCTATCATTTAGATCTGTACATTATCACATAATTTTCATGTGTTTTTCTTGTTTGTTTCTTTACACTGGAAAGTGAAAGTGTGCTTTCCACTTTGGGATTATTTGTTCTCCCAACTATATCAAGTGTAATTGCTCCTTTGAACCATGAGGCGGTATAGTACTTCAGAACTAAAATTCTTTGTAAACTCTGTCAGTTACTTCACTAACCCAAAGGATATCAATTCTCAGTGAGCATGTTAGAAATTAAGTGAGATAGCAAACCCAGTTTGAAAAACCTTATGGCACGTACACCTTTTAGAAGCGAAGGGCTGTATTTTCAAACAAGGGCATCATCTTTGAATGTGGGTTAGTTCTGTGGTTTCTGACCTGAGGTGCATCAGTCCTGTTTTTAAGATGCACAGAGGCATCCCAAGACACTTCTTGCTGCAGAAACTGCACTGGAATTAAGTCTTTTGGCAGAGATGGGGGTTGGCTCCTGCAGTTTAGGGAATAGCTGTTTGGGTGGCACAGCTCTACATGTGATTCAATAGACTTTGCTCCTGCTATCTTGGGCTCAGCGCCGCGTTGATCGCAGCCAGATGGGACTGCTGGCAAAACTTCTGGCTTTAGCTGCAAAATGTGCAAGTGCAGGGCTGGGAGTGGGGAGAATTGACCAAAAGCACAGCAGCTTTTTATGTCTTGATTTTGTTTTTGTTTTTCAATTTCTTTGTTAAGGCATCTCGATACATTTTTTTGCTTAAAAATTCCAGCTACAAGCAATCAAAAGCAGTTTGATAAGTGAGGTGGTCAGATAAATTGAAGGAAGGAGGGCACAAATATATAATATGGCCTTCTTCTAAAATACTATTGATCATCAGAGTGAAAGAACTACAGTCCTGCAGCTGAACTCACTGCTAAAGCATGAACACTGCACTAATATCTTTCAGTGATGAAGAACTTAATTAAAATATTCCCTCAAATGTAAGTTGCATGCAAATATAAAAACCAATTAGGGAATTTTGTTTGTGTCTTAAGGAAAAGGTTGTGCATAACTTAATGGGTTCCACAAAAGTCATGGGTTTTTTTTCTTTAAATACCATTTCGAACAAATTATTACTAAGAACTGTGCATGATTTCTGAACTCACACATCTGCAGTGATTCATCTGATGTACATTAGGCCAGTGTAGGTCCAGTTGTAAGCTTTCACGTTTTACAGACAGACAGCTAAGATACAGCTGAGTTTT
>JAOWBP010004313.1:2495949-2519398 GCA_028571105.1 Tragopan temminckii | reverse complement strand
CTGTTTAATATGATGTATCTAAATGTTTGTCTGTGTTTATCCTTTCTCCACTTAGTTTGTCTTAAAGATTGTTTTCAAATAATGAAGCCTCACCACTTACATCACATAAAGTTGAAAACAATTTCATGCTGCACTGTGTGAATCTGTCAGAATTACAGGTGGAGATGAGCTCCAGCTATTGCCATTAGTGCTTGCATAGATATCCCTTACACTTCACAGATAGCTTGATTTATTCTAGTTGCTGTTAGGTGAGCTGCAGAAGTTTGCAGATGGCAGTACGATTAGGCCAGGCTTCTTGTACTTGCATACCCTAATATAGCCCAGGCTTTAGATAAATTTCTGAGGTGCTCAGCTATGATGGGTGTTTTGTGCCCACTCTGACACCTTAGCGTGTGGATTTGGAGCTAGGAACCAGTTATTTGTGAACAAATGCTGCTTTGGTGTTTGGCTGTGCTCAGAGAATGGAACTGCCACTGGGTGCCTCTGCAAATATCATCCAAATACCATCTAAATTCAGAGGTACATACTCATAAATAAAATTGCCTAATTTCTATGCTAGAGGTCGTGCCTTCAACCTGGAGATGCCTCTTCTGGAAGGAGTGCACTCTGCCCTTAGGGAGTGAGGGGAGGAATCTCCCTGAGAGCTGCAGGTGGTCTGTTCCCATGGCTGGTGTGTGGAGGAAGGCAGGTGTCCGTGTTAGCAAGGTGGGTGTGCTGGTGTCCTGATTGTAGCTGGGATGGAGTTGTTTTTCTTACACAGTGTCTGGAATTATGCTATATTTCGGCAATAGGAGGAAAACACTGTTGATAACATAGCAGTGTTTCAGTTGTTGCTGAGAGCTAAGGATGTTTCAGCTTCTTGTCCTGTCCTGCCAGCGAGGGGCTGGGGGACACAAGGAGATAGGAGGGGGCAGAACCTGGGCAGGTGACCCAAAGTGGCCAAAGGGACCTTCGACACCATATGGCATCGCGTGGATAAAAACTTGAAAACAGCGAGTTGTAAAAGATTCCTACAAGGAGCGCTGAATGAGGCTTCATCGTTCTCAGTTCATGCTTTCAAGTAGATATCTTTTTGAAAAGAAGAAAAACGTACCTGGAGGGGGTTTAAATAGATGCTTCAGACTGCAGAACTGAAATCAGGAAAGTGTAAAGGCTGGTAAAGGAAACGGACTGTTGTGATAAAATACAGTGCACAGAGATGACTGTTGTCTGCTGGAGTTTCTGATGTGAGAAGTAGTTTGTGGTGAGACCATGTAAAGCTGAGGGCTGACAGCTGGGAAATTCAGAATTGAATTTGCTCTTTAGAACTTGTTGAAATAGAGTGTATTCTCTTCGTTAGGAAGTTGAGGTTGCATGGAATAAAACAGGTGTGTGATCTTGGTGTCTGTGCGTGCTTAAGAGGTATATTTAAAAAACAAACAAACACAGCAACCTTTTAGCTGAATTGATGAGCTTAAAAATTGATGCATTGAAGTCTTTTAGTTAATGGTGAACAACACAAATGATTATGCTGTCCCGGGACATAAGATAAAATGTCCATTTGTCTTTGTGGAGGACTTCAGTGGTATAAAGAAAAGTGTGACCTTTGGAGCTGAGAGGTTCCAACTCTCACACACAAATTAGGCAGAGCACTTGTCTAACTCACACTGAGGAATGACCGTTGTCCTGGCTGAGCCTGGGGAGACCTTGCCCAGAAGCACAACAAGTGGGCCCACGTCCCCCTGCTTGGTGCTGCCCACAGACTGCCTGTGCTGCTTGTGAGTGCAGCCTGGGCTGGGCAGTGCCCCAAGTGCTGTTCAGGTGGGGATGCCCTGGGGACTGCTGGGGGCACATCATCCTGAGAGGAAATCGTTGCCTGTAAGAAATCAGATTTCTCCTCCGAGCTGTTTGTACTAAATTATGTTTAGAAGATGATGCAAATTGAATCTGACTGCATGATTTCACTCAGAAGGAAATCAACGATTTCTTAATTCTCCTTAATGCAGGAGCCTTGGGAAAAAGCTTAATTCTAGCAGGCGTAAGTAACACTGCTGCAGAAGTCTCTCTATAAATCAGCAAACTGCTGAGCAACAATATTGATGGTCTGTTTGTTTATCCTGTTCACAAGGGATGTAATAGGGATGTAAAAGCGAAGGGAGCAAAGCAATCTAAGTTTTAAACTTAGTGGCACAGTCAGCTATTGCAAAAGTAAACTATTTGCTCAGGAAAGCTGAAAAGGTGCAGAGTAAAAAAATTATTTCCTTAAAATGTTTTCTTAATCACCCAGAACTCATTGCTTTTGTATTTCTTGTAACCACTTGTTCAGAGGAGGGGAGAAAGGGATAAATGTTAAACAGAAATCTGATTGGTAGTCAACCACTACATATTGCTGTATCTAATTTAGTGCAAACAAGTTTAATCCTCATCCTGCTTAACTCTTGGAAGAGTGGGCTTGAAGCAGACGATGGAGGCTGAGGTACTTGGTATGTGGGAAGCTTCCCTGCACATGCCTTGTTCCGAGGCTGCTGCTCCTCGTTACAAAGCTACCTGATCACCTGGAACATCACAGCTGCTTGCATGGTGCCCAGGAGAAAACTGCATTGTGGTGTCTAATCTGTAGGTGAACGTATTCAGAAATGTGTTATCTAAGACTGAGGAGTAAAAGTGGGATAAGAGCAAATCCTTGCTCTGTTCCTGTCGCTGTCGTAAAATCTTGTATTGTCCCTTTTCTCTGCAAGATCCAGGCCTTGTCTTCATTAATCTCCTAACAGGCAGACTTGTAATATGCCTCACCATGATCTCTGCCTTATACCAAGTCATTAAACTTCCTTGCAGCCCCAGCTGAATTGGCAGCACAGCTGGTAGATGCAGCTTCAGAAAGAAAAGCCTTAATGAAAGGTGGCCCAACAGAGCTGATTAATTTAAGTTAAAATAGCAGCAAGGATGAATGGCTTGGATTTTGTGTGTGTGTGTTTAACAGCTTAAACACTTCTACTTTGAGGCTGGGTTTCTGTCCCAAGCTAACTCACGTTGTCCTTGCTGCACAGTGGCCCTGGTGAGGCTGGTGCTGCACTGCAGCACGGCTGTCCCTGGGGTAAGGGTAAGCCTGGTGTTCTGCCTTCCTCTGCACAGCGTGCTGAAAGAGCTCAAGCAAACCGTGTTTTGTTCAGCCTACCAGTCTGGTGGTTCAGCAGATAAGGAGTGCTTCTCAGGAGGAATGAACCGTGAAATGTATTTGAGAACAGAGCTTTTGATGAGAACGTACATCAAAAAATCCCACAAGAATCCCATTTCAGATACATCGTGCTGTTTATTCCTGTTAAAAAGTAAGTCTTATCTTTTGAATTTCGGACTGCTGGACTGAACCAAGTTTTCTAAAGTAGTTTTAATGGCAATTGTCATTAGAAGCCTAATGCTTGCTACCAGCCACCTGTGGGGGAAGAAATTATTGGATTTCCTTGCTGCAGGTATAATAGTCCTCAAGTATTTTAGGCCAGGTGCCCTGTCAGAGTTCTATAAGCAGAGACTTGGGCTCTTCAGTGGTCAGACTCCACAAACTAAGCAGAGCCGTCCTGTAAATAGCATTACAAACAGCACAGCAGAGTTACCCCCCCCCCCCCAAGTTAGCTTTCTTCTTTACTCACAAATAATTCTGAACATGAGCACTAGAGCATCAGAGATGACTGTAGCATCGCATCATGTTTCTACGTGCATATCAGTAGCACAGTGTAGTTAGATGACTTGCTACTGCATGTGTGTGTTTGTATCAGGTCTTAACAAGCACTTGTTCTAGTGAGAATGTAAAGGGGGTGCTACCAGGAAACCATGCCAAGTTATGGCATGATGTAAGCAGGTATATCTCCAGAGTGGCCTTGAAGCACTTGTTTCCTGTTCTTAGATGACAGTTTTAGCATTTAGAATGATAGGGGCTTGGAAAGTAAGTTGTCAGATCTGACGCTTTTCGCTTAAGCCAGTACTGTTCAGTGGTTGCAGAAAATAATTCAGCTTTCATTAATGTGTGAGAAAACTCATCTGAATTTACTATGGTTCATGTGCCTTTATATGAATCATGTTTAAAACAAACAAATGGCTCATTAAAGGAAAATCTCCTGCAGACCCTAATCCCATGATGCCTATTGCTAAGCTCTCATGTCTCAAATCTCACTGTGCCCATAATATGTGCCATTTGCTGTCACTGTGAGGAGCAGCTTGAAGTCACACTCCAGCCTACTTCAATCCATGTTTTCGAATGATTGGTCTCTGTTGTTATAAAATGATATTGAGAAGCAACTGAAGGTAGTGCTGTTCAGCTGTGCTGGTGTTTTAAAAGAGTAAAGCCTGAGATTAACCTTGGGTAGACCTGGGAAGGGTGGGATCAGCTTTCTGAACTCAGATTTTTGGTCAGGTGCAGGAGCAGCACTGTTGGTGAGACATGGGGGGGCTGCAGCTAGTCCCCAGTTCCTGGCTGGCAGAACTGTACTGACAGCTGCTCACAGCCACTGCTGCTCAGGGCTGTCAGAGGAAGGCTTGGACTTGTGCAGCTCCAAGACACAGCAACTGGGAGATGAGTGATGCGTTGACTTGTGGTTACCCATGTTCATCTGAAATGACTGTTTGGCTCTCCTGGTGTGTCCTGGCTCGTGGGCATTAATGTGCTGCGTGCCCATTAGATGGGGCCTGCACAGCACCAGGCTGCAAAGCAGAGACGGATACTGATGGTGCTGTGCTGTGAATAACAGGACCTGGCTGTGAGATCTGCAGGAAATTTCTCAAGGTGGCATTTCCCCAGGGCTGACAGAGTTGCTCTTGAACTTCTGCTGACCCGGTAGATGGTATGGAGAAGAGATTCATGTATTGGTTGGGGGACAGGGAAAGAAGAAGTGAGGAGTCAGATGGGTGTTTGGTGCGTTGGTTTGTTTTCCTTGCAATTAGGGAGGAGCAGAGGCTGCTCATGCAGGCTGTCATCTGTGGCAAGGAGCAGGCAGGAGGAGAGGTGGAAGAAGATTTTGAACTTTTTTCAATGAAGGGCTGCGTCCAAATGTAGTCACCAAAGCATCTTCCCTGTGTTGTGAAACAGTTTGCTTAGTGACAGCAGATACACAAGTCTCAAGGGGGTGCTGCAGAGCAGAGCTGGCTGCGGCTGGGGATGCAGCACGTGTGTTGCTGTGCCTTCTTTTGGGAGGGGTGGAAGACCTTTAATTCCCAGAGTTCACATGCAGTTGCTTTCCTCCATGGAAGTATGAGAGTTCGTTTAATTGTAACCTGTATCTGTGTGCGGCCTTGTTCAGAAAGCAGAATGAAGCTTACTCTGTTTATAGCAATGGATGGAAACAGTTTTAAACTTTTAATTCTCAATTCTCCTATTGCTATAAGTATCATACGTTCAAATAATTTAAACTCTCTTATTTCAGTGTTGTCAAGTCAGTCTGTATGCAAATTAACCATATACTTCAAGAAAATCAATAATACAATTCTGCTTGAAACAAAGCACGGTTTCTCTTCAGCTAAGCCTATTCATTACTAGTACATTCTGATTCAGCAAATCTTTAATTTGTAATCAGCCTGCTTTGGTAACACATTTATTTCCATTCTGTGGGAGCCAATAGCTTAGCAGTCTGATACTGTGGTGCAGGATTCTATCCTAATCCTTTTGTTCTAGGATTTGCTGGCTGTTTGCTTCTGTCCCACAGCATGTCTTTTGGTCAGGAGGAAGACACGTTCCCAGAAGACTGGAAATAAAAGTTAATCCCTGACTGTCAGTGCAGGATGGCCCTGGTTGTGCCCTGGGGGAAGCACAGGGTACCTTCCATTTGAATAAGTGGAGCTAAGAGCATTTCACACTGTGCATTTCAGAATCTTTTCTGAAGATTAGGTTTGAGACTGTGTTCCTTTTTAAAATTATTCATAATATCAGCCTGACCTATAAAACATGAGGGTTAATTCATTGACCGGGGAGGTTGCTTACTGTGCTGTGTTGATGACAAAGATGGGTAGTATCCATGCCATGCTGTGTCCTTTGTGGACTTCTCCTTCTGCTGTGTAAGTGATGAAGGTCTGCAGAAGGAGCCTTAAGTTCAGGTCTGAATCTCGCAGAGACAAACTGCAAGCTGCTGTTTGGACAGCTGGGGACTGCAGCTGTGGCTGTTAGTCCCTGAAGCATCAGGTATAGATCAGCTTTGAGGTGAAGAGTTTGAGCAATCTCTTTTCTGTCTTCAGAGTTTCATTATGGTTTCTGAGGACAAAGTAGCTAGAATTCATATTAAAGCAATACTTTGCATTTCTTGTTTTTATATCTTCGTGTCTGGATATAATTGCATCTTGGCTTATCTGGTTGTTTTTTTGTTTTTTTTTTTGTGGCAAACTGAAGTCTTTTTCCATTTGGTGAAGGCTTCAGTGAAAATTCTGCATAGTATTAGTTAAGATTGGTTCGTGAGTAATGTTTTGTGTTCTTAAGTGGTGTCAGAATCTGTTTTAGCTGCTTGGAGACATGGATGACTTGTTGAACATTGCCTGTGAGTTGTGTGGGAAAACTGAGAGTGAAATATCTAATATAGAGATATTTGGCTCTTTCTTGTTTTGTCTCATTTCTTTTTCCCCTCAGCAAAGATAGAACTGAACCCTTTCAATCCAATCCAATTAAGAAATCCAATTAGCACTACAACTTGCAGGGCACTATTATCATGTTGACTTTTAATCATGCTACTGTGTATGCATTTCTATTTGAATCCCTGACTGTTACAGAATAATTAACTGGAACATGCTAAAGCAGAACACTTTGAGGTTTAAAAAAAAAGAAGTAAAAATGATAACAAAAACAGAAAAAATCTTTTAAATGGTGTGTATTTATTAGTTGGTTATGTGATATATTAAGGATAAAATGGCTATCCAGATTGCAAGTATGAGCTTAATACTGAAACTCACTGCCTTCTGCAAGGAGATGCATGGTGGCTAATAGGAGTTGCTGAAGGAGACTGGGTTCAGCCTCCCTCTTCTAAGAGCTGACCACAGTTTTCAGCTCTCTCTGAAGATTTTGTGTAATTGCATTTCATGGCTGTGTCTTAGTTATGAAATGTTTTCTTTTTAATTACAGTATCAGCCCTCTAGTAAATACGATTTCAGTTTGGATTGTAATTAAGCAAAGAACCAATGCTATGCACTATTTAGCACTTACAGGACACCAAGTGAATAATAAAAGAGCTGTACAAACATCTCGTTGGTATGGCTTCACCTCCCACAGCTTGCTTCTACATACAAGTTTTATCCATGTTGCAGTTACCGTGGCCATAAGGCCTATTAACCCTGCTGTGATAAAAACAGCTAAGAAGTTCTGTCTGAATTGCTAAGAACTATAACAACTATAATGCATTTGAAAATATGGGACAGGAAATGTCTTAAAATGTGGATGTGGTTGCCTTGCCAAAATCAGCAAGCACAAGGGAGGAAAGCAGCTCTCTGCCGTGCTGCATCTGCAGTGCTGTCCTATTAATGTTCTGCTGTTTTTGTCAGGCCTAATGAGGAGGAAACTAGCTTACAGCAGTTAGTGTAATAAATAACATGAAGTGTTTCCTTTAGGTTCATAGTCTTACTGGCCAGAATTGGGCTGGCACACATTTTTTCTGGCTTTGAGTCTGTCAACAGAAGTGAGAGGACGCAAAGCAACACAACTTGCTTTCCCTGCCCGAACTGCTTGGGTTTAGCCACAAAGTATTAGCTCTTTCTTTTAAGCTCATGCCTTTTATGGATGTCACTATCTACATGCGGAGTGATGGGTGAGAAAACGTTACTCTGCCAAGTTTGTTTGTTCTTAACTACTGAGTTTGTCAGACTTTTTAAAAAGTTCTGTTGTCTTTTCATAGAAGTGGTGCCTTCCTAATGCAAAATTCTCCTCCAGGCTTTGGCTACAGATGATGAAAATCTGGTAGAGGCTTTCTAAAGAGCTAGCTGAAACTACTAGAATCTTCTGAAAGCATTTTCTGTAATACACTCATACTGTGTGACCTTTCTGCTGTTTCAGTTTGATTCAGTTAGTGACCCTCTACAAGGATATTTAATTAGGTCTTAAGGTCTTTGATGTTATTTACCAATCTTAAAGCCAAAGTATCTAGATAAATTCAGTACAAACAGAAAACAAATTGTGCTTCTTAAATTGTGAATTATGAAAGCGTATTTGAGAGATTTACATGAGCTTTGGCCTTCAAACGGGACAGGGAGAATTGATAAATATACAGTTGACTCCAACTTGTGCTGAATGATTAATGTACTATTCCCATACCAGTGAATCAAACTCTCTTAAGTATAGTATATTAACAGCCTCCACGATCTTCTAAAGTATTTATGAGCCTAAATAATGAGTGGGATTTTGCCAGGTAAATTGGCAGCTGAAGTCAGCAGAAGGTTTGTTTTTGACTCCAGTGGGTCAACAAACTGCTCTGAGCAACCTGCTGTAGTTAGCCCTGCTGAGTTGTGCATTCCAGCTTCATCTACTGTGATTCTGTGCAACCGAAACCATCAAGTCTCAGTATTACAGGAGAAGATGGAGGAAACTGCAAGGTGAGGCATTTAGTAGAAGAGAATTTGGGGCTTTTAAAGTGAATGCCATGTTTGCCATGGAATAAGTCAAGCTTTCCTGGCTTATTCTGTTGAAATGATTTAAGGATCATTCCAGCGTGGGATGAACAAGAGCTTACTATAGTTATTGCTGTCCAGGCGAGTCCTCTCTTTGCTTCTGCAACTGGGTGTAATACATGGTTTGCTGATAATGACAGCAGGGGTTATGCGTGGAAATAACCAGGCCCAGACTTCTTAGATATTTCAGCCAGGTTCTTTTCAAAGAGTTAGCAGTGTCAGTTTCAACAGCATGGCAAGTTACTGCTTGAACATAAATACTGTAAGGTTGGACTAAAAGTTGAAAAAATACTGTATGAAAATAATCTGCTTAGCTTGAAGGTGAAATTGTTATAGCTTCTGTCCAGAAAGCGTGTTGTAACCCAGGGGCAGGCTGATGACTCTCTGAAAGGACAGGCAAATCAGCCTTGCAATTGAGTTGCTGCACTTCTTGGGCCCATGGAAGAGCTGTGCCCTTCAGGGATCACCTGGAGCCCAAGCATCTTGCAGGGGTTTCCTTCTCAGTACTCTCATGTAATAGCCTATGCACACAGAGCATTCTGAAGTAGCTGCTAGGAAGTGCAGCTCCTCAAAGCTTCCTTTCCCCGCTAACACTATAATTATAACTGCAATTGTTAATGAGATACGGAATTTCAAATGCATATCAAATTTTTAAATCCAGATTCAATCACATTCAGTTACTCTTCAGCATTCCCTGCTTGCTTTTACGGCTGTGCAGTTTTTTCACCTGTGACAAGTCTGTTAACCCACTTTTGCACCCTATCTGGGATCCAGTCTTCCCATCCTGATATGGCATTGGGTTTTTTTTTCCTTCTGCTCAAACAGGACAGGAGCAAGTCTTGATCTGCACATTAGAGATTTCAGACAATGCTTTGCACCGCAGAATTGTAGCATCTTGCTTAAGAAATGGTGTTAGCTTTATGCTTCCGTGTCCAGCAAGGATGCTTGCCCCATGTTGTCTCCCCAGTGTTGTCTCTCCTGCAGCAGGATGAGTTTTCTGTCTGAGATATGTATCAGCCCTCTAGGACAGGTTACTGGCTGAAAGCGGTATGGGATGCTTGTCTTACACTGGTGATGGGCTGAGCCCATTGCCTGGGATACAGGCAGTAGCCCAGCTCGCTGTGGAAATGTTTATCTGTATTTCATCACAATTCCTTTTTCATGAGATTGTCTTCTGCACAAACTTATACAAGAAAATGTGAATAGTCTTTTCTGTCACTTCTAATGCTGGCTGACTGTGTCCTTGTAATTTGTAGAAGTGTGATAGAAATTGAAAAATGGTGAGTAATATCATATAATGAATTGATGCAAATCTGTTCCTGGTTCTGAATGTCAGATCGGTTAAAGGTGATACTGAGTCTCCCAAATGTGAATTTAACACCAGGTACAGAACTTCCCACCCAGATACGTGGCAATAGGTCCATCTGAGGCACACATGATGCCCAGTCCCTGCTGGGCTCCGTTGTCACAGAGAGCCAGGTTCTGCAGAGACCTCGGGATCCTGACCTTCAGTTCTGCCTGTCTAGGCACTGCAGAAGTGCAGGGTAGCTCCTGGGACTGCAGAAATCAAGGGCAGGGATCATCGTTGGTGCTGAATCCTGCCTCTGTGAGCAGAAGCTGTTTTGCAGAGGGAGTTCTTCCAGTAGCTCTCAATGAAGCCTTTGGGCTCCAGCTGGAAATTCCTAACACTGACTCCCATGCACAGAGTGGGGAAACTCTAACAATAGAATTGTCCTTAAAGGTGATGCTGGTGTTCTTCCAGAGGAATGAGGGGAAAGGGCTGTCAATATGTTGGTAATGGTCTGCACTGCAGTTGGCCCGTGTGGAGGAAGGCTTTGTACAGCTCCTGTTTGGTACTCATCTAGAAAAGCTTGCGATTAAATGTTTTGTCATTTGGCTTCACGTTGAGCCTGGCCTTACTTCCTCTCATGGGCTGGAAGAGTTGCATGTGATGCAGTATCCATCTGCACATGAAACTGGACAGGATTAGGGTAACTGGACAGGTAAGCAGCCTAGTTTCCTTACAAGCCATGCAGTGTTTCCTAAAGCACTGGGTTGATTTTGTTCTGAAGACTCTCCAGCCCCCTCTCCATCATGTCATGGGCAAAGTAGTCCTTCAGGGGATAATTAGAAAACGAGGGCTTATGTGACAAGAACGTATGATGTGAAATGCGTGGTACTTCTGTTTTCAGTTAATTAGGAACTTGAGATCTCTCATTACTGATAAAGCTTCAGGTTTCTGTTCTTTGAAGCAAACAATTTTCCAATCAGACGTGATTACTGAGAAAAGCTCTTTGGCTGGATCCATTAAGTTCCCTCTCATTCTTCTCCCTTTTCCTTGTGTCTTGGCCTGGAGACAGTGAAAGATATGGCAAACCTCCAATAATCACCTGTATGGAGACATTTAATAGCTTCCTAATATATCTGAGTGAAGGCTATTAAATCTGCTATGCTGGACTTAGAAGCTTACAGCTATTTCCTTCTCCCCCTACACAGGACTTTAAAATGCTCTGTGCAAAAGGAGAAATATTGATCTCCAAATAAATACACATTAGTTAATTGTGCATTTATATTGATGCCGGAATGCTGCTTACAGTTACAGATTGCCTCCTCTCTGTCAATTAAACTGTTGCTTTCCCCTGACCGGTGAGAAATTGTGTGTTTCCAGTTACTTAATGGAGCTTGTCACTTCATAGTTAGCACTCTAGTTTATTTGTAACATGCATTTCTATGCTCTTGATTCCAATTTGGAGTCTGGAATGATTTTCCTAGTCTTAAGAGTTGGTATAAAGCTAACTTTATTTTCTTAGGCTGTTATGGAAAAAGGTGAAGAATGATCTGGAATGAGAAATGCAGGCACAGCTGTACTTGCAGACAGTGGCTACAAATGACCTTAGGAAAGTGGTCTGGGATAATCCTGAGAACCAAGATGCAGAGGATCTTCTGGTTTATATACTATGCCAGCAGGATTTACTTGGCAATATCCAGGTGTTCTATGCATTTCAGAGCCTTCTCAAGTCCTTGATTGTTGTAGCAGCACAAAATATTGTAGGAAGGGGACTTAAATCGTCTTTGCGCGCCCACAGTTGCATAACTGGTGTAAGGCAAGGGCCTGGTGAGGTGGGCTTAAAATTCCTGTGGCTTTGGCAGTATTTAGTGTGTTTTTAAAATAGTAGTTGAAAGGTATGCATCTAATTCTACAGCATGCTGCTTAAGCTGCAGCTTTCAGCACTACTGAAACTACAGGACTGTGGAATGGGCTGCTCTTAAAATCCACGCTGGTGGAGGGGACCTGGCCTGTGTGAGTAGGTCTGACTTCCTTTAAGAAACTGTGCATCAATAGATAGTAAAATCATAATGTAATCTGTTTAAAGGTATGTCTTTCTTGAGGGTACCCTCAATTAAGTACATGCAAGTTCAGGAATGATAGCAACAGAATTGCCTTGCTGTCCCAAAGGCAACTTATTCCGTTTTGAATGTGTTGCTCAACTTCTGTACTGAATGGATGTGATCAGTGTCGGAGCAGAAAATGATTCCATCCCAGTGTGTTCTGGGAGCTTGGGAGACAGGAAATTCTGCATCCATATAAACCAACAGACCAGGTTTTAGACCTTACAAATATAATCCAACTTCACCTTTTCAGCAGTGTTATAGTAAGTGTGTGTGTGTGTATTCTGTCCCCATCTGCTTTGTATTAAATGAGAGTATTTGAGAGAGCCAACATAATGCTTAACAAGAGTTTTCAGTTTGCCAAGCGTTCTCCAGTTCAAATCTGCCATCTTAAACCCCAGAAGCAAAACTGCTCTGGTGCCCTTGATAAGAAGAACTACAGCTTCCTTAAACAGGAACTTAAAGCTTAGAAAACTGACCCACTGCAAGTGGGAGGTGGAATCCTTGTCAGCCAGTGCTCATGCACACACCTTGTGCTGTCCCAACAGGTCCCCTTGGTGTTTTCCACCCTGCACTTCAGTGCTGCCTGCTGGTTCCAGTCCCTCCCAGCTCTTGCTGTTGCTTCTGAGGGAAGAGAAGAAAGCAACCAATGCATGCAGACATCTCTAGAAGAGTTTGCAGTGAAGTTTCTTTTCTAAGAATCCCCCTTTATTCTGCTGAAGTGACTGTTGTCTCAGTTGCCCTCTAAAACAAGGCGATCTTGCTGTCTGGGTGATGCATCAGTGCAATTCCTAGCACCAGCTTGCTTGTACTTAAACCTGAAGGAATTACTATTGTTAATCTGATTTAATGTATTATACCGGAGTTTGTTCCAGAAGAGTCTTCTGAAGAAAAAATCAGGTTTTCAAATTCTCTCTATTTCACTGGAACAAGTAACTTCCCAATGAAGCTAAAACCTTCTATTGTTCAGAGAAGGATCTGTGGGCTTTGCATTAGCTTGACAAATGAAATACTCCACCATGAGATACACATATAATGCTGCTTCCTCATTTAGTGTTTATTCCCCTTCAAACAATCTCTCCAGTCTTACAGCTTCTGTGATGCTTTGGTTTGTCTTTTTTGTTATATTTGTTCCATGTAATTGTATGATTGTTCTCCCTTCCCAAGTCAGAATGACTTCAGGTATTTGCCTGAGTGGAAGCCAAGGACTCCAGGCAATGCCCTATAAGCCATGGTGAGCCCTGGGATGCCTGCTGGAGAGCTTTGGGTAACCGACATCTTTGCTCAACAGAATTTCAAATGGAATTGTGAAGTTACTGCTCAAAACAAGGCCCTGCTGGGAGGGCTTTAGTGAATAGGTCATTCAGAGCAGAATCAGAGTGAACACAAGGGTGAAGCTGAGCCTGAACAGCTTTGCTTAAGGGGCTCAGGTAGGACAGTGGGAGGAAGGCAGCGTTCCAAACAACTGCTTTTGCACTTCGGGGACATGACCTCTGCTCCTCCTGGCTCCTCCTTTGGGCTCTGGGGATGCTTCTTTTGCTTTCTCAATTTCCCTATTAGAATTTACTTTGTAAATATACTAAAACTATAGGACTATAGGTGAAAAGCCTATAATGGCTGTGACAATTATATCCTGGTTGACATTTAGCTAAGGGAAATTTCAATCTAAAGCATTTACTGATGGTTTTTCTTCTATTCCGATTAGTGCGTTTCTTGGGATCTGCAGGCACTGCCTCGTTCCTTCACCATTTGCTAAAGTTTTATACACTATATTTAAAGCGCATTTAAGCAGCAGCTAAAAAAATGTATAGCCTAAAACTGGAAAATATCTCCACAGACTTAATGTGGAGAGGAGGTTTTCAGGATTTATTTCCATTTCATTATAGCTGGGAAATGGGGACCTTTGTCAGTTCTGCTCAAGAAATAATCTGGAAGGAATACCAAATTGCAGTGTGCGTTCACAGTATGGCCAGTGAAGGCTTTCTGTCAACAGAAGTACAGACAGACTTTGTGGCTTGATTATAAGCAGAAATGAAATCAAAATGAGCATTTCATATTTTTTTCCTTCTCTTAAATCCTAAGGAGGCAGAGAGCTTGAGCTGATAACTCAGAAAGCATTTGCTGTGAAAGGCAGTTCTTTCCACCAGTCACTTTAAGGCAGAGGTGATTTGCTTCTCTCCTTAGGCTTTATGAAAACCTCGGGCTTTATATCAGAGGTTGGATCTAAGCATACTCAACCAAGGGTATGTCCTGAAGCCTTATGTACCTGTTCCTTTTCTCTGCTGATTTTTGTTAAGTGCTGAACATATGTAGGATTCTGGAGGAGCTTTGTAAGACTCCTCCAGATATTGCACCCTAGATACCCAAGCGGGAGTACCCTGTGCAGAAGCTGCACCACCAGGTGTTATGTTGATCTGGCCAATCTCGCTGGTAGTTCAATATATGTTCAAATCACTGCTTAAATTCCTCTGTATCCTTTGTCATGGTGGCTGGCTGTGGGCAAACCTGCCAGATGCTGAGCTCCTCCAGCCTCCCACGGAGCAGGGATGGCTGCACAATGTGCACTGGCTTCAGAGTGAGCTTGGAGACCGTGCAGCAGTTGAGCCCAGTGTCTCTTGCTGGGTCTCACTTTTCCTACCTTCTCTGCAGTTAAAGTTAGGAGGAAAGCAGACACCGGGAGAAATGAATGAAATGAAGACAAGCAACTTCCTAATGAATTAGTTTCAAGGTAATTAATTGGCTAATTGCATAGGTTTGTTAATTCCTGGTTACTGGAACTGCCTTTCCCCAATGGCATCTTTTGTACCTGATTTCTTTGTTAAAGTAGATGGTTCTCCATGCCTCCCTTAAAGTCCCAGCAAACCCATATTGCAACGTGCTCTGCAGCTGATGTCTTGTTGAGCACTGTTGCATAAAGGGACCTCTGGTTTGGGCACTCTCTGAAATGGGTTGCTCTGCAAAGGTACTTCTTCCCAACCTGCTGATCAAACGGTGGGATGTCTGATGACCTTCAGAACTATACCAAGGAGACCTGGGTGAAAGGGAGCTCATCTTTTATTCCCAACTTTCTGAAAGACAGATGCCCTTAGCCAACCGCTGCTGACTTCCTCACAAGATCTGAGATGCTGAAATCTGTGTAAGGGAGTTAAATTTCTGTGGCATGGTTGCTTTCTTGAACTGAGTTGATAACAGTAGCTATTAAGTGGCTTCAATTTGTCGTATCATGCTTTTTTGCGTAGATGTTTTGTTTGCCAAGGTATTACCTTTCTAGTCCTGCTTCAGGACTCTAAGTGGCCGCACAGCACAATGTTTAGCATGCTTACTTTGTAAGAGCCCTCTGAGACCATGCCATAAGCCCACTTGCAAAAGGGAAAACTTGGGATGAGTGCACACCTCCTGCCTGGGACCTAAAACATACTTTGGGCATCCTGCTTTCTGTGACTTGGATGTGGATTTGCTTCTCTCCAGCTGAACTACAAGGCTTCCTGGATCTAAAGCTAACATCCATCTCTTCTGTCTCTTTGTGACTCACAGTTGGCTGGTAGGAACAAGCAAAAGCAGGCGCTGACTGCCTATTAGTGGTTAATGGGGTGGAGTGATAGACAAGTGACGGCCCAGCAATAACTGAGGAGTACCAGGAGGGCAGACTCTCATAACAGCATTTCAGGCAGGCAATCTTTGAACATCAAGAAGAAAATGTCCATTCCAGTAACAAAGCAGTGCTGACACATTTACCCAAGAGAAAAATAAAGGGGACAGAAATATGGCTTTATTCTCAAAGGACTATTAGTACAAGTGAGTGTATTCAGGCAGCACACGAAGGAGCAGAAGAGGACTGTGTGTGCCTCCCTGCCCAGGTCATGTTGATGGTTCTGGTGTTCCTGCAGCCAGCTGCCACCAAACTGTGTTGGGCTTCTGCCTTCCTGACTGTTTGCTTTTGATTCAAAGCATGAAGAATTTATCCTGCTCATCTGCTGTGGGGCTGTATGTGTGGGTGTCTGCATCCTTTCCTTTCTCCCCACTGACGGAGAGGTATTAAAGAAATAGCTCCTGTTAAGGCTCAAACTCAGCTCTGACAATTCATTATAATACAAGTTGGGATCTTTCACCTCTGTATAGCTTGGCTTTCCTTTCAAGTAAAGCCCTTGTTTAAGTTTTGTCAGTTCCACGTTTTCTGGCACATTTAATTGATTGTCTATGCTTTGGAATGGTAGCAAAGAGACCAAAAACAAAGCCTAAAATGACGTGCAGTTAAATCCAATTGAGTGCCTGTGCAGTTAACATCACCATAAACAAGTAACAACTGCAGTCCTCAGCTGATGCTGAGTTTTAGACTGCTGTGTGGCGTTTCCCAGTCTGCACTGCCTAATGCCCCCTCTAAGCACAATTACTGCATAAACCGAAATGAATGTTTTGAATAAATATGCTAACTACGCGTTCTCTTCTGGAATTATAACACTGAAAATTTCAATCCCAAATTCAGATTTGGGACAGTGCACTGAGATGATGTTTGTTCTTTCTTAGCAGACTCTCCAGGCACTCTTCTGGTGTTCAGAAAGATGTATATGTTTCCCACTGGAAAGCAGGTTTATGCCCAGGCCTGAATAAACCTAAATATTAATGCTTGCTGGTGCTTGGATGTCTGTGAGCTTATATCCTAACAGCTCCAGACTGCCTACTTGACATTCAGGAGAAGTACGCAGGGAGACTTATTTCTGTGCATGTTAGCACAAAAGATGGTAGCTCTGCAATGTGTGCAGCACACGGGATGCTAGAAAATTCTGTGATCTGTTCAGATCAATTCAGCAGAATACATGACAGTTTTCTTATATGCTTGTGTGAAGTCAAGCAGGTAAGCTGAATCTAGAGCAAACAGTGTGCCCTGGCCATTGAAGGGGCCAACCATCCCATAGGGGTGTACCAGGCTCAGCACTGCTGGCCTAATGGAGCCTCCAAAAAAGAGCTGCTCAGATGGTGAAGGGTCTGGAGAACAAAACATGTGAGGAGTGGCTGAGGTCCCTTGGTTGGTTCAACGTTCCTTCTTGTAAGAAGGCCATGCAAGTAAAATGGCAAAACAAAGCAAGCCTAGCTTCTGTTCCAGGTGAGCCAGAGGCCGTGTCCAGTCGGAGGCCTACCTTTGCTCACAACTGAATGTTATTTAAAAACAAACAACCAAAAAACTAGAATGGAGGGTAGAAAAAAGAGGGATGTATTCTCAGCCAGGACAATCCTGGTTTCTTCAAGAACATTAA
This sequence comes from Tragopan temminckii, assembly GCA_028571105.1. Classification (NCBI taxonomy): domain Eukaryota; kingdom Metazoa; phylum Chordata; class Aves; order Galliformes; family Phasianidae; genus Tragopan; species Tragopan temminckii. The sequence continues at coordinate 2,502,152 of JAOWBP010004313.1, read as the reverse complement.
TCCTTGAGTTACTGAAATGGTTGGATCTCCATCACCAAAGAGCTCTACATCTTCTGCAAGAAGCCCAGCCTTGCAGAGTGATTTTATCTGCTGGAAGATGTACTTCTGCTTTCCTTTGTATAGCAAATGCTTTTCCTTCTTGCTTCATTGCTAACTGCAAGAGGGTACTGCTCAGTACTTCCTCACTGAAGAAAAAACAGTTGAGTGCTCTGCTTTTACCATCTCTGGAAATGGCTGAATGGTGATAGATCTCTGGAATTTATATCAATAGTTAACTTCTTATGTTGTAACTGAGGAATTAGTCATGTCAAAACACTCTTATTCTAGTGCGTGGTTTGACAGTGATTGACAAATGAGTTAACTACAGTTAGTTACTATGAATGTAAAACACCAAAGGAGAGAGCAAGCTCTAGCCGAGGGTTTTTAATGCACTGAAGTGTTTTGGATTTTAGATTAACTAAATTATCACTCCAAAACCTACAGACATAATTTGGCATCCGTGCTTTGTTTTGGGTTTTGTTTTGCTGAAAGAGTTCAGAACTGCCCAAGACCTGGCAGCTGAAACACCCTTTCATTTAATGTAAGTGCTTTACTTTCTGGGCCTGAGCTGTGATGTGTTTGAGCAGCAGTGAAGCATTCACTGATTTATTCAAATGGATATTTAGTTCAATAATAGTAATTAAACATTGTGGGTTTTTTTCCACAAGGGTGTACCTTGCGATTAACAAGCTGCAGTTTAATTATACTGAGAGGGAAGGAGGGATAGGAAAGTAGTGTACTGTAGCATATCCCTTTCATTTAAATAGAGTATGTTTCATTCAGCAAGCTGACAGAAATATTTAAGTAGACACAGATCTGTGAAAACATCAGATCAATACTCTGGACCACCATAAACATGTCTGCTTAACTGAGCTCTGTGGTAGGGTCGCTGCAGGCACTGGGAGAGCTGCAGAGCTGTGTGATGCTGTGCATCCTGGCCCTGCTCTGGATCTGCCCACTGCTGTCAACAGCCTGAGAAATGAGCTACTGACGCGATAGTCATAAATCTCCTTCAGTTTGCTTTTGTCCTTGATTTTCAGCTTAATTTCCAAGTGTAAATCTGCTTGCTGAAAATCCCTGGCACCTTCACTTTCCCTACTGCCGATTTCCATGCATCTAGTTAACTTTTGATGTGCAGTCAGCATTTTACATTGCTTCTTGAGCCCCTCATTTCTTGAAGAGGTAGTCTGTGGGTTCTGTAGGCTGTTTGCTTTTTTCCTTTCTCTTTCCAGCTCCCCAGTGCAGACAGGCATGGGCTATTGGCATACTGCTGTGTGGCAGCAGCGTGAGCAGCAAGCTGGCTCCATCACCAAAGTCCAGCTTGCTCGGTAATTGAGTACTTAAAATACTCACATAAGGGCAGGGGCTGGAAGGAGGACATTATGCATGACTATTGCTTAGCTTTAGCATCCTTTCTGTAGTTTGTCACATGCACCTGTATTACTGCTTATCATCAAGCACTTGATTGGTCAGACCTCCACATTTCTATGAGTTTCAGCCCTGCTGTATTGGGCCCAGAAGCAGGGTTTATTGTGCTGCTACTAGAGGAACAGGTACACCATTGCTGTGAAGCAGAGGCAGTCTGAACTTCTGTGTTGACTGCTATGCAGAGTGTAAGTGATGTGAAACTGCTGCCACAGTCCTAATAGCTAGCACTGTGCTCACAGTCCTCCATAAGTTTTCCCCCTTCCTTTTTCCCTTTCTTGTTGCTTATGTTGTACTTTATAAACTTGATATTATTTTTGAAAAGCTTCTGTTCAAGGAGACATTCTCTATGAACTGACCTTTTTGTTCTTGATTTGTTTAATTGCAAAGTAGTAATTGCTGAGTTTTTTGCTGCTTGGGCTGGGTTTCCAAACACTTCAGGGGTGATTTGAGATGATGAAGCATGTAAAACATATTTAGTTTTGTACTGTTCTGTAATTTTTTTATGCATATATTAGTCTGATCTCCTATTAGTAATTTTCTGTGATGCTTTCTTTTTCTGAATAATTATGCAAATAACCAATTAAATGAAGCCTTCTTTCAGGCTGGGGGGAAATAGAAATACAAATTACTGATGATAAAAACTGAAATGCAAGTCTTGTGTAGATGATACAGTGAAGATGAGGATGATCTTAGCCAAGAGTCAATGAGGACGTTGAAAGGTATTTCCTCTTGCAACAGATCAGTAAGTGAAAAATATAGGCTTGCTTAATAAGCCTTGTGCTTGCGGCTAATTCATTGCTTGAGGCTATTTAAAAAGAAATCCAGAATGTCATGAAGAGTGTTAAGAAAATGTTGATTAATGTAACAGACAGGAGCAGCATTCTACAAGTGGAGAGGTGCGGTTCAGTGCTTAAGCTTGTGATGAGTATGTTTTAACCAAGGAGAATGAATGAGGTGATCCTTACTGGGCAATATTTTACATTATTTTCATGTGAAATAAGATGATAGTATTTCACTAGGCATGAAGGATGAAGGGGAGGGTTGGAAATGTACCAAGCAGACTTACTGTTCAGTTCACTACTTAAAAATTAGAGTGGGTGAGAAGCCAGTGCTTGGACTGGAGATCACCAGAGCTGTGATGATAATGTAACTAAGTTCTGTGCATCACTGCAGTTGGAGAGGTAATCCTACTCCGTATTATGTTCCCAGAACAATGTCGGCAATGAGCTGCTTGTCACTGCTGGGTTGACATTGGTGCCACAATCAGAACTGTGTCTTGTGGCACTCATTGTAGTTTGGTGGCTTTTCAGAGGGACAGATGTCTTCCTGGCTTTCTTCTTACTCCTCCAAACTTGTGACTGACAAAACTCCCACAGCTCCAAATTTGCATTTCTTTACTGCTCTTTCATGATTACTTGGATTCTGTTTCCCTTCTGACCAATGTTACATCTTACTAATCTCAAAGGTGCAAATTGTACCACCCCTGCTGCTATGTCCTCATGGGCTGAATCGCATCTGAAGTCTGAGTATCCATCAAGTCCAGGTGCGAAACATTCCCAAAGTGTATTTTCCCAGATGGTGATATTTTTAATCCTGTTCTGCAGTCAGATCTGCAATTTTCAGAGGTGCAAACCAGAACCTTCCTTGCTTACTGATTAGATGGAAGATAGCCCATCCGTGCTTATGATTAGACCACACTGGAAGATAGCCCAGTTGTTTTCTCCTCTGAAAGTGTTCTTTTACATGTTTTACAGTCTGAACTGTGAAAGAAATAGACAACTAGAATCTAAATGTTCTGCACCTTAGTTGAAAGTGCTTTGAGGTAAGACAGAAGCCTGTGTTGTTGGCATTTAGTCTGGCATTTCCTGGGGTAACAAAAGGATCTTGGATGGTAGCAATGAACTGAAACAGTCAGCAGCCAAATGTCTTGGTCCATGCTCAGGATCTTTCTCTAAAGAACACGGTCTTGTTCCACTCAGTTTTGAGAGAGGTGAATCTTTTTCTGTCTCCTGAGTTGCACCTCCCATAGTCAATATGGGTTGCTGCAATAATGGAGCCACCCGAGACTCAGAGGAATAATACAGATAAATTTATTGAGAGCTTCCTAACAACAACTAATATTCTATTGGGAGGTAAAATTGGCTAATTTGCTAGTAATAATTAATAAGCATTACAGTCAGGAGTACTTCAGCACAGAAGTTATTTCTGTGCTGAAAGTTCTAAACCAATATTAGGCAATGGCTACTCCAAAGAGTGAAAGTCCAGAGTGGTTGAGACTCCTCTTTGGCATGACAGCTTCTGGCTTGGAGGATCTCAACAGGAACTCTTGTTCTTGTCTTCCAGGCCACCTGAATCTCAATCAGCAGAGATAAGAGGAAGCAGGGAGATAACAGCTTGTATTTTGCCTTCCCAGGCTACAGTGGTATTCATCTCCTAACTTCCTATGTCAAGTTGAAAATACTTGCTTCCAGGGCAAGTCTTCAGCTAGAAAACATTCCTGGGCATTCATTTTAGAAAGCAAACAGCTTCTGGCTCTGTCCAAAGGAATGCTTCCAAATGTAGAACTGTCTACAGAGTATTGCTGATTGTCTCACATTGATTTTAGACAATGCATTCCTTAACAGAGCAGCCTGTATATTTTGACTGTGGGCAGAAGTTGGACAGCTTGGAAGAAGGCTATTAAGATTGAAATAAGAAAAGATCTAGTCAGAAGGAGCATCTTGTCAGTTATTAGCAAGCTGACATAAAGGTAAAATTCTTGCTGGTGAAGTGTTTGAAGAGAACAGTGCTTGCTTCCAAGTATGGGCTCCAGGAAAGTGCTCAGCTTTGATGTGGAACCCAGTGCAGGTCGGCTGGATGTGTGCTGGTGATGTGGTGCTTTTTCTGTATGGGAATACAGCCCCTGGTTCAATTAAAATGTCAGCTTTTACACTTCAGTGTGAGGTTTCAGAGTACATATAGCCTTAATCCAGTCCTTCCTAGATCTGTTGTTCACATCACATGGTTTTAGTGTTTCTTATTTTAAGCTTGAAATACCCTCTTGTGCTGTGCTGACTTCTTGCTTCCTCTCACGTAATTTCTTCTCAGTGTGTGTCCTCAACTTTCATTGTCTGTTTGGAAAGTAGGACAGAGAAAAGTCTTGATGCCTTTCCCCGGCTCCTTTTGTAGTGTAGCAGGCATCAGTAAGCAGCTGCCAGTGGTTCATCCAGCTGAAGCCAGCAGCACTGCAAACACAAGTGTGGAAAAGCAGTGGAGCCTGTTGTGATTCCTGCCAGTGGAAGTAATGGCAGTTGCCACAATTTTGTTTCTTTTATCTGTGCTTTACTGCCACCAGCGTTGTGTATTATTCATCAGTGAGAAGAGTGCTCACCTCCTAGTATGAGCTCCAGGAATAGTTATATATGGTACTTATAATACGCTGCCCAATTTCAGATGGTGTGCATGTAAACTGGTTCAGGTTGTTTCTTCAAGGTTGCATGATTCCTTCATTAGTTGCTGGTTTCCCATGATTTGCAGCTTGCCAGGAGGCTTGCTGTAACTTCAGCCCCTCTCCTGGGGTCCTGAGCAAAGCCAAGTCCTACAGTCAGTGCTTTGTGGTACTCTGGGGTGAGCCATGCTTTTGCTTCTAGCTGTGACCAATGGAAATGTCAGTAAGGCTGCATTTGATTTTTGGAATCTCTCTGGAAGCTGTTCATGCACTTCCCAAAGCTGTTGTGGTGAATTGGGGTAACAGGCTGGGAACCACAAGGTCACGATAGTTGTTCTGGGGTCCTCCTGCTTCTCCGTGTAGTTCCTCAGGCCTGTGACCTTCCAGCAAGTAGGAAAGCCCTCAGAGGGAAGGAAGTGGCTTATTCACATGAATCAGAAGAATTGAACCAAGGGGAAACATTCTGATGGAGTTATAGCTGCTTCTGTTATGATAGAAAAATATATAATCAGGAGGGGGGTTCATCTCCTGGTTACTTCCCTGAGCTCACACAGGGAGGAAATAGCAGGCTGAGACCTGAGCTCCTTTGGTATCATCAGAACCAAACAAATCGGACACCTGTGGTTCACCTAGCATTATGCAGAATGTCTCCCTAGTAACAAAATAACTGCCAATTAGACAGGACTTAGAAAAACACTGATGGACATCTGCTGGAGAACACAAATGGGATACAAAGCCAAACTAATATGCAGGCAGAGGGGTCAGGGTGGAGTTAAAGTGGTTGCAAGCAGGTAGGGCATCGAGCCTGTTGGTTCCAGATGGCTGTTAGTTGAACTGGTGTAACTGGGGGACCAGATCTGCCAATGACTGTGGTATAATTTCTTTGAAATCATGGTCTACAGTCATCTTTCCACGTAACTTGCAGATGACACAAATTCCTCAGGGCTAGTCAGAGCCAGAGAAGTACGAGGGAAAAACCAGAGGGGTTTCACCACATATGGTGAAAGGGGCAGATGAACCAGTTGACCAAGCCAGGCTGATTAAAATCCTGATGCATTAATATCATTGTTTGGGTTTGGATGTGTTAAAAATCACTTCTGAGAAACAGCTATTTTTCATTTTGGTCTGCTTGGTTGAAAATAAAAACAGTACTAACCCCTCCCCCCCCAACTTCATGAATGCAAATTGTATTGCAGAAGTATATATGGAGTAGTAAATTCATATTTCTGATATTATAGCTACCTGCAGTAGTATGAATGATCTCATGATGTGTTTTTAAAATACAGCAGAAGTAGAAGAGCTTCAGATC
>JAOWBP010004313.1:2474283-2484727 GCA_028571105.1 Tragopan temminckii | reverse complement strand
TTCCTACAGCCCCTTTAGATACTGACAGGCCACTATCAGGTCACCTTGCAGCCTTTTCTTCTCCAGGCTGCACAGCCCAAGCTCAGCCTGTCCTCACAGGGAGGTGTTCCATCCCTTGGATCACTTTTGTGGTCCTCCTCTGAATGCGCTCCAGCAAGTCCGCATCTCTCATACTTTGTCCTTTCCCCTTTGAGACGAAGCTTTTTCTGATGGATTTTGGAACAAAGAGCTATTTGCATCATGCTGGATTCAGGCAGGCATGTGTATCACTTGTGTGCACACTTGTGCTGCATGGACATCTTTTTCAGAACAATGTAATGAAAAAGCTGCTGAAGGTTAAGGCAAGAGACTGTAAGGATAACCTGGACTTCATCTTCTTAGAAAGCTTCTATTCCAAATAGCATAGCATCCAAGTTGTGTAGCATCAGCTGATGAGAGATTGTCCAATCTCTGGTTGTATTTACTAATCATCAGGTAGAGGGTAGATGAAATATTTCACGGAGCACATCTGTACCAATGCATTCAGTTAAAATGCACTGGTGAGTTAGTGACGGGTGTTGGAAAAAGTGTATCTTGATGTGTGCTCACAGGCTTGACTTCCTTGCAGTAAGAGCTTTCAGGGGACTAGAAATGGTGGATGAGTGTTGAGCTACTTCTTTGGTGAAGGTGCTGAGAGGCCTGTGGGCTGATGCTGGAATGGATATAGAGCACCGGTGCGAGGGCTTTGTCAGGAATGGATTTGGTGACACCACATCTGTACAAACGTCCTCTTGCAAAACTTCTTTCGGCAGAATTGGCTGTGAAGAAGGGTGTAGAATATTTCTGAAGGGGTTGAAGTGTTGGCTGGTTTCATCCTGGAAGGATTGACATATCCCAGTTCTTTCAGTTCACTACTGGAGATGCCGTCATTTCTCTCTTGCAGCTGAGTAATTGCTTGTATGCATTAACAACACGCTGGTTTTCTGAAGGTGTTTCAGAAGTAACTTGGTATGTGTAGTGACGGTACGGTACTGCGTTCTGTCTGTTCTGATGGATGCCGTGTCTTAACTCCTTTCTGCACAGCAGGCACTGGAGCAGCGCAAGGACTGCATTGGTAGGGGAGGGCTAGAACAGTTTTGGGAAATGAAACACACCTGCAGTGGGTGTTCAGCTTAACTTCCAATGGGGCATATAGCAGAACGGTTGGCTGGTCGGTGGAATTTGGGGTGAGGTGGGAGAGAGCTGCATTTCTATCCTTTCTGGCTGCTGGGCAGCCTGCCCTGAGCTCGGTCATGTCAGTAAGATGAAGATGAATTCCTAACTTAGTTTCTGTACCTGCTGAAAGTTTTTGTGAGTTTTTCTTTTCCATTCTGCAAACACAGAGCTTACGTAACGTCTACTGGTTTGGTTATTTTATTTAGCACTGGTGAAGTGTTCTCGGAACACTATTTATGTGCCTGTTTCTTTCCTTGATATCAACACTTGCAGAAACAACAGTCAAAATAAAAGGGATCTTATCCGTGCTAAGCCAGCGATGAATAATACCTCACAGGGAGCAGTTCTTAAATTCTGTTGGTGTCAAATATGTTTCTGCATTTCCACTGAGCTGTGAGATGCTAATCTGAGCTTTTCTTGTGGAATTGAAATATAATAGAATTTGGGGGAAGCGTGGCAGCTACCCGGGCTGGGTGTACAGCACAAAGGGACCTCGTGTTCTGTTGTGAGTTAATGTACAAATAATTGAACATCTCTGTATATCCTTCAGCAGGACGTGATAACATTAACATATGTATCTGTGTTTGGCTAAAACTAGTCTCTGCTTTTCCATTCCCCTCTCCCATTTCTAATCTTTTTTTGCTGAAAATTTAATTCATATCCCAACAACTCCATAACGATGTAAATAATTTATATACACCAATTAGCTGACTGGAAGATGCCAAAAGCCATTCATTTCATCAACCCTAAAATTGTACCTTGGAAATTAAATCAAAGCACTCTGCGGTATTAGAATTGTTATGAACTGAAGATGGTTAATAGCATAGAAGATAGATTTTCTGTTGCTCTGCTTTTATGGACTGCAGGATCACTTGGAAGCACACTATGCACAGAGGCCTCATGCTTCTTGGGTGCCGTAGGACCTCTCCATTCAGGTGTGTCTGTGGTCAGAGAGCTGCTGAGCACAAGGATTGCTGTGGTGGGTTACCAACCCCTCATTTTGCTGCTCTTCAGAGATCACTAACAGAAGTAGGAAAACATTGTTGTCTTGTTTTAAAGCCTGCTTTACATGTCACTGATGTTGATGCTAGTTGAGCTGTTGTGACTTTTTCTTGTTTCTGACTTACAGTAGTGAGAAGAGAACCTGCCTCCTTTGGCTGAGGGACCAGCTGGGGTAGTGCTGATAGTAACAGAGCTCCATCTGACACTGTACAGTGAAGTTCCAGCAAAGATATCCAGCTGATTGTCATATATTCTTGCTTTCTCAACCATTTAACCTCTTGCCCACGTTTGCTTCAGGCCTTGGGGTGCTCACAGTGCATGGCACGGAGTGAAGTGGCCCTTAGTGCTGTTACTGGGAGCTGTAATGACTGAAGTTGCAGTTGGCTTTGGAGCATCAGTCTGTCTGAATAACTGACATTGCTTTGCACAAAACTTTTTGTTTAATACAAATTCTTGGAGGAAGTATTTACTTTAGTTCACTCCAAGATGTGAGATACAGAGGAAGATGGAAGGAAGGTGCTCAGTGATGTTTCCAGCTGTATATTTGGTTTGTTTTTCTCTGTACTTCTAATGGAATTTCAGGTGCTCATGTTTTGTTTCATCCTTGTAGATCATGGAGCGGGGGCTGGGAATCTAACTGAAGCATCTTGGAATGATGTGGGTTTTATGTTTATTTGTTTTACAGCCTTGCTTGTGTCTTCCTTTGGCAAAAAGGGAAATAACTTGCACTGTGTGGCAGGTTTGGGCCATTTATCTGTCAGTGGTCACATCTGGCCTGTGTGGTTAACTAAATGCAAATGTATTAATTATAATAAAGAATGAGGAAATGAAATGCATTCTGTCTCAGAGATCCGGGCTGGCCATGGTGATTAATGATCATCATTGCAGCAGCAATCTAAACACAGCTCTGCATGCCACACGGTAATTGCCTTGTGCTGTAGTATCATGCACTAAGATTTGTTACAAAGGTTCCTGTGCTTTGATGGCTGTGCTGCACACTGTATAAGTGGGAACATGGCTGAAATTCACACACAGGGTCCATAATTTATTGATGTGCCATGAACCTGAGCTGTTCTCCATAGGGAAAGGAGAAAAAGTACTTCAGGAGGAGAAAAAAAGAAAGCAACTGTAAAAGCAGCTCCTGCCCAGCGAGTGCTGGTTATTAATTTATTAGTCCACTGTACAGGCCTATTTTGGTGTGAAGCTGGGCAGCTTGTCTGATCTTGCAGAAGGTGTTTGGATGTACGAGTTCAGCTCTGGCTGATTGCTGGGGAGCCAGACAAGAAACCAGCAGTTTGCTGGGTCATAGAGTTAATTCCTATATTAATGGTGCATTTTGGCTTTTGTAATGTGTGGTGGCAGCTGAGACCTGAATGCTGCACAGGAACAGGCTGAGATGAAGAAGCTGTGCTGGTTTTCTCTACCTCTGAGGCTGTGGGGCAGGCTGGGCACAGCAGGTGGGCTGTGGGGCTGGGCTGCATGCAGAGCCCCTCCTGCAGTGTGGGGGTCTGTGCCTTCCCTGCAGTGATTCCTGTGCCAGATCAGTTCAGCCAATCAAACAAGTACTTTCTTAGTGAAGGGCATAAGTCTGTCTTGTATAATGTAATGGAATCTGAGCGTTCTAAATCTCTCTGAAAATTTGCTTTATTACATAGCTGTTGCACTGGGAACTTTGAGTACCTCTGGAAGACACGACTTCTACAGACCCTGAAGTTCAGATGACCAAAGTGCGCACAAAAGCTTAATACGGACAGACACCTAAAATAAAATACATGTGGTAAGAGCTTGTAACTGCATTAAGTGAGATGGCAGCAGTGTCTGCTGCCTTGGGATGAGGAAGGAGCCCTGTTCTGAGCCATCTGTGCTGTGGGCAGGAGCATGGAGGTGGCAGCCCACTTCCTCTCTAAATACTTGTGTGTTGTTGTTACTGGTTTGTTTGTTTGTTTTTCCAGTCCTGCCAATGCATTGCAAATAGAAATAATTCAATTTCTAGATATAGCTGGGATTATTTTCCTGACTGAGGCTTGGTGAGCTGGGCTCTGTGTATTCCAAGCCCTGTGAGGTTGGCTTGGCCTGCTAGCTGCTCATCTGGCTGACACCCAGTAGTATAACATCTGCCATTGGGAAGAAATCCTCACCAACCTTGCTGCTTGTTAGAGGTGCAGTGTTAGCATACGTGGGAAACAAATGCTCTGCATGCATCCAAGAGGGAAAGATGAGACGAGAATTTGCCTTTGTTTTCATACAAGAAATTAGCAGAAAGAACAGATGCTAGTCTGTGGATTTAAAAAAAATATATTCTTTTTCCTTTTGCCTCTGCTTCTTTGGTATCTTAAAGTGATGTTATGAGGCTCTTTAAACCAGTTTCATTACAGTTAATTCCCCCTCTCCTCAGGCAGCTGCAGCTTTACGTGACACATTTTTATTACACCCACAAGCTTTTCACTTGCTAATAAATAATGGTGGTAGATTTTTTTTTAATGAAATAAATATAGTCTTTCACTGCAACAGAAAGGAAAAATAACTTTTTTCTCCATGCGTCTCCAAATTATAAAAATAAGTGCTGTTTTCACTACTTAATTCAAAAGGCAGATGGCTAGGTTACAAGAAGGATAAGGATCCTCGACTCGTACCATTAACGGTAACATAGAGTGCCGTGATACAAAAGGTGCCTGAAATCTCCTTTGTTGGGAATCCTGTAAGTGGAATCCTAAAGCAATTTGTAATGCAGTCAGTTGTGCTGTCAGCTGAAGGTCTGGCTCCTGACACGATGCCTATGGGCACTGCAGGCCGTGGCGGGGCTGAGATGCTGCGTGCAGCCACGTGGGAGTGCTGCCTTCAGCTGGGAGCATGGCACGAGGCTGAGAGATGGAACTTCCACAAAGCCTGCATGGGTTTAGAGGGTGGGTCCCTGCACTGACCCCTGGGGCGGCTGTTGTGATGGCTTGGCTTGCTTGGGATGTTGAAACCTGCTGCACTTCACTGGTTTGTCCAAGCAGTCCAAATTCTCATGCTGGTGCTGATCACTTTCTCACCAGCAGGAGCCATCCCCTGACACCCATGTTTACCTCATTGTCTCCTCGCTTTCAAAAACCTACAAGAGAGCTATTCTCAGCTGGCGTGGTTTTAAATCTAGAATCATTTCACTTAACTTGGATGATTTATCGCAGTACAGGGAGACATTTCTTCTGGCTGAAGAACATCCTTGAGAATTTCAGGGTAAGGCTGCTTTCCTTGAAGAAATGGAGTTGGAGAAGCTCATAATTGGGAAGGGATAGCTATTTAAATAGTCAGTATAAATGGGACATAATTAACATTACCTTAATCCCTCTCCCATGGTTCCTAAATCCACACACGGGAAGCTCAAACTGAGGATGCATGTCCAAATGTATCTTAATTAAGTCCTAATTAACTACTTAAGTAGTTAATCCTCCTCTTAAAAGGAGACTTCACAGCACACAGAAGTAAAAACTTTCATTTGTCCATTTTATGGCTGCTGGGCTCTCTGATGGCAGTGCTCTTTGATCCTGCTGGGTGAGTGGTGCAATGGGGACAGGGGATGGGAGCCACAGGGCTGCAGCTGTTCCCATAGCACTGTCCCCTGTCTGCTTTAATGCACTACTGACAGGAGGGACAGGTGAAGATATGAACCCTGTGCCCAGCAGGGCAGCATGCTGTGTCCCCATAGCCCAGTAGAGGAGGAGGGCAGCTGGCCATGGGGCAGGCGTGGCAGCCTGCAGCCTCCCCTTGTGCTGCTCTGTGCCTTCACGGCTCTAATTCTGCTTTCCCATTGTTCTGGGATTAGGCCAAAGCTTTATTACATTTCTTGCAGATGATTAAAAGGGGAATTGAAATTGCAAGAGGAAATCTAAAGCGTTCAGAATGGGGAAATTTTCCTTCTTTAATCTTCACTCCTTCTGACTACAGTATTTCAAGTGAAGTGTTTCTGTCTACCTACAGCAAAAAGGAGGAACACAGGTCGAAGCTGGATCAGCTGCCATCAGCACTCAGATCTTGGTTCCCTCCTCCTTTTGCTGGTAGTCCTGTGGCACATGGATGTCAGTGCCCAGAGCAGAACGAGGAGAGCTGATGGGCTCTGTATTTGGGTGCTCCTGGGCTAGTAGTGGGATGAGCTTAATGCTGATGGCATGTCCATCAAAACCTGTTCTTTTCGTCTTGTTCTGTTGCAGTGCTCTGCTCACACAGAACAGATGAGAGCTGCTCAGCATTTACATCTCAGAATACCTCATTTAATCCTGGTGATATATGTTGTTGTTTTTTTAACTGTTCTGTGTAATGCTTTCCTATCTTTGTTTTTCACCCACTTATGGTTTCATGTGTGGCTCCATTAAAACAAGATGAAATAAATCAAATTATGGGATCTAATATATTAAAATGTTTTCATGGCTTCTCTGAAATCAAGTCACTGATAAAGTGTGCACTTGAGCATCATTTGCTCTAAGGGACTGGTTTCCAAATCCTGCTCATGCTGCTAGTTGTCTCCCATCCCTCACAGGCACGACAGCTCTCAGTCCTGGATGCACATCTGTGTTGCTAAACAAAAGTAATCAGAGTCAGCATGAAAATTTAACAAGCTGCATTCTGGCATTGGTCATGTTCTCAAGCGTGTATTTGTTTTCTGGCTGCACGAGTCCTCAGGCATTGTCAACCAGAATAGCACTGGTGTTTAGAGGCACTGCTGTATGGAGCAGCAGGATGTGCAGTGCTGATGGTACTGTGAGTGCAGACTGGAGCTCTGAACTTGCCAGTATTCCTAGGGTGGTTGAGCAAAGGCACGATCCAGCCTGAGAAGCTGTAAACCTCATGGCCTTCCCTTTCCAGCTGGGAATGAACATGCTTCAGAAGCAGTTTCTCAGACAAATCAGTGGAATTTTAGGTTTTTAACTTCAGCATGGTAAACATTAAATAATGGGGTACTTGAACTGCATGGTGACTTGTCAAGTGCACGGTTGTTCTGAGCAAGGTGTGTGCTGAGAGACTGTCTTACAGTGTGGTGAGCCCTGCTGCCCTTCTTATCCTTCCTAAAGCACAGTCCACTGCTGTAGTGGCAAATTTGAAGGTTACCAGCACTGCCAGCTGGGCTGATGCCTGGGAGAGAGTAAGAAGAGCCCTTCTCCTGGACCTTTCCTGCCTCGTCTGCTCAGGCTGTAGCCCTGCCTGCTGCTGGGCTGCTCTGCTTGGTGCAAGGTGCTGATGCTGGGGTATGGTGGCAGTGCTCGAGCTGCCCACACAGCCAGGGGCTTGGCTCACACCATTGTATTCATCTTCCTCATCTTCCTCCTGTCTGCTCAGCTCTCAAAGTCTGCAGCATCAAGGGTAGATGTTCAAAAAATCCCTTCTGAGGGGGAAAGCAGATTGGGGTTAAGACTGCAGTTAAACCCTGCATGCATGAATGCACAAATAAAACATTTCTGCTATGGTAACCCAAGGATAGCACGTCCTTGGATTAGGCACTGAACTAATTACTATTTGATTGCTTGATTCTCCCACATTATATATTCATTGATTGTTGTTGATCCAAAAGCTTTTTTCTAAGGGAAAGCTGGAGCAAACCAGTGCTCATGGAAATCAGTACGGTAATAAATCAGGGACTGGGAGCGTCTGATTTGCTTTTCAATGAGGAAAAAAACATTGGCAGCAATAATTCTTCTCAGAGAGAATAAGTCCATTTGTAATGCATTGTCTTGACTCATCAGAGGCTTTTTGATGAATAACCTCTTACTAAAAAACAATTTTTTACATTCAGTTGCTTCAGTTATAATTCAGAACTCTCCTATGGCTACTTCATTTATTAAGTGCCCTCCAAAGAGCTTACAGTATTTCTCTAGGAAAGCACAGTGCTTTGGGTTAGCATCCTTGCTGCCTCCCCTCTCCTTGGCTGCCCTGGAGCCCAGCCCTGCCCCAATGCTGCTTTTGCTCCATTCTCAGGGTGGGTTTTGCAATGGGAACCCAGTAAGACAGCAGCTCACTGCAACTGCTTGCTCCCTTGTTTCTGTCTCTGCCCTTTACCCAGACAGAACTGGGTAAAAACAACACTACCACTAACGGCCCTCAGCAGCTGACTGCCTTTCCCCGGCCAGGTGTGATTGTGAGCATCCCAGAGCCACCTCGGTGCTGTTCTCAGCTCCCTGGGACTGAGCACATCTCCTCACCAAGGGGCAGCCCTGAACTGCACACTTCTGAGCCAGGGCTGCTCAGACATGGCTCAGCCTGGTGCACCAGGAGCACTGGAACACGATCTGGGTGCAGCAGCTTCGTTCCCCTCTTACTGATGGGAACAAACACTGTGTGCTGAGCATTAATAGCCTTTAACCACCCAAAAAGCTGAATGTGACTGTACATCATACTGATCTGTCTGTGCAGGTGTTCAGAGTTGAGTGAAGGAAGTGATGTAATACATTCAGCTTTGTATATAGATAATAGAGTAGAATGGAAAGTGCTGCTGGGTTCCATGGAAGGAAATGCAGGTGAAAGTTGTTCATCTGCATAAAGCTAGTGTGTACTTATCTTCTCTTTTTTCTCCTCAGCTGGAAATTTCCAACTAGCATTTGAATGTCACGTGTCAATACTGAACAATGCATTGTGGTCCTTACAAAGCCTCTCACTTCACACTGTGGGTGGTGCAAAACAAAACTGTGCAATAAATTGCTGGGTTGTGAAATGCAGAGGGGTGGATCTAATTGAGGAGCAATGCAATGCAAAATGCAATTTGCAGAGCATCCCCTATTGCAGGTTTTCACTTGCCTCCTTAGCAGCAGACCTGACCCACATAGAGGGCAGAAGCTTTTCCACCAATTCTATGATGTTTATGAAACAAATGCATTTTTATTTCTTAATGTGGTTTTGTTTCATAATAAGGATGCTGCTGTTAGGGCTGCTTTGTCTGAGAAAGCAGCAGAGCTGGCTGTTGAGCTTATTGGAAAGTGCAGTTAAAAAAGAAAAAAGTAATTCAGTGTTAAATACAGCATATGAATAAAAAACTTAGTTTCTAACTTTAATATTCAGAAAGATAATTAATTTTCAGTTGAATCACTGAAACTTGGCTTTAGGAAATTTCTCATACAGTGTATAAAAACCTATTGTTACACAGAGCTTTGTGCTATTTGAGAGCTCTTTGCCCATCTCTGCAAAGAGAAGGCTTTGTTTATATCTGCAAGGTGTTATTCAGTCTAAAGTCTTGATAAGGCATAAGACTTCCCAATATAGAGAAACAGATTATTTTCCCTTTTCTTGCTGCACATCTATTGTATTCTTGCTGTTTTTTAATAATCTCTGATCCTTCTTTGTGTTTTCAAGCGTACTGTTTGCATTGGGACCTTGCCATGCACTCTAGCTCTTCTTATTCATTGATTTCACCCTTGGTGAATCAGGACACGGTTATCCTGCTTTGTGGAATGGCTCCATTCACGTTTCTGTTCCTCAGCTGGTGCTAACAGGCAAACGTAGAACTGTGCTTATAAGACTTAAAGTGGGAAAGTTCTCACCCAGCAAACTGGGATTTCCCAAGCAGTGGGTTGTTTCATGGTGACTGGTTCAACACCTCTTGCTTCTGCCAAGATTCAGCAACCTGTTCATTCTCTATTTATTGCAGACCTATCTTGGTGGACCAAGAAAGTCTTGTGATGAATGCGTGTGATAGAGTACAGGATATTAAATCTGGCTGATTATTTTTATATACGTTCGGTAAAGCTCCTAATATGTACTGCTCTCATTAGTGTGTGCTGTGATCTATGCCTGTTATATAAGTCCACTGTTTGTTGTTGGCTCTTTGGTCTTGAGACCAGCTTCTGTTGGAAGTAGTCATGGAGTTTCAGTTCAAAAGGGGAAAGTATAGAGGTATCTACAGTTGTTCCTCTCAGATATTCAGCATTCATTTCCGTTGTTGATCGTCTCATAGCACTGTCTTTTGTATCAGCATTATTCTTCCATTACAGCAGCCAACCAGAGCACTGCTGAGATTTCCTTGTCTTGGTTTTTCTCCTGTTGTATTG
This sequence comes from Tragopan temminckii, assembly GCA_028571105.1. NCBI lineage: Eukaryota > Metazoa > Chordata > Aves > Galliformes > Phasianidae > Tragopan > Tragopan temminckii. Next base: position 2,474,519 of record JAOWBP010004313.1, on the reverse strand, counting down.
CTCCTTCAGGCTCAGAGCTGCAGGGAGCAAGGCTGGGCAGCAGTGCAGCCTGAACCAACCTGAGTGTTATTTTCCATTGTGTCATCGATGCTGCTGGGAGGCCATCCTGGCACTTGCTTCCCTCTAATACTAAATTACCTCTAGTCTCACACCATTTGACACCTCTGTCCCTGGAAAGGTGATGGAGCAGCTTGTGCTGGATGCCATCTCCAGACAGCTGGAAGAAAAGGAGGTTA
>JAOWBP010004313.1:2458982-2472542 GCA_028571105.1 Tragopan temminckii | reverse complement strand
GGAGGAAATCACTTGTTCCATAAGCATGTTCTCCACATCATCCCCATGGAAAAGCAGCAAAGCACTCAAGAAGTTCTCAGTGGATTTCCACTCACTTTGACAATTTGTTTCCCTCATAAATGCTGTGGGAATATGCAAGGAAAGCAAGAATAGCAACCCTCATTTCAGGGTGCAGTGGAAAGATGCCCTGCTGTCTCCTACCCAGAAGATTAGAGCCACGTTATTTCTAATGAGAAGTGAAGTTAGTACATGCCTGCAAAAATATCTAAAGCCATATTGGGCAGTCTTCCAATTGCTCTACATGGTATTAGCTGTGTGCCAGAAAGACAGTTTGGAGGGGCCTGTGGCCTCTTGAGTTCTTCCCAGAGTTCAACCCTGTTCTAGCTTCCCTGTGTGCTCAGTGGAAGTGATCACAGCAGTAGAGGCAGAGGAAATGATTAATACCTGCTGTTCTGCATGGATCATTACAAGGATTAGCTGAGAGATACTGTAATTCTGCTTGGGTTTTTCATTGCAGTTTTTGTCTTAATCTCGTGTTTTTGATCACGCTTGGGTTTGAGACAGCTTTTCTCCCCACCTGGTGGTACTCAAGGTGGGCAGAACATCCCTGTCAGACCCGGGTGCATTTTTATGAGTTTGGCATTGCTGCTTTACTGGGGAAAATGGAGCTGAAAGTCCAGAGTGGTTTCAGGAAAAGAGTAGAGACTCCGAGACATTGATTTATCAGCTTGAGAGCCCCCTTGGCTTGGGGATCAATCCTTCCATAGTAATAATACTCAATCCTTACTAATAAAAGATTGTTGAAGTTTAATCATGTGAAGACTCGTACTTAGTTCTGCCTCAGTGGAAATGCACAGAACTGCACAGGAATTTGTGACCATTGCAGCTCGTGGAGCTCTGCTCATATCAGCCTTTGCCCCTTCAGAAGCAGCATTGGGGTCATCTGGGTTTTTACTGATGACATCTGCAGCCTCCCTTTGCTGTGTTGTCAGCCTGGCGTGTCCCTGGGGCTGTGAGATGGCACCACTGCTGCTCTGTGGCTGGGCACTGGGAATGCTGGAGGAAAGGGGTTGGCTCCTGATGCTTCCTAATTGAGTCCTGTCCAGCAACAGCAGCCCCAGGCTTTGGAGCAAGATGCAGAGAGGTCAGTGCTGGCAGGGGAAGGCTGGGCAGGTTCCTCAGTTCACAGCTACAGATGAGGAAGCAGCTGCTAAATAACATGCAGTTTTTTCTACTTTATAGTACACAACTACAGTTCAGCCTTGTCTGCAAGCAGTTTAATCTGTTTTGCTTACGCAAAAAGGGTTGTTGGAGCTGAAGAATATTGATGAGGTGTTTTTGTAAGGCATGGCTAGAAGGTGCACTGCCAGCAGGGAATTCAGCAGGGCTCATCCCACTGCATGCCCTGCTGCTGGGGCACGGTGCTGGCTGGGAACAGCCCACGTTGCAGAGCTGTCCTGCTGTGTGTTACCTTGCTGGTGTGTTTCAAAGATAAACTGCCAATGAAACAACTTTTTCCATACCATGGCAGATTAATGTGCTTGTGTCCAATGAAGTGGAAAGATCTGGAGAAGTGAAATACTGGCGCAGGCTGTGTTTCTTCATATTGACTGGACTTCCTAAGGTGGGACTGAGTCCCTCTGCCTGGTGTTGCGATGTAGAGCAGCAGTCAGATGGAGTTGAAAATCTCTTTTCATCAGTGATGAAACAGTTTTGTCTGTAGACATGTGGTTGCTCAAGACAAGCTTCTACATGAACGGGCTTAAATTACTCTGGTTCATCACTCAGAAATACAAATTGTGCTCAGCAAAGCTTACAGCAGTGAAAGACCGATTGCACACACTCTAGGTGTGGAAATCTTCAACTCATAAAGATAACAAAAGGTAAAATTAGAGCAAGGTATGGAAGGATGCATAAGCTAAGCTTTATTAAGTAATTCCCAAAATGTACTCAGTTAAAATATTGATCTATTCTAATGAAAAATTGTTCTCTGCTTTCTGTAGGCAGAAGAAAAATGAAATGCAGTATCTTCCATTAGCAACAATCCATAAAATGTACATGGAAGTGCACGTGTCTCTGTAAAGTGAAGTGACTATTTGTTTGGCACACAAAGCATGCCGACCCTGCAGGCAAATACAGATGACTTTTTTGCAGGAAAAAAAGTAAAGTAAACTGAAGTGATTATTATAACTTGGTCCTGCTTTGAGGTAGGGTCACCACAGATGCTTCTCCCAGCCAGAGGAATTCACACCCTGCTATTAAAGCAGCCATGAAAACACACCCAGAGGTTGAGTTCTAAACCTCGGTTCTGTTTCTTCTTGTCTCTCTCTTACCAAATTGCAGGCAAAACAACCTGGGCAAATGCATGAGCAGTTCTGCACCTGCCAAGCAGTGCAGGGATTACTCCCAGCTTTCATCAAGCTCTTCGGGGAAGCTCTGCAGGGATGCTGGAAGCAATGGCTGTATCCAACCGCTGCTGCTGCTCACACTGCAGAGGTGACCGTACACATCCCTTGTGTCACCTGCTCCCGCTGCCTCACTTGCACTTACAAGTTGAAGGAGAAGAATATTTAAACCAGTGCCATGCCTGTTTCCTGCCTTCAGATCTCCCAGGCTGTTAGGCAAGGTTTAAGCAGGGCAAAAACAAGAAGGAGCGTGACCCAATGTAAAATATTGATCTCATACTTTCTTGATGAACGCACGCAGGTTTAGTTTTATCACTGTTTTTGTACTTGCGCTCATCACTATAAAGTTAGTTTCAGTTGAATAAAAAATAAAAATGCAGTGTTTATGAGTGTGAGGGCTTATATTTCATAGTGATACGCTGGGAGAGACTGAGCCAGTGTGATAATGAAAATGTAAGAAAGAAATACAGTGTATATGATAAAAGACAACTGTAGGAGGGGAGGAAAAACTTCCTTTTTTGCCATTGAGGTGTGTTTAATTTACTGCCTGAGAATAGAAGGAAAAGGTCTTGAAGAGCTGACTTAAGACAAAGCACTAAAAGGAAACAACAAATGACAGCTCTGTTGGGGTGGTCTCCATGTGCAGGTCTCTGTGGCTCAGGGACAGGGCCCAAATAAAACCAAATATGAGGGTTAAACCCCTCAGACTGGCATCCCTCCTTGGTCTCATGGCTTACGTGAGACGGGATAGCTTTTTCTCTTCACTGAGTTATAGGATATAAAAACTAGCTGGTTAGTATTTTACACTTGCATCACTCACATCAGAGACAGCAGGGTAACACAGCAGAAGGACTCTGGACCTCTGTGCGTTTTGTGAAGGGTTTTAGGTGACCTTGAGTTAACGAAATGGTGTGCGATGTATGGATTAGTGATCAGAACCTGTAACCTGGCTCCTTTTCTTACATGGTTTTCTTCTTTCCTTTTCTTCTATTGTTCATTCCCTTTCCCCCATTCTAAGCAATTTCTTCCCAGCCTTTCTCTCTGCAGCTTCTTCCACGTTGCTTCATTCATCTCTTTCAAAGAAAATAGCCTTTTTCACCTTATTTCTCATTATCTGTTTCTCTTTTCCTCCAGCAGGCATCCTTTTCCATCTCCTTTCTTCTAACAGCACTTAGCATACCTCACCTTTTCCTATTCCCTTGGTGTGGCAAAGCTGCCTCCTTCAGGTCTCTCCGTGCCACTTTCCATTTCACAGTCATTTCTTCTGTGCTGGGGATGGCTGTGATACCCTCATCCTATTCCATGCTCTTACCAAGTCTCTTACCTTTATTCCCTTTCAGTTTCCCTATGACTTCTGCTAAGACATATCTCCTGCACATACAAGTACGTGCATATATGAATTTGTACAGATATGAAAAAAATAAGAGACACGTCAGAAGAAAAGATATATACGTATATGTGTATATGGAGCCAGATGAAGCTCAGGGCAGCCTGGTCTAGTAACAGATCTGGAGGTTGGTGGTGCTGCCTGTGGCAGCAGGGTTGGAACTTTGATGATCCTTGGGGTCCCTTCCAAGCCATTCTGTGATTCTGTGATTTTATGAGATTACTTGAAGTCGGTCTCTATAAGTGCCATTAGGTATTTTTTAGACTCTGTCCTGACTTGAAGCTATAGATTTCCACAGGAAGTTTTGAAACCACAATGAACAACTTAAACCTACTTGTGTTGAACGTGCTGGTAACTGCAGCATGCTTAACACTGCTACGCAGTTGTGTGCTTAACACCCACAAGGTCAGCCTTCACTGTTTGATGCATACATTGGCACTTCTTGTGAACTGGAAGAGCATGAGATTTTCTTCTTCCCACCCCAGCCTCCCTTCTAGTCAGTAAGGGAGCATTCTGTTCCCTGACGTATCTGAAACATAGAGATATGCAAAGAGTCCTTGGTTTTGTCTTCACATTTCCACTCTGGCTTTTGAGAGCTGTCTAGTTACTAATTTTTATCACTTCTCAGCTTTGGTGTTGACTTTCTTGTTGCTTACTGATGGGGGAAGGTCTTTAACTATTGATAGCACTGAAATAAACTATTGCAACAGTGCCCAAATTCCATTGCCCACCTGTTTAAATTTCGTGTATTTCATTCATAATTAGGCTGCTCTGTGTTGTCTGACCTCTTTGACTAGAATTAAGTTATTATTGCAGGTAGGAGTGCATACTGAAAGAGGAAGCTGATATTATGAAAGAGCAGGGGCACTTCTGTATCAAACCTTGTCTGTCAGTAAGAATTACGATGGTAATCTCATAACCTTACACATTTTTTCAAGGCACCAATTTATCTGTTTCGATAATGCTGTGCATTGTGCACGCAGTCCGTGGTAATGAAGCAGTTGATGATCATTTTACTGATGATGGTTTGGGGGGAATTGCTAGCTTTTATGCCAAGCAATCTTTGGATATAAATGGGATATTATAGAGTATAGCCATGCAAAAAAGGACTTGGGATACAGATGGATGACAGCTGGACATGGTACTCAAGGTCTGGATGGTGCTCTGAGCACCTGCTCTAGTGTAGGTGTCCCTGTTCATTGCAGGGAGTTGGATTGGATCGCCTTTATGGGTCCCTCCCAACTCAAACTATTCTATGAGTTATGTCAGCTGAAAGCTGCCACTGATTTTTGAAGTTTAAATAATGTCAAATTGACACTTACTACGCACTGGAATATTTTTTGGTGTTACCTGCGCTGCTGGGAAAGCAGGCTTGACAGGTAAAAAGATAAGTCAGAGAAGAGGTGAGGTTAAGAGAATCCAGCACGAGATACGTCTCAAATATTTTTCTTTCTTGTGGGAGAGCAATCTCCTGAATAAAATCCACGACTGTTTTTCACTGCTTATCAGTTTCCAGAAAGCCCATGCAGATGCAAGTTGGATTCATTCAGAACAGTAATTTGAATTTCCCTTGGGCTGAAAGCGACCTTTGGTGTCTGGGCAGTGAGCCCTTCGCTTAGCACACAGAAGAATTTCCCTCACTGTTTACCCTCAGTGTAATGTCGTTGTCTAATATGCTTAAGCATGACTGCTCTCTTACTTGTATTTGCTCAGCTTTCTGTCAGGTCAGTACTTTGAAAGGCCTGCTCTCAATGCCATTTCAATATTTAGACAAGAGTATCTGGTGTTGCCTTTTAGAGCAAGGTGTCTGCTGCTTATCCTGTTCTCCCCATTAGTTTTGGCTTTGTGAATGGGGTGCTAACTGGCAGCCCCAGTAAGAAGTATGAGCTATTGCTTTACTCACCTGGCTTTTATTTGGCTTTTGAAAAGTTGAAAACAGTGATACAGACCAGTTCTGTTGATGGCTTCTTTTTTTTCTCTATTGCTCTTGAAATCCAATCTGTCTTCCCATCACGTTAACGGAGCAAAGGTAACAACCAAAATGAATATCTTCCTGTCTTCTCTTTTAGATAAAATTGAAGATGAATTAGAAATGACTACGGTGTGCCACAGACCTGAAGGCCTGGAGCAGCTTGAAGCGCAAACCAATTTCACTAAAAGAGAGCTTCAAGTGCTTTACAGAGGATTTAAAAATGTAAGAACAGCACTGCAGTGAACTGAATCCAGTATGTACGTCTCCACCAGCCCCAACTGCTCAGCTGAGTTTTGTATCGTTCCCCTGCTGCATACCAGCAGTTCTGCACTGTATCTCCTCTACCACAGCAAAATGAGCTCGCAATCTACCTTTCCATCTAATATTGATGCCCCCGTAATCTACTTAAAATGGGGATTGCATGAGCACATCACGCTTGTTACATTTACTCCCTAAGTGTCACTAAACGTTCTGCAAATTCCTCAGCTGTGCCTATACTTCAAGATAGTCTGCAAATGTTTTCATGTTTATTTAATTTTTGCTTGCTCAATTCGTGCTGCCAGTTGAGCTGTATTGTTTGCTTGGGATGCCTGGGATTTTTGTTTTTTTTCCCCTTTCCCTGTCTTGGCTAATTCTTGCTATTTGAGGAGGATGTTATTAAAGCACGTTAGGACTACAAAGTCTGGGGCAAGCAGGGAGCAAACAGGAGCCCGACAGACCTCAGAAGGTAACGGGTATCAGGGTGAGGGGGTAGGAGACCACAGTTTAGGTGAAAGGTAATGTGCCAGCTGGCACAGCTGCATGCACACAGCAGCAGCATGCTGGTCTTCATGAACCTCAGCCCGAGTTGATTCTCCCTGGTAGGGTTGGTCTCCACAGGGCTGTGAGCCTCACCATGTAGGTCCCCTGCTGCTGCCTCACAGGGACTCATAATAAATAGAAATGGGATTTTGAGGCTATGTGGAGCAGATGTGTTATGGACCTTGAAGGTTGAAGAGTCATTACATGACTGGCTGAGGGTCTGAGTTTAGTCAGAGGGGTGTTTTGTGTCAGGTAATGCTTTGATGATGATTAATGAATTGTTGTTGCGCTAGCTTGATAAACGCCATGTGGTTTTTAAGTTGCTCTGTTAGACAGTTGCAGTACCTCAGCTACTGTCATAGCAAAACACTGTAACTTCTTGAAAAGTCCATTGGTTGAAGCCTTGCAAAAAAAAAAAATTGAGCCACCTTAAATGCAAGTCTCGTTGAGGGAAACCTGCTGGACGTTGTGAAGGTCCTTTCTTATTTTTGACATTCTTGAAATTTGGTTGCATCCTATCTCCTGCACGTACCTGACTTCTCCAGCACAGCACAGCTGCCTGTACCTTTGTTTATTGCATGCATTGTGCTTGTGATGCCTTTGCTGGACTTAGGGAGGACCTCAGTCTGACCACTGAAGATGGACCTTATGAAGACAGAGCTCAAAAGGTTAATATATGATATAACGTGATATAACCCCCTACAATGGGGAACAGAACTCAGTGCATTCCTAACTACTGTGTTTTCATATCTTGCTGACATACCTTTTTTGCTGTGTATGGGAGCCCAGTGCAGGGCACCATGCTGAGAGGGAGAGGCTGTGTCAGCAGCCCTGATGCAAACCAGAGGCACCTGAGCCTTGCAGCTCTCAGCAGACCTGGGGTTTATCCTTCCCCTCTCCCCCCAGTTTTGCTATCATTTTGCAGTACAGAGGCACTACCTCTGAGGGAAAGAATAATGATAAAAGTGCATTTAACTTGTGCGTTCAACCCTTTTGTAAGACCACACTGATGGTCTTGGTGTTAATTGGCAGTGCTGGCACGATCCTGGCTTTGTCAAGTCATTAGGAAAGCAGCATGTTTTCCTCCAGCTGCTGTGTACGCAATGTGCACGAAACTTTAATATTTAAAGTTTAAATTGAAAGGGCAGCTTTAGCATTTCTAGCCTATAAATCATGGTTTCAATGGAATGAGTAATTAGGCACAGTAGGCAGGCTATCTCAGCTGTTACCATATTTCCTGTTGTACCGAACCGTGTGCTTCTTGGGATGATGTTACAGTGCCATCTGGAGATTCAAAGTCCCTGTGGGAAAACAGTCATTTTTCTCTCCAGCTCGTGCTGCTTGCTCTCACTGATTGCACAGGTCGTGTTTAATTACAAGGCAACAGCTGGGTTACCACAGGGCCAGCTGCAGGCACTTGGAATAGCAAAGGAGGAATGAGGTCCTTCCAGTCCTGCTGTATTCGTAGTTGGCTGGGTGGTCATGTTCACAGACATGCAGCCAAAGGCAGCTCAGTATTGCTTCCAGGCAAGTGCCCTGTCTGACCAGAGTCCTAATTCTCCATACTTTTCTTTGTTAATGTTCCTTTGTGTCTGAAATCTGTCCCTACACACCCTGGGCAGAGGACAGCGCAGGCAGTGAGGGGCACTGGGAGGTGCATCTCTGCTCTCCTGGAACCCTGTGAAAAACTGAGGGGGTTCTGGGCCAATAGGACTGGGAAAACTGCTTGATCAGGTGACAGCAAAAGCAAGTTCTGTGAAAGCATGGGATTTCTGGGGGAGAAAAGATATATGCAGCTCCAGAGTTCTAGGAAATCAAGTGATTCTAATCCTTCAGACTTGCTGATAGGCCTTCATGTCTTCAGTTCTGTTTCTGCAGCCAGTAAAGCTGCTCAGCAAAGAACTGAATTGTTATAAGCCTGTTCTTTTTCTTCTTTTATTTCTGTCATTAAAAATAAGTGCTAGCTACGCACAGTGCTGTAAGACAACAAATCTTGAGACAGAAAATGATAAATTCTGATATGCACCATGCACCCAGAGCTGACCATAAGGGTCTCTGGGCTGAGAGCCGCCCTGGGAAGGTGGTGGGGAAGGAAGGGAGGGCAGAATTTTGTTGAGGAGGGTGGGCAACAGCCAGGAATGCAGCTGGGATGGGCCAAGAGCTCAGGCTCCTCCTGGTGTGTGACTGCTCAGCTCTGACGTTTCCACACTGGTGGAGGCTTCCACCAAACTGCAGCTCAGCCACTCCAGCAAAGCAGCCAGATTGGCTGCATGACATGAGATGCCTGGGCTGAGGGCTTTGGCTGTAGCTCTGTAAAAAGCAAGATAACCGAAGCAGCAAGAAGTAGAGCCTGGTGGGTCTTACCTTGGTTCAGCAAAATACAATAAAACGTGGTTGTTTTATAAGTATGTGGGAAGAGAGAATTGAGCTAAAAGGCAGTGTTGGCATGGGATGCAATTAGGGGTTTCTGTTCCCCAGGTGAGTGATGTTTGGGGAACAATTAATGAATGGGAGGGAGTGAGAAATTATTTATAAGATTCAAATTGATAAATTGTTGACTGTTTAAGTGATCACCAACAACAAAGCTTTTGGCTCAGTAATTCAGTATGTCCCTTTTGGACTTTCTCATTACTTGTATTCTTTGGATTGAGTGCATGAATTTAAGAGGATTGGGATCTTCATGGGATTTTCTGCTTTCTTCAGAAGGTTCTGCCCTGTTAGGGGAACAGCTGCTAGCTGCAAGGGACACTTTGCAAAGACTCAGTGAGAGAGCAGCAACCCCAAATAATTAAGGGACTGTTGGGAACACTCTGGCTTTGCTGTAGTGTGACTATTTTAGCAAATCTGCAGTATGTGAATGAGCCTTCTGTGAGATGGGATGTCTGAAATAAGTCTGGATTTGAAGACCAAAGCAAGCAGTGTGAACAAGATAAGGAAGTTCTGGTATTTTCATAATGCCAAATATACGCTGGCTCTGAGAGAACATAAGAAAGGCAGCAAAATAATTTCTGATTCTAGCAGAAGAAAGAACCCCAGGTGCGATTCTCCTTTGATTTTTTTATTTCAAAGTGTGGTTTTCAGCTCCTTTGTGGTTTAAGGAGAAGTCGGAGGAGATCGATCCATACACGTGGCAGATGCTGTCAGTGCCAGTGCTTGGTAGCTAAATTTTGGGAAATGCTGGGATTGTTTCTGTGCTTGGCAACAGTACAAACCAAGTGTTCACTTCTCATGTTAGACACTTTGAAAGAATTAATAGGTTTAAAAAAAAAATGAGGTGTTTACCTGAAATTTAACCCACCACTGTCAAAGGAAGGCCTTGTGTGTATTAGAGTGGAATGTGCCTTTTCATGCTGCTATGAAATTTCTCTTGCATGAAGAAACCTCTGCTGCCTTCAGTGGAATTCAGCTGGCAGAGAGCTTACCTGCTCCTTTTCACAAGAGAGATTTCTTTCGAGTCAGCTGCCTTAAGATGTGCTGTAGCACTAATGAGGCCTCTTGAGCTTTATTCAACTCTTACAAAACAAAATGGTGATCAATTAAGTGTAAATGAATTGCTACTAGCATATGTGTCTGAAAGCAGCCCTGTTATGTAGAGCTAAGCAGGGCGATCAGTGTCAGCACTGCGCTCCTGGAGGTTTGATGCAAACTTCCATTTGGCTTCCAGATGGAACATCAGAAGCAAGCAGGGTTGTGTGGAAACTCAAAATGTAATCAGGCCCAATGGCCAGACCTGCTGTGGGAGACCTCACCTCTTTGAGAGCAGTGCAGCTCCTCTCACTGTGCCTGCCCAGTGCTGATGCACTGAGGCTGGGGGCACAGGAGCACGAATGGTGGCCGGGGCTGCTGGGATGGCCTGGGGCAAGGGAAAGGTATGGAGAATACAATGGGTAGTCCCTATATTTATAAACTGTCTTAGAGCATTGCAGTGGCCAGGAAGAAGGCATCTACTGGACTGAAGGAAGGAACTCAGACCTAATTGCACTAATTCCAGTAGCAAAGAGGTATGGAGTGTATGTGATTAGGGGGGTGCCTCTGCTGTTGCCCGAAGTGCCCCTCCTTGCTCTCCTGTGACTCACACAGGATGGAGCGATTTCTTTGTTCTTCCCTTCCCGTGGTTGGTGAATGCAATGTCAGCAGCAGGCGATGCTGCAGATCAGACGCTTTTTCTGTTCATAAGCTTTTCTTGATGGCAGAATTTCTTGTCAAGGTCCTTTTGTTCTTAAAAGACAACCTAAAGAACTCATCAAGAAGTAAGTCGCTGGCTTGAATCTTCCTCTGACTTTGTGTCACCGATTCAAAGGGATTTTCTCAGGCTTCCTAGGTTTGCTCATCACAAATTCAACGACCTGTAAGTGGCGGTGAGGAATGGATTTTGTCACCTTTGCTGGTTAGGTAAAAATATAACTGTGGTTGAACTCAAGCATGCTATATCACAGGATGGATGAGTTTTTAAACAAAGTCATGCAAACAGAGCCTTTAACCAAGATGACGCTTTGGAGCTCTGAGTCTGTAAATAGGAACGGGGGAGGTTATTTTGTGTGTATGCACAGGATGCAGAGGGATGGGCAGTGGCTCAGGATGGCTGACTGAGATAAAGCTGCATCCTGCTGCTGACTTCCCTTGGTTTGTGAGAGCTGGAGTTAGGTTGTTTAGATTTGGGGTTTGCTTTATAATAAAGCCTCTGGATTGAGGCACATAGCAAAGCTAAACCTGGTCCTGAATTTTACTTGGTCTGTCCTGAAGTGCTCTTCTGGTTTCAAGCCTCATACCAATGCTAATGTTTGAGAATTTGCTGGTATGTACTGTTAGCCTTCACGGAGCTAGTGTAGGGGTATCTGGCTCATGGGGGCTAATGCAGAGGGACAGGACAGGGAAGCATTAGCTAGCAGTGATCTCTAATGTATTAGAGGAGGCCTTCATGTGACAGAAGGCACGAGCTGGCTGTCCAGGTCATCTGTTAAAACAGGAATTAAACACTGCTGTGAACCAAGTCTGTGAGATGCTTAAGATGGAATTGCAGTCTGAATTATTTTAATTTCTTCAGCTGCACAGCCCATACATCCAGAACGCTATGGGAACAGGGATGCGATTTGTATAATTGCTCTCTTTGGGGTTGTACAGTTTTGCAAATGAACCTTAACAGAGCTGGGGTGTGTGTTTTGATTTGGTTTTGTTTCTTTTTTCCGACAGGAATGTCCTAGCGGGGTGGTTAATGAAGAGACGTTCAAGCAGATCTATGCACAGTTTTTTCCTCATGGAGGTAAGCAGGATGCTTTGTCAGGTTTATTGAAGCATGACTTAATGCAGGTTGTCGTCACCTGGCCGCAGAGCTGCTTGGGTACTCTGTGCTAGGAAAGTGAGGTAAGGGCTGCAGGATCTTACACGAAAACACAAGCAAAGTAAGAACATTGATGTAGGCCCTTTGAACAGCTATTTAACAAGAATAAAGGCAAACCCACATTAGAGATTGCCAGTAGTTGTCAGCCACAGAGCGATGTGCTGCTATGAGATGGAGTTGCTGCACTTGCTGCTGGAGCTAATGCTGGAGATACACTTGTGTGCTGCTTTTTGCTCTCATTCTTGCAAGCACAGCCCCACAGTCCAGATCAGGCCCTGTGCAATACAAGCTTTTGCATTCAGTGGGGTTGGGTTGTGGTTTCTGCAAGTCCACGTTAATATTTACTAGCTCACAGAGTGGCAGTGCTTTGAGGATGGCTTTATACTGAAAGAGAGATTGCTGAGAGCAGTGGTGTATAAGGAGCTGTTGTACCAATTGGTGCCTTTTGTGTTTTCCAGATGCTAGCATGTATGCACATTATCTCTTTAACGCATTTGACACTGCACAGAATGGCTCAGTGAAGTTTGAGGTAACTGGTTTGCATCCTGTTTTAATGCCCTTTTTCTCAGTTCTGTGTGTTTTAGCTTTCCGTCCATTCTTCTTCATAAACTATGGAATTTGCTGGGCTGGAGGGCTACAACCAGCTGAAACATCAGAATCTCATCCTGTTTAATGCAGGCTTCTCGTGCAGATGGATTGGCTTTCAATCCCACTGGAGAAACAAACAGATTGTGTTAGTCAGTAGCATGGGAGTGTTAGTGCCACAGGAAGAAAGTGCAGAGGTTTGTGTAGCAGAAAGCCCAGGGCAGTAACAGTCCCATGGAGCAGAGACCAGCGAGTGGCACAGATAATGTGGACGTCAAAGAAAGGCCAGAGAAGCTCATGCTTCCTGCAACTCGCGTGCATTGCAGGGTTTCACGTGTACGTTCCTGGAATGTATGCATTTTCAAAGCTGATTTGAGATGTTCAACAGGTATCTCACATAGTCAGTTGCTGAGGAATACCAAATCCACCCCATAGCTGCAGCCTGCATCTGCAAACAGAAAGTGGTGGAAATGCTAGGCAGCCCTGCTTTATGGCATCAAAGTGGCCAAATCCCCTTTAGTTCCAGGTGTGACAGAGAAATTGTTTATCAACTGTGGGAAGGTTGCCATGTGTCAGTGCATCTCTATAGCAATGGCTGCAGTGGGAGTTCTGCCTGTAGCAGCCCTTCTGAAGAGCATTAAGAGACTTCCAGAATCCTAAACGGACTGACCTACAGCAAAATGCTTAGACAAGTATATTAAAAAAACGCTGAGCTTTCCTTCCTGACATATCTGTCTCTTTGGTGGTTATCAAATGTAAGCATTTTGTCCCCTTTTTGATATCGTTCAGCAAACTTTAATTTCTCTTGAGTGCGGGTAAAAAGGAACGAAGGTTTTTAGGAAGCAGTGCTCTGCCCCGTGCAGAGCCACTGGAGGTGATACGGGGAGGACTAAGTGTGTTAAATGAGACAGCAGGTAGAGTGTAGCTGCTTTAGCTTGAAGCTCTGCCTGTACTAACAAATACAGCAGTGCTGCTGAGCCACTGTGCAGCGCAAACAATAAATCAAAGTTATTGCAAGCAATAACTCCACTGTAAACCAAAAATACAAACAAAATACCGTGTCCCAGATTGA
>JAOWBP010004313.1:2425916-2437235 GCA_028571105.1 Tragopan temminckii | reverse complement strand
AACAGGTTGCCCAAGGAGGCTGTGGATGCCCCATCCCTGGAGGCGTTCAAGGCCAGGCTGGATGTGGCTCTGGGCAGTCTGGTCTGCTGGTTGGCGACCCTGCACACAGCAGGGGGTTGAAGCTAGATGGTCATTGTGATCCTTTTCAACCCAGGCCATTCTATGATTCTGTGTATTAGCTCTTCTACTTGTCTGCTGGTAGCACACACTGCTGCTTTCTTACTGCACATGGATTATGGGGATCTAACATCTTCCACTATCCAGAATTCCTCTGCTCAAAAGTAACCTAGAGGGAGAATTATTATTTTTGAATGGGGAAAGTAATAATACAGAGAGTCTTTTTATAACCAGCAGCAAAGCACCAGATTTGTGCATATCAGTTCTCTGTAACAAGGATGAAATTAAGTACAAAAAGATCTCATACTGGCTCTGAGGTGCTGGGTTCCTGCAGCAGGGGAAGGAGTCCTGCTGCTGAGTGCAGCCATGTTTGGAGAGAAGAAGCACAAAGCATCCGTGTGCTCATTTAATGCGTTCATCCAAGTATTTTGGCATTCTGGTTTCATCTTAAAACAACCACCTTGGAAGAGAACAAGGCTTTGGTCCTTTATGCTGTTCAAAAGCATTCCAAAGCACACCTGCCAGCAATAAAGAACATCTTGTGGATGTGCAAACCAGAAAGCAGCACTTGCTACGGCCTGCCTAGTAAAGCACATCTTGATTTGTTCTGCTGTCTTACTGTATTTCAACCTATCCAAGGAAAAATAAGCAATGCTTCCCACCAGATCCTACTGCTAGTGCCAGCTAAAGCACCTGCCCATCTTTTGGTACTGGAGGCACTTGTTATGGGCCAGATATGTATTATAAAAGTTAGGGAGGAGAAAGGTATGGCACCACACCATTTAAGTTTTATAGTCCTTTAAACCAAAGATTTACCCACTGTTGTGCATTAATTTCAGATAGTAACCAAATATTACGTGCATGACACCGGGTGTCCAATTGTCTGTTTCCACACTTACTCTGGTATCTGCCAAGAGGTTGCACTGACCTTTTTTTTTACTTTTAAATTGTATTATCTTTAAGATGAAGTTAAGAAAATGGGCAAGAATCTAGACATGATCATTGGGTGCTGATGTGCACGCAGATAAAATAACATTCTCAGGTTGTAACAGGCAACGTCATAATGGAAGTAGTTAAGAGGAGTTTCCTCCAGTTAAGTGGAGGAAAAAAACCACGTCTGGTACCGGTTCAGAACTGTTGTTTCTATGTGAAATGTTTGTTCGGTTCAAATGTTTGCACTATTGGTGTGTTAGACCTGGTAAAAGCAAGGCAGTGTTGGTAATGGAGAGTTTGTTGTTAGCTAGTGAGAGTAAGAGAAGATCTGCACAAAAATGTGTTTCTGTGCATCTCGGTCTTTAAAGGTCCCTGGCAGATGGTGTGAAGAGCAGTTATTTCCCTTTTTCATGTGGGTAACTATGGCAGGGAGCAATGAATGCATTTTTCAGGGCAGAGTGGGTGTGATGGACCTCTGGCATCACTCAGCAGCTCAGGTTCCTCTAATCCCGTGGCATTCCAGGAGGGATATCTGTGCCCTGCAATGTGTCAGGGTGCTGTGGGGGAGGTTTAGAAGATTTGTTGTTTCCAGTTAACTGAGAGCAGTTTAAATGGCAGCGTACATAGCCATACTGATTGCATCTCCCTGACCTTTGGTTTTTGAGCTGTGGTAGAGGCCTGGTGCATGAAAGCATCTTTCCCAGAGCAGAGAACACTCCAGGGGTGACAGAGGGATGAGAGCTCTGCGCTGGTGGTGCTGGTTCATCCTGCTCTGCTGGCATTGGACTGGTGGAGAAGGGAGGGATGGGAGCATCACTGCTGGCCCTTATGCATCCCTAGTGACAGGCATTGGCCATCAGTCATCAGCAACCTGCACTGCAGGCTGGGACCAGGGCAAAGTGCAACTGTTCTGTGCAGCGGGGGAGGCTGGCTGCAAGTTCATGCTTGCTTTATCCTTTCACCCAGGCAGAGTGGACTGCTTACCATTCAGTGTTTTATTTTCTGTTGTTGCTGTAGACACTGTTGTCAAGTCAGAGTTTGTTGTAAATATGCCCATGGTATAAAGTGACATTTGTTTTTTCCCACTATCGGTTTCCTGCCTTCTCTCTATCCTTTCAAGCACCTATTTTAGAAAAGCTAGAGAGCTAAGTTATGCAATGGTTCTGACTTAGCAACTGTCTTAAATGCTGGAATGGGGCAGCAATGCCACCAGCATGCTGCTGGCTGACAGCAGGGCACTGCCATGGCTGTGCTGCCCATCCCTGCCTGCACCTCTTGGGCAGGAGTTTGACCATCACCTCTTGTCATAGTGGGTGTGGGTGTCACTGCCAGGAGCCTGGCACAAAGCTGCAGAAAATAGTGGTAATGGATTTATATAAATAATAAATAAAGCCAATTGATTTATCTCTATGTTCTAGCCTAGCATTAATTCTGCTTCTGGGAGACAGAACCAAAGCAGAAAACATGTCATAATGCCAGATCAGAACTGATAATGTATTCCTCCCTTCCTCAGTTCTCTGCTAGCACGGATCAGCCTATTAAGGAATCTTAAGCATCTCCCAGAGCACTGGCCGGCTCCAGGAGAATCCCCAGCAGCTGCAGAGCCCAGCCCATATGGAGACAGAGCCAGAACCACACATGTGGGGATGGAGGCAGGGAGGGGAGGTGGCAGCAGGGGCCAGGAGGGGGGACTGCCCACCCAACCACTGTGCTCCTGAGGGGCCCAGCACAGAGCTGGGCGGTCGGTGCTCTAAGCATGCTTTTTGCCATATTGCTTTGAGACACATTATTACACCACAGATAGCTCTTAAGATAACAGGTCCTAAATGTAATACGGGACTGTGCTGTTTTACCCAGCGTAGTTCCTTGGTGGTATCCCACGTGGGCTGCTATATGGCACATCCCACACTGGAGGCTGCTGCAGCTTCGCAGGGGAAGGCTCACAGAGGCTTCTGACCTGGGAGCAACTTGTGAGACATGGTGGTGTCGATGGATGCTGGTGGGTGCTTGAGGGCTCCGTGGTAGCACAGGTACAGCAGCGGGCACCCGGTGCTGGGTGAGGAGCACTTGGTGAGGGAGGGAATAGTCTGCATGCCTCTCCCTGCCCACACACTTCCCTTTTTCTCAGTTTCTCACTTCTCTAAGCATGGGTTGCATTTATTCAAAGCATCGAGAGTGCTAAGAAGCAATTTCAGATGCTGCAGGTAGAAGCTGCAGCACGTTCCGCTGCTTGGGGAGTGGTTCTGCCACCAGCACAGCACCACAGCGCTGCGTCGGGTGGGAATGCAACAGGTACAGATGTAAAGTCAATGCAGTGAAGAGGAAATACTCAGGAGAAGGCTGCTGCCAAGGTGATCTCTTTGATCCTCTTATAGAATTTCCTGTGTGTGAAGTGGCTCTGAGGTTAGCTTCTGATGGAGTTTCTCTTTATCTGAGACAAAAGGAAGTTGAACCTGTGGTCTCTTTCACAAATCTTTGATTCAGTCAAGTGGAATGTGGCTATTTTTTCATCTAGACTTGCATCTTTATTGTTTGTCTTGCAGCAGGGGACTGAGTTTTTCTTGTATTTTTAGTATGTACGAATTGAAAAGTAAGAAATGGAAACAGTGCATCCATCTACAGGAGGTGCTCTTGTTAAGCCAGGACCAAGAAGCTGCCATGTGAGCTGTTAACCAGGAAACAACAGTGTTTTGGGTTATCGAAAACCAAAGTCTCATCAAACTGATAGCAGTGCACAGAGAAAAGACAGAAATATTGCAGAGAAGATAAATCTGTTGATTGTTATCTGCGGGTTGCATCCATTCACTGCCTTGTCTTAGGATGTGGTGTGTATGCTGGATTCTGAGCTCGGGCATTGCCTTTTGGGAAGCGTTGCTGTGATGGTCTCCTGCCGTAGTGCAATGCAGCTCTGCCTTTCTGCTGCAGGCTCTGTGTGTGTCACAGGTGGGCAGTGACATCCAGCAGCAGGCAGCAGGCAGACAACCTAGTGTGTATCTCCTGGCATCGTGGGTGAGCTGCCCGGGGCTGCAGTGCCAATAGAGCAAAGCAGGCAGTGCTCACTTGAGAAAATGAGTTTCTGAAGGGATGTGTTTATAGAGTATATTTATGGAGAGAAAGGGCAGTGTGTTGGTGAATGAAGCTTCTATGAAAGTCCACAGCCAGAAATGCAGGTGATGTGAGCGTGTCTCAGGGCCAGCCAAGGTGCTCCTCTGCTGCTGGCGATCTCACACTCAAGCTGGTAGAAATGCAGAGCTGTAGAAGTAGTCTTGAACTACTGGGTGCAAAGTACAACTCTAATGAAATATGACAGCGTGGTTTTCATGCTGCCACATTCAATTCATCAATATGAAGAGGGCAAATGTTTTGACAGGAGGCCTGGGATGATGAATGGGCCTGGACGTGCCTCATCACTTGTTGAAATTGCAACCACCTGCTGAGGCTTCATTAACTGCAGAGGTTGTTAGTGGGCACCCCATGAACTGTGGCTGTTGGGGGCTGCAGGCTGAGGCTTGCACAGAGCTACTGCACCGGGCAGGGTCCTCCCAGCTGTGGGCACACACAGCCCAAGGATGGGTGGTGAGGTTCCCTCCAGCCCTGGGGACACGGATGGATCCTGAGTGCCAGGGCTGCCCTTGGAGCTGGGAGCACATCTGTGCGCTTCAGCTCCGAAGCCGTAAAGCACAGCGTAAGAAAATGTCACCACTTAATTTTCCCAAACCTTCGCCCTCCCTTCTGAGAGGAATGCCGTCAGTTTAGAAGTCAATTTAGAACAAAAGACCAATGAATGTGGTGGCTCTTCTTCTTTTGCAAGTTTAAGCACCTCATCTTTCCTCAGAGAACAGCTCTAAATCATTTTATTTGCAGGCCCTAAGCAGGAATTTGTATTCATGGTAAGACGTTTATTGAGTTAATTTATTTAAGGCTGGGGCATAATTTCTAATAATGGAAGAGTCTCTAGGCCCAGTGAAATTGTCTCCCTGATAGGGCATTAATATTTTAAGGGATTATAATATCTGCCAATTGATCCATGCCTCTGGGGGCAGGCCAGCAGTTACTGATGAGCGCCGTCCCAGGGATGGCCTGCGGTTATGCTGTACCCCACACAGGGGCCTGAGTACAGCATACAGCTGCTGGACATGGCTCTGCCTGGCCACTGCTCTGCTCCCAGGAGCACCCAGCACACACTGCACGTGCAGGTGAAGCAAGCCAAAGGTGCTCAGCACGTGAGGGGCTTGGTTTCACATCCACTTTTCTTAGTGGTAGCGCTGTGTCCGGTACAAATCGTGACCCAGGTATTTCACACAGTGAGCTCTGCAGGCCCAGGAGTATCTCACTGCCCTACTGAAATTCAGACTGGTATGTCCCTAAGATGAACAGTGGAGCTGTGCTCCTTGGGCTCCATCTAGTATTTTTCCCATGTGCTCATCCATCAGTGTGTTGTCAAGCCCCTGAGTTACAGGCTTTGGCAGCTCTGTCCTGGCTCCCTCCATTGCCCACACTGGGTCCTTCCACCCACCAAGGTTCTGCCTATCTCAGCACGCAGCCACCTGCTCCTGGGAGGCATAGTAAGGATTCAGGAATAACAAAGCGATCCCTTCTCTTGCTCCTTTTGTCCCCTGAGAGGTCAGTGAGTCCCTCCTAGAGGGATGGGCCAGGGCACATAGCGACTGCTCGACTGCATCACCTTTGTTGCTTAATTGCCCTGTGGGCAGCCTGCACTGCACGCAGCGCTGCGATGGAGCACAGCCAACAAACCTCTGTCAGGGAAACGTTCCCCTTGACCTGGCTGTCAGTGATGACAGAGGAAAGCAAACCCAGGATTAAACAGCACATCTGCACGTTTCTTATTTTATATTTGCCTGTTCGGTGTTTTTGAATCCCTTGGAAGGGGAAAGTCCAGGTGCTCACTGTTTGGACTTTGTGGCTGTGGTCCTCTGGTAAACTGGCTGTGCCCTGGGCCAGATAAGGAATCATAGATTCATTTATGTTGGAATGGACCTTTAGAGGTCATCTCTTCCAACTCCCTGCACTGAACAGGGGGGACACCTGCACTAGATCAGGTGCACAGAGCCCCGTCCAGCCTGACCTTGAGTGCCTCCAAGGATGGGGCATCCACCTCATCTCTGGGCACCCTGTGCTTCTTCCTTTATATCCAGTCTAAATCTCTCCTCTTTTAGTTTATGTATTATACATTGTGAGAGTAACCAAAAACAAAGGGTGTGATTTATTTTTTTCTCTATATTTGTTGATTTTATTTTTATGCCCCTCTAATTCCTTTCTGTTGAAATGACATAATCTCATTATTTTCAAATTCTGCTCACGCGAGAACCTTTCCATAATAATTATCTTTCTTTTTTTTTCCCCATTTCCTCATCTGGCATACTCAGAACTGAGCAGAATACTCAGTGAAGCCTCTCAGTAAACCACCTCTGCTTTATTTGCTTTTAATGTAAGAAGATCCTACAGCCTTTATCCATTTCTGTATGTAGATGGTCTGGAAGGGTGCACCATTTCGTGTCCCACGAGGGAGTTAATGTCATGCATGCTTGTCTTGGCTGATACGAACAAGAATAATTAAGTCTCACATAAAATACCTGCACATACACAATGGAGGAGACTAAGTGAGCAGAACTGCTGAGGTGGGAGGGACCATATATATAGGGTTACAATTACAGGGTTGGCAAGTTGAGAGCAAAATCATAGAAAGCAATGTTGCTTGGCTGGTGATCTCTGTGCCTGTTAGGAGCAAAGATGAGCTTCTTGCACCCAGCCCTGGATCCCTGCCTGCAGTGAGGGGCAGGTTTCCTGAATGAATGAAACCAGTGCTCAGCAATAATTCCCCAACATGATGGAGCACGGGCAGCTGTGAGTTCATGGATCTGCAGCCATAGGAGACAGAAAATTGCAGGCAAGTTTACATTGCAGCTAGAGTTAAGATACCCAGTGCAGGAGGAAAATGTGCCTGGAGCAAGTTAAATTTCTGTATAAAACAAATTACTTAGAAATTTTATAGACATGGCATTTGTTTAGAGTAAATGAATTGACTGAACAGAAGCCAAGCTTGATGTTCCAGAGGAAGAATTTATTTCACGTAAGTAAACCTCAGTAAACTTGTTTTTATATAACTTAAGGCTTTCTGCATGTGTTTGAAGGACTCTGCCCTGCAAACTGCAGGCAGACCTGTGTGCTGGGTGGGAGATGTGAGCAATGGCTGCCATTCCCGCAGCAGCTTGAAGGATCAGAGCATCTTTAAAACATAAGTGCATTCCTGGGCATGGCTTCAGTCCTCTTATGTAAGGACTGAACTGATTTTATATTAACATTTCTTGTATCTTGGAGTTACCTCTGTCTTTCATTGGAATGAATAAGACAAGAACCAGACCTGCAGCATATGGTGTCATGTAAGTAACAGGACAGTTTCCCCGCTCTCATACTGCCCTAAACTAACAGTACTATCTATGAGATCAGTGTATATAAATGCCTGTGGCACTCCAAGTGCTAGCACACAGAATAGAGTCTATAAATCATGCTGTGTTAGTGCAGCCAGCCCCTTGGGACAGCCTGTTGGTGCAGCTCCTGCCCCATCACCACTGTGTGATCCTGTCCATACACAGGGGCCGGTCCCACACAGCACCGAGCTCTCCCTCACACTGAAACACAGCAAGGGCTGCCTCAGACAAGCAGGGTGTGTGCTGCAGCCTCAGCGAGGCCCTCAGTGGTGCTGCTGTTCCTGAAACTGAGAGGTCATTTTTCATGTGATGTAATGACAGTGGTGTGGATGGAAAGAATCCACTTTTTACCAATAGCAAAAGTTCACGGAAGTTCTTGAAATTTCTGTGGGTATGATGAAGTCACCTGTTTACCTGTCCGTGACTGCTGATAAGCACTGAAGGCAAGTGAACAGCAGAAAGCAGATTACAGAAGCTGGCATCTGCCTGGCACGTGCCTTGCTGAGCTGAGGCTAACACAGCTTCAGCATGTGCCTCCTGCTCTTCCAGGCAGAAATTGGGCTGCTGGTGATCTCCTTCACTTGGTCCAGTTATCAAAGAAGCTGGCTGAAATTTGAGTTCTTCAAACAGGGGAATCAACAGGGAAAAAAATAAGTGTTTTGTTTAGAAAAAAAATAAATAAATTTGAGATTTTGACAACGCTAAAATAGGAAAGGCTTCATGTCAGTGTGGTTTGTTAGCAGACTTAGAAGTCTTCTCTCTGCCTTTAGTTAAAAAATATTAAAGCAAAAAAAAAAAAAAAAAGTTAAAAATTCAGACGACTCATTTTGGTATTACCCACTTGTGTGGTGCTGCTCCATGTCTCATCCCCTTTCCCTGCATCACATCTGATGTTGCCTTTGGTCCTGACCAGCTGAGGGCTGAACTTGTGTATCTGTTGACACACAACAGGATCTTGCTAACTACTTAGTTCTGTAAAAATAAGGTTAATTCTGTATACATTGATTTTTAGTGCCAAAGAAGGAAGGTTTCCAGCAGGAGTGGCTTGCAGAAGTATGTGGCACATTTTCTTATTCAATTTTTCTCTTCCTTGTAGTAGCTCCACATTTTCTCCTGGCCTGACAAAATAGATAATTTAACATAGAATCACAGAACAATTTGAGTTGGGAGGTAACCTTAAAGGTCATCTCGTCCAACTCCCTGCACTGAACAGGGACACCTACACTAGATCAGGTGCTCAGAGCCCCATCCAGCCTGACCTTGCGTGTCTTCAAGACCACGGCATCCACCACCTCTCTGGGTAACATTTAAAGATAAAAAATAAAAAAGGAAAGGAAAAAAGAAATTATTTCAAGTTAAACTCTAAATTTGAGGTACTTGACAGGCAAATCATTTTGAATGAACTGAAAATAAAACCTTCATGACTTGCTTGGCCAGTAAATCACAATTTGAACAGCTGTCATTATCATCAAAATGTACAGCTTGTTGGCTGCAACCATGCCAAGAGCAGGTCATGCCACGAACCTTTCCGTACAAAATTCCCTTCCCACCCACATCCCCAAAGTAATTATTCAAAATCAGACAGCTGTCCATAATTCAGACTGGGCAAGGGGAAGAAGTACTATTTTTTTTTTAAAGGCAAGACTGTTAGGCTTCAGTCACTCAAACCTCTTCTAGATAAACTTGCTGACCTGGATGTGATATCTTGGCTTCTACAGAGCCTGTTAAGTCTGATCCCAGGGTCCACAATGCTCTTCTTCTTTCATGGGTTTGTAATTGTATTTAGCAACTTCTGCACCATCCCATGCCAAAGAAAGCTCGGCATGGGGTGGTGCAGCCAGTCGTGAAGCTGGAAAGTCCTGGTGATGGTGTCATGATGCTTTCCACCCCAGTTCCCTCAGCCACTATTACTGCCTGCAGCTCACTGACTCGTCCTGTGGGTCTGCTCTTGGAGCTGGTTTTTCAGATTCTTGCAACAGCTCCTTCTGCCTGGCTTTGGGATGTCATTTGCCCTGAGAATATCAGAGAATGTGCTGATCTGCTCTGTGCAGTGAGACGCTGATGGGGCTTTCACCTGTGAAGTGGGAGGTAATGTGGGCCTGTAGTGCTTCCTGTTTCCCTTGCTGTGTGTTATGCTTGATGTGAAGGAGTGGATCACTATGGGTGATGCTGACAGCAGTGCAAAGCTATCCGGGCTCCACCAGGTGTCAGTGTACACCTCTCTACTGTGATATTTCTCCTGTGTTTTACCAGCCCTTCCAAATTAGAGGAATGCAGTAGAATTAAGAAGCATAGAACTGAGCAATAGTGGAGGCTTATACATGTGGTCTTGGCTGGTGTAAATAAGCATTATTTCATGAACTTCTATGGAAGCAGATGCAGGCTTAACTACTGAGGAGTCTGGTTGCACGTTTTGGTGTAATACTTGCATCTTTGTATAATTCCCTGCAGGAGGGAGAGCATGGAGCTGGGTGAGCTGTTAAGTTCTCAAGGTTTTCTTTATTTCTGAACATACGCAATGAATGATTTTAGGTAACGTTGGTGTTGGAAGCAAAGCTTTCACAACTACTGGTATTGCCTGTGCTGTGCTATTGCTGAGTATACAAAATGTCAAGATTAAACAGTGCCTATGTTTGTTTTTCTATTAAAAGTCAATTGTAATCCTTTACTAAATAGAGAAGCATAAATGCACAATCTTAAAACTGTTCCTTCCCAGCATACTGTACTAATGAAGCTAGTAATCTCTGATGAAAGCTTCTGAACTATAAAAGCAGAATTGTAGTTCTACTTACTGATATAGTATAATTCTTAGGCTTCCACAAAAAGCATAGTCTCACAGTTTTGGCACTTCTCTCTCTGTATTTATTTCAACACAAAGCTGAGAACTGCTTTTGTTATATTCAGTTTTAGGCACAGATGTCACCCCTTCTGACCTGTGAGTGCTCTGGCATATTGAGTTTCTAGCTCTCTACTTGGGTACTTACAGATCACTGCTTCCCAACCCTCGATATGCTTATCTTCACAGTCATGTTTGGAAGGAGGAAAACAGGATTGTGGAGTTCATTTAGGTCTGTGGAAACAGCAGTTAGAGATTTACCCAGATTGGTTTGGTTTGTTTCAATTTACTGTCTTTGCGAGCTAGAAGTAACACACATTGCAGTGTGCATTTCAGTTAACAAGAGCCATAAACAGGGCTTTACAAGAATGCTTTTTACTACATAAGATGCCTCCATGCATTAGTCATCAAAACAAACAGAATTTGACTTATTTTTTTCAAAACAAGGTCTTAGTAACTGGGATAGATAGACAGAATGAAATTCAGAAACGGATGCACCACAATGCTAGGAACTACAACTCCTTTGCAAAATGGATGCTCATGAGGGATGTCCACGAAGGGCTCCTCAGCTGAAATTTATCAAGTTTTTATATTTAATCACACGCTGGTTTGTTAAATTACCCTTTCTTACTTTACTGCACTGATCCTTCTTTTTCTCATCAAAATTGTGGTCTCATGCTGTGTGAACAGGTGGATGATTAATCCCTCTGGCCCTTTATGATTACGTGGTACTGAGGAGCTGTTGAAAACATCTGGGAACATCTGAACACCATGTTAGGACAAAAAGTGCCAAGACTTGTTAGGAGTTCAGATGTTAGACTGATATTAGAGCATATTTTACTTTGGAATATATCCTGTCTTTCTCCAGTGGGATTCTTGTTGTATGGCCCTGCATTTGTGGTTCTTTGAACGTTCAGGTATTGTCACTGGCTGTGTATAGACAAAGATGTCCCTGCTGCCTGGAGCACGACTGTTCCATAGCAC
>JAOWBP010004313.1:2408721-2418991 GCA_028571105.1 Tragopan temminckii | reverse complement strand
GAAGCAGTTGAATAGATGGGCCAGAGCAATGTGCTTCTTCAACCTGGTAGGGGGCTCAATGAGATCTGTACTCTATTTTAGTTTTATTTTTTTTTAACTACTGCAGTCCTCTGCTCACCTCACATGACCAAAGAGACTATGCTCAAGGCTTGAGATTACTGCAGTAGTTTTATCCTGCTCTGTGCAGGGATCTGAAGATGCCATGAATGTTAAATTATCTTTAACGATGTTAAAATAATTTAAAATACACAGTGAAGATGTCTGAAGTGGGTTCTCTGCACTCTTCCATGTTGTGCATCACTCATCACTCACAGTGATATGTGTTCCTAAGTCAAATCAAAACCAGCAGACTGAAAACACACGAGCAGAAGGAAGAGCCAGCTTCCACCAATAGCTGATGCAGTGAGAGGGTCTTTGCGCAGCCTACAATGCGTAGGTGACGTTTCTGCTCCCACCCAATGGGGAAGGCAGAACAACAGCTGGGCATTCATTGGGTGACCGCAGTAATACCAGTCTTTGTTCTCTGTAGGGGGATATGATGAAAATGATGTCATCTTCACATGGCTGAGAGGAAATGACTCTGTCCATGGCATAGACAAGTTGCGGCTCTCTCAGTACACAGTGGAACGTTACTACACCCTCATCTCAAAGTCACAGCAGGAAACGGGTAAAGCAGTGAAGGAGAAAAGCAAGAAAAACCCTAAATATCTCCCCTCTCACCTCCCCTCTCTTCTACAGACTACTGCAGTTTGACTCAAGAAGCCTCAAACAAAGCCTCAAGCAAAACCTAATTGTACAAAGAGATGGGAAGAAAGTGAAATCCAGTTCATTGCAATCAAGATATTCTGTGGGATGGAAAGATGAATCTTTTAATATCCTACATTCACTTAATCAATTTTCTTTAAATTCTCAGTGTCTTCCTCCACAGACACCTGAATTAAACCTTTTAAATATACTTTCTTCCTAACTGACAATTACATTGTTTTGATGGATTTGGATCCCTCTGTGCAGCACAACTCGGCGTAAATACTCTCCTGTTCACTCAGATGTTAGGGAAAGGGGCAAGTTTTCCTCAAAATGGCCAGGTTTTATAAATGATGGGGTTTTTTTCTGTTTACTGTAGCGTACACAGCCAAAGAACAACACGTTTTTTGTTTCCACACTTCAAAGGGAACTATTGTTTAAACAGCAGAAATGTCTCCTGAAAATACTTACAGTCCAGCCCCTAAATCCTTATGTCAGTCTAAAGACAAACTGATTTTTAAAAAAATAGACTGAAATTTTTATGAGTGCAAAAAGACATAGTTACCAAAGATCACAAATTACTAACGAATAAAGGGCGTGTAAATCCCTGTGATGCTAAGATAATGGCATGCTTTGGGACATGAACCAAAGCATGCTGAAATCAAAAGAAGATCTTTTGTTTAATTTCTCGGCCATCAGATAAGAATGAATTTGGCAGTGGCCCTTCAAAGTAGTTCTTGGGAAAAAGTATGCTGTGCTGAAAAAGAGAATAGAAAAAAGCACTGGCCTTTTTCCACTTTGAGTTATGACACTGGATTAAAATATTCCCACTGTGGATTAAGTTTAGGAGTCCCACTGCAAACCACACATTGTGTGTACATGTCCTTCTGTCTAGGATATTTAGATGAGAGATATCTCTGAGGCAAGAAGTCAAGCTTCTGTAAGTAATGCATCTCCCATGATCTCAGCGAGGCTCCACTGAATGGTGCTGGGCAGTCCCCATCTCAGGCTGAGGGTCCTTGGAAATCTCACGATCACTGTTCCTCCCTTTTGTGAACAGGCAGTTATCCACGACTGATACTGCAGTTTGAGCTGAGAAGAAATGTCCTTTATTTCATTTTGGAGACCTATGTGCCATCTACTCTGCTTGTTATGTTGTCCTGGGTTTCTTTTTGGATCACGCTGGATTCAGTGCCTGCGAGAACCTGCATTGGTGAGTCGCTACCTGAGAAAGAGAGATTTCAGCAGGCAAGGAGTGCCTCTGATGGCTGGATAGATGGTAATTTTATTGAGCTCTCTGCTTCAACGGTCTGCTCACATTCTGCCTTTACTGGCTCCTGGTAGGTTTACAGCAAAGGACAGAGCACACGTTCTTCCTAATGAGCTTTGGTGGAGGGAAGGTTTTTTGTTGTTTTTTTTTTCATTATTATTAATTGAAAGAATGGAAAGTAAAAGCAAAGTACCTGTCAGAGGCAAGTTGTCAAAAGCAGGGAGAACGTCTGTGAAGCTAGTAGCTAGTGCTACTCAGCAGTTCAGTTGATGGATGATTTGGATCTGCTAAGAGAGGATGTGACACTGCTCCCACTACTGGGTACACGGATAGAGGATAGGCCAAGCCTTTTCCTAAGTGTCTATATGAGAAGGTCTTTTCCTTTCTGTTTTTCAAGGAGTAACAACTGTGCTTTCCATGACAACTCTGATGATTGGCTCACGAAGTTCACTTTCAAAAACCAACTGTTTTATTAAGGCCATTGATGTTTACCTCGGCATCTGCTTCACCTTCATCTTTGGTGCCCTCGTGGAATATGCAGTGGCTCACTACAGCTCATCACAGAAATGTACAGCTAAAACACCTCAAGAGGTAAAGTCTGATCTACTGTAGCAAAAATTGTTATCTGAGATGAACAATAATTAGTCTTTTATTAACTGCATACGACTGTTCTTCCTGCTATGGGTACAGCTCACAGCTGCTTCTCCTAATTGTCACTAAATGTAATTTTTTTGTGTGCAACAAATGCAACGGCAGTGATTATGAACATACCTAGGCCTAGAGTGAATTGCTCAAAGCAGTCTGCTTTAGTGGAAGAAATTAAATATTCGCATATGACAATAGCCCAGTGGTCATCAAGGACACAAATCCTGACAGAAATGAAAGAGCTACCCACGTCCCTGGTGACTTCTCCAGCTATTTATTGTGTAGAAGTGAAGAGAGACAGATTGCCATGTCCGGCCCATAAGGCCTTGAAGAAGATGGACGCTGGGTTGCTCAGCGATGTCAAGAATTAGATTTCTTTAAAGAACTAAAGCTGTCTAGAAATAAAACAGTGGAAGAACATACATCTCTGGGACTCCCAGCACTTCTGAAATTAGCTTTGAATACTGGGGTTTTTGATGAACACATATGAAGCTGTGTGTTTGCATCTTTATCCCTATGATCTCCTTATTGATCAAGTACTTTTCCTCTGTAGGAGAAGCCAAACCTTACAGCTGTGGTATAACTGGTATGTATACTCTTGTTTCTTAGGGGCCTGCAAATGAACTTACTAAAGAAATGGAAGAAATCAACATCACTGGCATCCTCAGCAGCTCCATCACCAGCTATAAACAGCAAATTAGTTTCACAGGCATTGAGATTTCCAGTGATAATATTAACTGCAGTGACTTGACTGTGAAAACTCATGAGAAAATCAAATGCTTCTTGAGAAACAAGATGCACAGGATTATTGGTTATTTCACAATTCAGAATCCCAGTAATGTAGACCACTACTCCAAATTGCTTTTTCCATTGTTTTTTATGCTGGTCAATGTGTTTTATTGGGCTTATTATTTATATTTTTAGCAGGAATGGGTTTTTGTGTTCTCCCACTTCAGTGGGAAAGGAATCCTGCCAATGGTCATCTAGCTATCTAACCTCAGTGAATCCAGCATAGACAAAATGTTCTGTGTTTCCTGAGGTCTGGAGCAAAAGAGTGGGTGGGGTATGTGAGATGCAAAGCCTTCATGCTTCAGCATTAGCAGCAATGACTCTGGACACTTGCTTGTCCAGCCGAGTGGCTTTGCTGGGCTTTTGGCTGGTACGGGCTCTTCATTCCAACATCCAGCCCCTCTGGCCAGGGATGGATATGTAGGACTGCATGTGGCAGTCCACAGATTACCAGAGGTAGCAAAATTATCCTGATAACCTGCAGTGGATTGGAACCTTCTAATTTAGATCTCTATGAGGATGTACGATTATAGCTGTTCTTCTGAGTCTGTCAGAGATAACAGTAACAGAGGGACTGTGACTGCCATCTCAGTAGCTCCTCTGTTCAAATAAGTGAACCCAAAGGCAGCAGTGTGCTGTGAGCAGAGGAATGGCTCCCGTGCACGGCACTTCCCTGTCCCAGGGGTGATGAGCACTGATTTCAGTGATGCTGGCAGCAGCAAAGTTGTATGCCTTGCCGTTTTTAATACCTGGCTGACTCGGTGAGGTAATCCTCATTTGCTGAAGTTTCCCACCCCTGAGACGGATGGATGGGCTCTTCATTTGTCAAGGTGTTTTGTTGTTGTTGTTTTTTGTTTTTTGCTTTTTTCCCCAGAGATTTGGGTACAGAGTCTATGGGCAACAAAAAGCCTTTTGTAACGCATCTCATGCTCTTCCTGTTGGGCTGCTTGCTGTTGTGCTGCAGTTGGGCAGACTTCACTCCCTTCCACGTCTTCCTCACAAATAGATTGTTTTTCATCCTGGAGAGTGCCTTCAGTTTTCACTCTTATAAGTAGCCCTTGTTTTTGCCAGTCATGTGAGAGTGGCCAATTTGCTGTCTCTCTTTATATATGGCTCTGCAGCTGTGGTGAGTCAGCAGTTCTGTTGGGTGAAAAATCCATGAGTGGGGCTAAAGGCACAATGATCCAAATCAGCTTCTTCCTTTCTATTTAAGCCTGAAAAAATGTTAAGTTTCTGCAGAAATTCATATCCTAAGCAGGCCCTGGAAACTGCCAGTTGGCTTTACTTACACTGCAGCTAGCAGGACTGAGAGCTCTGTTACAGAAATAAATATGAGGCACACCCTTCAAATGCTGAACATTTGGGAACCAAATGGCACTTGGTACTATGTATCTTCAGTCTATTAGAAGGGTCTTCAATTTCCAAGTTTAAAATCAACGTGTATAGCATGCTTTTTTCCCTCCTTTTTGGTTTATGCAACTTTGAGGGTATAGTCTTGCAGTTTCATAGGCAAAACAGCAATTGACTGTAGCAGCTGCCAGTCAGCAGGAGTTTGAGCTGAATGAGGT
This sequence comes from Tragopan temminckii, assembly GCA_028571105.1. Lineage (NCBI taxonomy): Eukaryota > Metazoa > Chordata > Aves > Galliformes > Phasianidae > Tragopan > Tragopan temminckii. The sequence goes on along the minus strand of JAOWBP010004313.1, from coordinate 2,413,975 downwards.
CTCAGCATGCAGTTTATATTCTAGTCTCATGCCTGAGTGAGTCCGCAGTCTTACTGGGACTTGCTATGGAAGGTGGGCAAAGCACGTGAAACTATAGATTATTTTTTTTAACTTTAATAACTTTTTATTGAACCACCTCACCACGCTATATTGTAAAGGATCTAAGCCACATATTCATAAATCATAGATTTTACAAAGACCAGCACAAAAAGACAAAGGGGAACAGACTTACAGTGGCAAGTGAATAAACACAAACTCTAATAATGAAATGTTGGCTTGTATATACTGGCATTTAAACTCCATTCCATAAAATGCAATAAAGTGAATATTGGTGATATGAACACAAACCCCCCGAGAGATCCTCTATTAAAAAAAAATAAAAATCACTGCCTTCTTTCTTTGTCAATTTCTTTCTTTAAAACCCAACTAAAATGCCCTTGTGCACTCCGGAACAGCTGCCAAATATTAATGTTAACAAAAGGAATTTCTTTGTACATTATGGCAGAAGACGTATGAGTTGCCTGAGCTGCCACTCCCAATGCTTGCTTTCAATAGATGCTGCTTTTTTATTTTACTTTTTTATTCTTCTATGGCTTTGAAGTTGCTCAGGGCTGGTTCTAAGTTACACATCTGTGCAGCAAAGTGTCCTTCACAGACTAGGCCAAGTGAAAGGCACGTTGTCTTGAAAAGTGGCAGCTCTATCTGCTGATTTTGTAACTGCATGGAGAGAGGGAAAGAAAATGGTAAGGGAAGGGGTTTTTTTTCAGTACCATATGAAAATATTACTGGAGTGGACAAAGGAAACATCTAACTTCTAAAAAAAACCTCAGTATATAGAAAGTATGGGTTCCTGCTTTATTTGCTCTTATAGATCATTTTTGCTACTAGTAATGGACTTCACCACTTTATAAATATTACACCACGTGTTTGGCTGCTGTAACACGAGGTCCTAAGTCTGTGCACAGGCCTGTCCACAGAGTGGTCCTGAGGCCGATTCCAGCAGTCAAGCCTACTCTCAGAAAGTAATAGATAGCAAAATTTTTTGCAATTGCACATTTTATAGTGAAGCAAGTCAACTCCACTTCCCCGATACCCTGCAGTAGTCTCGTGTCATTGCTGGTGTTGCTGTGGTCCCACATGTGGTTCTTGGCGGAGATAGATGACCAGCATGAGCCCATCTTTGTTCTTCAGAGTGGTCAGGATGGTGCACTGCACGATCCTGTCTTTCCTGTCCCTTTCGGATGTTCTCTAACATAAGCTAGAAGCACCACAAAGTTCAAGATGGGAGACTTTCATATTCTGATAGGTGTATAATACAGAGCAATTTCTGTGTTTCTGGTATGCAAAGGTAAGCCCTGCTACCCTGACAGACATCAAATGGAAATCCTCCTTTTGCACAAAGGACTGCTACGTAACATGTACACTGCTGGTGAGAGCAAAGCCACAGGTAAGCTCTGCAGGCTCTGGTTTGCTTAAGGGGTCAGCCTTGTTGTATGCTTCATAGGGAACAAGAGGAGTTCTGAGCAGCAGCCCATTCTCAGACAGATCTCTGGTCTCTAAGCTAATCAGCTGAGCTGGGAGCTGTTTCATCTCCATCTGCCTGACAGCACTGGCACCATAGATCTGCACCCAAGATCCACCCCTGACATTCCCTGTTCCATCACGGTGCCAGTTTGTTTGTGCTCTTGGCCAAATGGAAATGTATGAAGGAGAAGGTTTACCTGCTTTTTCTGAGATGATTTTGCAGTGATGGCCTGGTTTGCTATAACCTTTCCTTACAAGAATTTTCTGAAGCCATAATTTTTGGAATTTTATTTTTTTTAAAACATTTGCATGTACTCCAAGCCTTTGCAGAGAAATGGTTGTGAATGTATTTATAGAATCTTTTAGGTTAAAAAAGACCCACAGGAAAACATGCTGCTTTCAGGTGATGCAAATGCTTGTATCTGGTGCAACCCAGAGAAAAATTATGCCTTGGAGTATGCTATGTTGTCCTAGCTAGTGTGGACCAAAGGCAGTCTAGCCACAGCAGCATCAAGTATTTTGGGGATTATGTGGCTAGTATAAAATATGAAACCACTGTACTATAGAGGAGGGCTAGAACAGATGATTACAGCCTGTTTGCAGCCCCTGACTAGAGCTAACACGTGTATGTTAGAGAGTAACTGAGTGATGGATACACATCATCTTTGAGTGCATCCCAGCATCATCCTGCTTCTTTCCACATCCCCCACCTTTGTTTTTCTCAACTCTTCTCGTGCCCTCTTCACCACAGCACAAACAGGTCCTGTGCTGCAGCAGCCACCAGCTTGAGCTTGTAGATGATTCTTGCATTTTGAGGAGGATGATGTGTTCAGCTGAGGAATCCTATTGTTTCAGAACATGTGGTTTACATTATGATTTCTGAAAGGTATTTCTATACACAAACGCTACCATCTGCTGCTTGCATTTTTAAAAGGTTAATTCCACCTCAAACCTATTCATTGAATTAGCAGAAATTACTTATTTGCTTCTGGCATTTAGTGTCACAGCACACAGCTAGCCAGAAAACCATCTTTTCTTGTAATAGCTGTATAATGCTGGTAATTAGAAGTTTCACTACAAATTCTCACTGAAATAACTTCTGTATTCATTGTTTTAAATTATGATCTACTGTTATATCTAGGATCAGACAACAGGCTTCTTGTAAATCTGAGGTGAATATTAAGTCTGTAATTAATAATGTAATGTTTCCTTTCTTAGTTTTGAGTTCTGTGTCCTAAACAGTACAGTTCTCCTGAAAGTTCCTGTGGTTCAAAACTCTTTTTAGTTGTCATGCTAGAAGAGCACTCCAAGAGAATGCAGTTTTGAACTGAAGCTACTTTGTTTGGAATAAGTAATCTGTTATGTCTAATTTTCTTGGTTGGATTAATGCAGATGCTTTTGACTGCAAACAAGAAATCCTTATTTTGAAAGTATTCACACAAAGCTAACATGTGGGTGATCATCCCTCCTGATAAGCAATATTAACAGAAGACTTATGAACGGTGAACTCAGAGAAGGAAAGCAAGTTAAATTTTAGGTATTGTAGTGGAAATGGTAAGTCACAACCTGATACAGTGATTGAGCACCTGGTGGGAAGGCAGGGCCAACCCAGGGGAGCTCTACCAGCAATGAACCTGAGTGACTGGAAGGGGTGGAGCCAGGATCCACCCTTTCCCAGACCTCATTTAAGGGTTAGCAGTGAGGGTATCTCATGCTGGAGATCCCTGCCTACCTGATGTCTTTCAAAGGTAAGCAGCTCTTTTCCTTCATTTCTGTGTCCATGGCTGCTGCATTTGGGCTCGTTCTCATTGAAGACTTTGGCACCCTGCTATTATCATCCCATCATAGCATTACTGGTACGAATGACTTTTTCTCAGCACCAAAAAGAAAGGCCTTTGTGCAATGACAACATACTGCACGAAGATTCCAGATTGTAAGCACGGTTGTGCATGTGCTGGCACAGTTCTGACACAGCAGAGATCTTCAGCACAGAGAGGTTGTGAGTCCCATCAGCATTGTAGCTAGGCGCACCAGGCGGTTGCATCTGCACTGAGATGTCCAGGGGCAAACCTGACAGCATGCTGCCCTGGAGGTCTGTGAATCTAGAAGTTGTCTCTTTCTTTCTTTTGCTCAGCATGTTGTGGGGTTTTATATTCAGTCACACTGCACAGGCCCTCCGTATTATAGAAGGAGGTATTTGGAAGGAAACAGCCTGTATTTGTTTCCATGGTTTTTTTAGTTACGTTGTTTTACAGAACATAGAATAACATACTACTAAAAACTTGTATTTTACTGAATTGCAAGACCCAAAAAACAAATCCCCAAACTTCCCAAAACATGGAATGAAAGCTCTGAAAGTAGGATGAGATCACAGCAATCTCTGGTCATTGCTGTAGAACTAAGTTGTCCCACCAGTTCAGAACTGTAAGCTTTGTTCAACCCTTAATTTATTGAGTTTTAGACTTTTGCCCACCTAAAATGTATCTTAGAAATATTTTTCTCCCTCCAAAGGAGGCAGTGAGTTTTGCTTTTAGACAGCCAGCTCAGATTTTCCTGCAGATGTCCTCTTGTTTTCAGTTGGCTTTCCCCAGCACAGCCTACCTTTAAAGCCTGAAAAAAAGGAGTGGGTCTGTTTTCTCATAACGCTGTGGTACAGGAGAGAAGTCAGGCACTATTATACCATCGTGTTCTACAAAACTTTCTTTTCCATTCTGCTGTCATAATGAGCAATCCACTCCTGCAGCATCAATAGATGCCATTAAAGTGGCATTTTCTATAAGCAGAGTTTTCCAGCTCATAGGGAAATCTCTTCTAAGCAGATTTAGATTTGTCAGAAGTCATCAACTGTAATCTCAGATGTAAGACCAGGCCAACTCTTCAAGAAGCACTTGTGATTTCAGACATCCATTGTAGCAAAACCATTCTGACTTCAGTGCACGCAAGATGTTTGCGCTCACTATCTCTAGCCACACTGGTTAGAACAAACTGAAACTTCTAAGAGTGTTCCATCAGTCTCAACAACAAAAACACAAACTAAAGTACACACCGCTGGATAGGGACAAAGACCACTTGCTCTGCCAACTCAAACAGGAAGCCAGCTAAGCAAAAAAGAAAAAAGGCTGAGTGAAATCCTGAGCCCATTTAAGTTAATGGGAATCTGGCTATTGATTTAAATGGGCTCAGTCTTTTGCATATAATTCTTAATTCACGCATATTTTTCACTCATTCCCCTCACTGTTACAGGTTTTGTGCCTTTCATTAGGAACAGACATGCAAAGCTATCACAGATAAGCTACCCACCTTATTGTGTCTCTCAGAAACAAGAGAGGAAAGTAGCTGGGACTAGTGCTGGGCTTCCAAGGCTCGGCAAGCCCCCACTCCTAGCCCTGCTCCATCCCAACCCCAGACTGTAAGCATTACTGAAACACTGTGAGTGAAGGGTGTGGGTCTGTGCTGGTACAGAACCTGCAGGTGAACGTCCCTGCAGCCTGGGTGGCCCAGGCAGAAGCAGCAAGGAGCAGTATTTCCCAAGGAACTCCTGACGAGTAAGAAGCAGCAGGAAAGAAAGGCCTTGCTGGAAAGGCTGAGACCAAGTTCTTTGCATATGCACTTCCCTCTTGGGTTTACAAGGCAGGTAGGCATTATCTGGCTACTGTTCAGATTCTGGGGAAGGGAGGCCTTTGGTTTGGCCCTGGCTCTGAACATCAGGACTTTGTTTGAGGCTCCCTGC
>JAOWBP010004313.1:2389466-2406030 GCA_028571105.1 Tragopan temminckii | reverse complement strand
TCTTCTTTAATGCTTCTTTTATGTGCACATGCAATAACGTATAAGGTTTCCCAGATAGAAACATGTTGAGTCAGCTAAGAAACCTCCAAAATGGGTTCTTAATACATTCTAAGAGATGGAACACTGAAGTTTTCAAATTCAACTTCAACTGTTTAACAAGAGGTACCACTGCAGGATTGAGGGAATAGAAGGGGAACTTCAATACTTGGTATTTTGCCATCATTCCTTACAGGGTTCCTGTGTGTGTCTGTGTAGAAAACAGATCTGAGAGTCTGGTAGGAACCAACTTCAGAAACCCTTAGTTAAGTAAAACTCCTGCTGACACAAATAAATACAAAGTGAAGATCTGAACCACATTTTACTTGAAAAAACAGTACTTCAAGAATCGCTAGCAACAGGATTTCAAATTGCATCAGCCATGTACCTCATCTATTACTATGCAAAGAAGAATAAAGCAATACAGCTCAGCAGCTTAGCATAACACTGGCCCCAAGAAGAAAGCAGGAAATGAATAGGAATACAATTTCCTTAACAATTCACTTACAGCAAAAAGGAGACTATACTGCAGTGCTCCTCTTGCTGTTCCACCAGCAATGTTGATCTACTGCTGCTTGTGTTTTGGTTTGGAGCCAGGGAGAAATTTAGGATTATGATGATTCAGGACTTAATTCTCAATGCTTTTTTCCACCAAAGCAAGCTTCAGGGCTGAGAGACAAATTGAAATAATACATATCTCTTACTGAACTAGATGTGACAGTGCCTCAGATGTGCCACTCAAACCCAGCTGCGCATCCACCTCTTCTTCCTTGCTCCCGCTTTCTCCCATTTGCTCAGACTCTGTCACATATCCATCCTGGGTAGTAGGGAGTTACAGCACTGTTTTCAACTCATCACAGCTGGCATTGCTTATGGAAGACATTTTAGTAGGTGTCAGTGTGTACCTCATGTACTGTGTTGTACCACGCTATTTCACCCCCTCCCCTCACAGCTTGTCCCAAGTGAGTTCAGGAATCAGTGGCCAAAATAACTTTCAGCTGCAGATCATTACTAAGTGGCAGCTGTTCAAGTAAGGCCTCAGGTATGCCCAGTTCTTATTTTGGATGCTGGATCCACCAAGAACTCAGATTACATTACTCACATAAATGCACAAAATATTTTCAAGGATATTTATGATGAGTTTCTTTAATGCTGGGACACAGAGAGTACTTCCTGGTATACTGATGTTTTACAGCCCTCAAATCACATTTCTTGTGTCATCTGAAATCTGGGGAGAAAACTCTCCAACTTCAATGTGGTGTTAGAAAGCAGCATTCCTTTATTCCTAATTATACGTACAGGATGACTTGACAAATCAAGTGCGCTAGTTTTACATTTAAAAAGTTAAGATATACATATGTGATTCATTGGCATGTATATTCATTCTTTCCCAAGAACTCATTAATATAAGCTAATGTCCCTCTGGGTATGTGTGGTAGTGGCCTCTGGTGGTCGTAGATCACTTACTTTCTCCTCATTTGTCCATCATCAGCTTCATCACAGTGACTTTTGGCTGACTTTTAGCTGCGCTGCTTTTCCCCATTTTGGCAAATTCCCATTGCATGTTACACCAGGTTGAGCAACTTTTTATCTTAGTGCATTATAACTCAAAATAATATATGTAAAATAATATATGTAAAATTCAAGAAAAAGGTCCTTGCACCTGGTGGATGCAAAGATAAAAGTAGTCTATTGTGACTCCAGAGCTCCTGTGACGCCAGGATCATTGTGAAAAACAAGGCTGTCCACACACACCAAGCAAGACTAAACGGGGAAGTTTTAAAACTAGCGCTCATCAATCCCTTTTGCTAAACTAATATATTGGTCCTTAAACTAATATACTGATCCCTATTGCTAAACCAGCCTATATCACTTGGAAGAAGATGAGCAAAGCTCAGTCTTAACACAGGTAGTGTTGGCCTATAGCTCCTCCTTGCTTTGGCTTCACTTTGTATGTCACCTCCACAAACATTTTTTACTTTACTTGAGTCTTGGCAAATCCTTATCCTTTAGTTCGTCCTTCCCTATAGCTGCAGAAACAATAAAATAGACAGTGATGAGTAGACTCTATAATGCAAAACTAGATGTCCAATTAGAATTTGACAAGGAAGTGTGAAATAAAACACATTAAACAGAATAAGAAAGTGGGACAAGAAATCAATTTCCCATTAAGTTCATTGGTTATTTTTTTTTTGCTGCCTCTCAATGTTAAAAGCATCAATTACACATGTACCATACTCCTTTGTAGTCTTATTCTGTGTTCAGAATCAGCATACAGTGCAGAAAATGAATTAGGCCAGGCATCACTCAGCACTGAGAAGGGTCCTGCAGGTCACTGCAGGCTGGCTCGAATAAGTGTTCTACCAGTGCTGGGAAACTGCATTATACACAGTCTGGGAGAAGGAAGTGATCTTAAACCACTTGAGGCATGAGGCACGAGTGATGCAGAAGGTACAAAGCTGAACTTGGGAAAAGCCATGGATATGTTTTGGGTGGAAAGTAAACACATTTCCCTGCAGGAATTGCCTTTATGGATGCAGCCGGAAGGTGTAAGCCTTATACAACAAAATGCATTACTCATGGTGCTTAAGTCACAGCACCATGGACGTAAAGGGAGCAGAAAAAGCTACTTGTATATAATATTTTGGACAAGTAGGTACAAGTGTGATTTCTCTTTCATTTACTCTTTCTTAACAGTGTCTTATGCATATGTCTTGAAAATGTTGTCTTGAGCTACCAAACACACAAAGACGTTTGTAGGTAGTAGTAGTGAGCCATGTTTACAGATTCTCTAAGTCCAGCATGTTTCACCTCTACTTCCAGCAGATAGTAAGATGCATCCCACTGAGCTGCATATAGTTTGAACAGTGGTAACTGCAGTTTCTTGGGACTGTGAGGAAGGGGGACTTTCTGGTATGAGGCAGGATGCTAAGGAGCATGCCTAAATAGCCAGGTCTATGGAGAAAAGCACAACACTTGGTTAGAAACAGCTGTACATCCATCTCTCTACACTGGCAGAAATTTAGGCACAAATGAAACAGAGAAGAAATCACCATAACTTCTTTCATCATTCTTCATGAGCCAGTGGTGTAAACACATCTTAAGAAACAGAGGCAGAAAAGTGCTCTGAAAAAAACATGTAACGTATCTAACTTCAGCAAAACCTTTCTCTGGTACGTCTGAAGATGCTGCAGCAGCTTGCTTATGCTGGCACATGTCCTACATCACTCGGACTTTGTTTCAAGAGCCAAACATGTGGACTACATTATTTTGGATTGCAAACCACAGACACCCATAAATACTGAGAAAAAGATAAATGGACAGAGAACAATGGGTTCTTTACTGGGTCTAAGCACCCATCCTCTCAAATCCAAGACTTCAAAGTCAGTTTCAGATGTCCTGGCTTGTTCCTTGCTTGTGAAGAACCTGTAAGTAAATTACTAATTCAAAAACCCTAGATAAGATCATTAAAGGGTGAAATTTGGTGCTAAACCTTGTTCTAGTCTCTAGAGTACCAGCTGAGCTCCAGGGTGCTGGTAGCATAGATGCTACTTTCTGTCCACTTTTATATTTTTTTTTTAACCTCTTTCAAAATAAAATACTCTTACTGTATTTATTTCTTCATTTTGCACTAACTTACGCTGTTCCCTTTTCTACACAGCTGCAACATAATGTTGTTTCAGTAGAGCAATGCTTTGCAAATTTGGCTCAAGGAGACAATGAGCAAACAGCTTTTCAGAGAGCTGTCAGAAGGGGCAGTTTGGTTTTCGTGCAAGCAATACTCGCATTCCAAACTGCATTAGGGAAAAGCTGGTGGGTTTGTATGCATTTTTATTATCAATTCCAGATTAGGAATCTGATGCTAATTTCTTCTTAAAGCCTGTGCTTGCAGGAGAATTTATATTCTAAAACAAAAAAGGATTGTGACGTTTTTCTCTCATAAGCTCTTTTTTTTTTTTTTTCCTGGCTTTACTCCAAGGACCTTTTCTGCTTGTTCGTTACATTCTCAAGATGAAGCCCCCGGTGGTTACAGCATTGCTGGTAGTACTGGTGCAGGTTTCTCAGAGTTTCCCTGCCTTGTACCACCGAGGCTGGTGGAGGCTCTTAAAGGAAGGAGATAGCTGTGGAAAATGTGATTTGGCACTTTGCTCTGAGCCAAAAGACTGTCTGGCTGGGACTGTAGTGGACCATTGTGGCTGCTGTTCTGAATGTGGAAATGTGGAAGGTCAGATTTGTGACTTGGACCAGGGCAATCATTTTTATGGGCAGTGTGGGGATAACCTCGAGTGCAGGTTGGATGCCGATGAAGCCAGGTTTGGGGAAGTCCCTGAACCCCAGTGTGTGTGCAAGTCTCAAGAGAGCATCTGCGGATCTGATGGGAAAACCTATGAGAACATCTGTCAATTCAACAAGGCTTATGCAACTAAAAGAAATATCAGCATGAAACATAAAGGACCGTGTGAATCAGGTAACCTGTACAGAGTTATTTTCAAACTAAAAAAAGATGCAATTCTGATTTTGCAATATGTTACTAGATGCTGCAGTCTTAACTTCAATGAACTAATGCTGCATTTTTGTTCTAGTTATCATTATTTTGTTGCAATACTACTTTGAGTTAATTGTGGTTCAGTAGCTAGTACTTAATCTTGTGTGTAATAAGCCTCTGCATTTGCTTAGTGGATCTTACATCACATGGCAACTAGTAAGGCACAAATCTACGGTCCAGATCTGTACTAAAAAAGCAGAATATGAGATATTTTCTACAAAAATTGTATGTGTAATTGGGAGTAGATGAACAGATAAAATAGTCTAGGAGGACTGGGCAAATTGTTATATGAAGACTGACATGATATTGAAGCAGTGATGACAAAGCAGACTTCATTCATACGCATGTATCTGTATGTATATATAGAGAATGGTGAAGCAGAGGAAAAAGAATAGGACTTAATAGATCTATGTATGCTTTTTACAAAAACATCCAAAGCAATCTAATTAATGAATCACAAAATCTAGGTACCTATGAAATAGAAATCCATATATTAAGATAAAATCAAACAAACAATTTTATTAAAGATACTTACAGTGAATAAATGTTCCTCTGTGGTGACTGTTAGTGGAAGGACTCCTAGTGAGGCTGTAAGAGGGAATCTTGTCTCCTGCTCATGTGCTGCTCTCATTCTTTACATTATTACTTCCGGGCAGCTTTCACCTAAATCAGGTGAATATAGAATGAAAAGGAAAAAGATTTTTCTTTTAAAAGGAAAAGTTAATGAAGTATTTTCTCAAATATCAGTAGAGGAGGCTTCTGAGTCACAAATAGGTCACACTTAGGAATCCATATGAAAGTAACTCAGGTGCCTGTTACCCATTCCTTGCTGGCAATGTATTGCTTCCAATTTAGACCATATGCTGCACTCTTATATCGAATGGACACTGGATATTGAATGCTTAAAAGGAAAAGTGATGAGTATCTAATACCAGACTTCTTGTTTTCTCTAGTTGCAAAAGAAGCATCCATTAGAGAATCACTTATTTGCCATTAAGGTATTAAGCTGGGAAGTAAGACTTGTCTGTAGAGACATTCAGGAAACTCAGTGCAAGCAGCTCATAGTATGACTGAAAGCCTGTTTGCCCTTAGGTGTGTTTTCTTATCTGGCATTAAAATAGCACTAGTTCTTGCAACATAACCCTTTCAGGGACATTTCAGTTGCAAGTGCCATTCAAATAGCAACTGATATAAGCCTGTGTACCTGAACGCCTTAAAGAAATGTTTTGTTCTAATTAATAAAACAGACCCAGCCAAAAAGCTTGATTTGGCCTTGGAGCTACCTCTGAGGTGTGTAATGCTGCTCATTAACACGATGAACAAGATCAGCTTCTCTGCACAAAGGCATCACCCCCAGTGTCTATTTTACCACTTCCCTTGGTCCCCAGAAAGACTGAACCCTCTCTCCAGAAATAGTGAGACATTTATTAGGATGACTCAGCTTACTGAACTGCACAGATGCTTGGGCATATGCTCATAACTATCTCAGTGCTGTGCAGAGTTTATTTAAGAAAATAAATCACCTTGGCTCCTGCAGAGAGAAGCATGCAGCTGGTGTCCAAGCCCAGTGGCAACTGCACTTGGGCCTGTGGTTTGTGCTGGGCCAGCAAGGGGCCAGAGCAGCAGTGCCCCTCTTCTCACTTCTCAGAGCAGCTGCTCCTGTGCTGCTTTTGTAGGACCTGAAAGGAGCCTGGGCCACAGAGGTGCTACCATGTGAGCACCATGTCATGGTCCTCCATAACAGCCTACCAGTAAGCCCCCTCTCCTTGCCACTGCAGCTACCTGAAGCATGCAGTGGGCATGTGAAAGTGCACCGTGATTTAGGCTGTTTCGTGGCAGTGGCCGATGACAAAAGGCAACAGGGAGCCTGGCTCCAACAGCAGCAGCCTCCTCACTATGGAGCTCGCTTTCCACTGACTCCAATTTGCATGAGAAATAAACACTGAACACTGTGGGGTTTTGGTACCAATCTATAAATATAACCTTCAGTCAACTCCAAGTACTTTGTTTTGCTATCTTTCCTTCAAAGCATCTGCTGTTTCCTATTGATGCCAAAAGGATTAATTGTATACAGCAAGCAATGAATAAATAAATAACAATAAACTCCTTTCATCAGAAGAGCACAGCCTTTTATCTCTCATCTCTAACCAGAAAAAGGGGAAGAAAAAGGCCTAGCTCCCTAAAGTAACACTGAAAGAAAGCCTTTCTCTTTCTAAATGCTAGTTTTGATCGGTTTATCTAATAATTTACCAAGGTTACTAAGTGCAGTGATTATATACAGATTCTCCACACTTAATCTATCCCCATTCAAAGCCTTCCTGCTGATAATTTAATGAGGTAACAGAACCAGCAATGCTTCTCTTTGTAATTAGCCATATCGCATAATAACATAAAATCTTAAATTAAACATATAAAGTTAAAAACAAACAGTAATTCAACGTTTAGAGTAAAAAGAAACAAACACAAAAAACCTCTAATCCATCAGTTTTTCTGCCATTTTCATCAAATCACATCCAGGTTAACAAGAATGAATACGAATTAAGGAACAAAAACCCGTTATTACGTAATTGTCTGGTGTGGTTAAAGGCAATTGTGAAAGGTGAAGCAGTATTTTGACTTTTCCTGGCTTGTGGGCTTCTGGTTTATATATTCTGTAGCACAGGAGGATAGTTTGTGACTGGAATTGTCCAAGGCAAGGCACGACTGCTGTGCATTCACTTCTGTACACAGAGGCAGCAGAACACTGTCTATAATTATTAAGAAAAACTTATGTTTTAAAAAATTGATTATCGTACCAGCAAAGACTTGATTTAAAGACACACTTTTGCAAAACAAGCAAACAAACACCATGTAGATGCAGATGGGAGAATTTGGCTGAACGCAAACTCTGAAACACTCAGGAAGTTTGTGAACTTCTGATAGGTCACACACAGCAAACTGGTGTTGTGAGACACACAGGATTTGTATTATTTATTTGCGGAGGTACTTCAAGTTTGTGTAGATGGCACAAGTGTTTGTTGTGTGTTCAGATTCAGAAAAAGCAGTTCTGTTTGATCGAAGCTGCAATCCTCCCTAACTCTGACCAGGCGGGTGCATCATTAAAGGCAGTGCAGTTGCTCTGAGTTTTAATATTCCACTGTGTGTTATAATGTCTGACCCTGTGCTCACGGACAAAAAAACTCCCATGCAAAATAGTCAGTCGGTGTTGATTGGAACACGGCATTTTTACAAGGAGATACAGGTTCTGAAAGTACAGTTCTCACAAAAGACCAAGCATATCCAGGCTCAGGTACCCTACTGAGTTTGAAAACCTCACTTTTAAAGAGTATCGGGAGGGTTTTATGAGGAATTCATAACTGGGAAGTTGATACTTTTCTGTATAATTGTTTTTCAATTAACTTTAAGCAGTGTGCATTTGATATTTTCAGCACAGGTATCAGTTCTTAAAAACTGACACGTTAGAAATCTGCTTCAAAACGTGGAGTGAAATGCAATTTCAGTTGCTGAAGCATAAATATGTGCCTACATACTGACTGAAATGCTTTGAGTGAAAACATATTGATTGTTTAGGAGAAGTTCCTAAGCATCTGTACAAAATACAAGCAATCATTAAATACAAGTGTAATGGTCCAGAAAATAAATTCTTTTTTAAAAAACTATTATGAAAATAAAAAGAGAAGGAAAACATACCTTAGAAAGAAAACATTTCTCACTGACCAGAAGTGGATGAGAGAAAATGCAATGAGATTTCCAAAACAGTAGCATTGCAGTGAGAGTAAAGAAGTTATTTTCCTCTCTGCTACTAAATAACATCATGTCCTTTTAAAAGGGAGTAAGCTTATACCTGCTTGTAGATGGATATGTATTTGAAGAGTTCCTGAATGCATCAGGTGATGGTTTATTTAACGTCTTCAAATCCCTGGTCTGGCTCCCTCTCGTGGTTGTTGATAGCTTTTTATTCGGGAAAAAGTGGAAAAGAATAATTTGAAGAAGCAGTAAATAAATGGATGAGGAGGATGAGCGTAAAATAATAATAGGAAGCATGTAAGTGGAAATCTACTAATTTCACTAAACTCAAAACCTTATAAAATAATTAGATTTCATTTACTTTTAATACTTATGTCTCCTAACACAAGGAGATCAGTTGAAATTGATAGCAAGTGAGGATAAATGTGAAATCCATGAATGGTGTTACAGAGTTCCATGGGTTACATAGGAAGAGGAGGCTTTACAACAAAGTAAGTTCAACGTGATGCACCCACTAAACAAGTTTTGACAAGCTTTAAGTCAGCTCAACATTTCATCTTTTAAGCTAACCGAATTTCTTGTACCTTCCTCTGAAGGTCTGGATGAGTTACTTGTACCAGACCAACAGGCCTTGAGTCCAGTCCATAATGGTACAAACTGAACTTTGATCTTACCTTTCATAACCATGTGCACAGAGAAAGGACAAGCAGATCCTTGAAAATAACTCTTTAAAATACCTGTTCACACTTCAATTGATGTAAAGTTTTGAGTTTTAGGAGCTGCTTGGAATCTTTTGGTCTTCCAAATGTGTGAGGTGGAAGTTACCTAAAACAAGAACTGGTGTTACATCCTTTTGTGTTGGCTTTTGCTCACGGTCTCCTAAAGCAGTACTGTTGGGTCTTTGCAGCTCCTGTGATTTCTATGCCACCTCAGGATGTCCAGAATTTCACAGGCAACGATGTCATTTTTGGCTGTGAGGTGTCAGCCTATCCTATGCCACATCTTGAATGGAAAAAAAAGGGGAATAAAATGTTTTTACCAGGAGATGACGCCCACATCTCAGTACAGGTAAAAACCACATTTTCTGCATCTTATGGTTTGCAATGAGGAATGGGGGTTTTGTTGGTGAAGCTCTCCCACAGGACGCAGTGCTGTTGCAATAAACAAATTTCCTACAGGGGCCCTATGATTATGTTGTGGATTCTGATTTTGGCCAGCGCAGGGATCACTGCTGTAGCAGTCCAAGCAGAATGAATAACAGAGTGGGTACCATCCATTCTGCTTGAGGGAAAGGGAAGATTCTCCTTCTGCAGCTATAGCTCTGGAGAAACTGAATAGGCTACTGTATAAAAGAAGGTGCGCTCTGAGAAAGATGGCTGTGAGCAGCTACTTTTCTGTTCCTCATGCAGAAGCATCATTCTGGCAGATATCTAAAGTTCTCCTTTGCAAGATGCTGTTTCTGGAGGCGTGCCATCTGGGTCCAGTCCCTGACGTGTTCAAAAGGAAAACAAAGAAATTTGCTCATTTTATATGGAGGATACTGTGTTTTAGTCTGAAGGGAAAGAGTGGAATGGCATTGGTATGGGCTTCGAGCAAATGTAGAAACAGCTCAAAATTTGAGCTAAAATTAAATCAGAACGCTAATTCTTTTTAATGGAAATAACATTCTGGGGGAGAAGAGCTAACAAAGCCAGACGCACTGCAGACTGCAGTAAGGAAGGAGTCTGTACCAGCATGCCTTCTCCAGTGGACAAAGGATCTGAACAGACTACGACAAATCTAGCTTTCTGGATACACAACTGAAAAGCAAGAAGATCCAGCAGACATGGAGCACAACCTGAACAAAATTATAGATAGAAAAAGCATAGAAAAAAACTAATGAAAAGTATTGAGAGTCATTTAGAGTTATTTAGAAATGTATTCAGAGACAGCATGAATGAGTGGGATTAGTGAACTGAACAGTTGCTCAGAAACAACAGTGCAAGGAGCCACATCCAAACACTGGTCAACTCGGAGGCTAACCTGTTAACCTGTCTCATCGGGTCAGAGTGAGCATGAGAGCACCTCTGTTAACATTTAACTGATTTGTACTTATATTACTTGTTTGGAAAACAAAACCCCCCATTAAAAGACTTTGGCAGGAGTCAGTCAGTGGAAACTGATTTTGACTAACTATGAAAGCTCATGCTATAACTGTTAAAATTGGATGCTGAGCGTCAGCTTGGCCCAGGCTCAAATGCCACTCTTATCCTAAAGAAATTGATGAGCTTGAGAACAAGTGGCAGTGCTTTGAAGCTGCAGCAAGAAGTGGTGACAGGACAAGAGACGGAAGGACTGCTGGGTAGCAGAAGCAGATCAGGAATCAGAGCGCTGCAAAGGGCAGCAGTTTAAAGATGAAAGCAAGGAAAGCATGAACGGAGAGGCACAGAGACAATGAAAAGTTAGAACATATGGCAGCAGAATGAAACACAGAATCAAAGCATGATGGCAGGACATAGTAAACAAAGCAAAATTTGCAATGATGTTTAAATCTGGCCACGATTATTTTTAGAAATATCCTCTTGCCTCCTAACTACCTGACTTCAATTTAATTTTGACTGTTTCTTTCCCTTCTCACAGGCCAGAGGTGGACCTCAGAAGTACGGCGTGACAGGCTGGCTGCAGATTCAAGGCCTCAAAAAATCAGATGAAGGCATCTACATCTGCCATACCAAAAACAAGTATGGTGCAACGTACGCCTCTGCGAGACTGAAAGTCATTGATGGTATATTCTTCTTTTTGATTTTGGTTTGGGTTTGTTTGGTTTGATGTGAAGAATAGAGAAATGCTTAAGCAGCCTGCAAAAGGTTTATAAGGCAGAAGTGTCTGAATTCTGGAGGAGAAAAATAACGATGCGCTAATAGCATAATATTTTGCTTCAAATGATATCTCCTTCCAGAAGAAAACAGAATGCTGAGGATTACAGTCATAGATCTGAGACACAGTTGCATTATCCTCATCCCACAGAAGCCCTGAGATGTTAGTGGAAGCTCTGAACTCAGAACTGTTGCAGCTGAGGCAGTCCTTGAACCACCACTTCAGTTTATCTATTTATTTATCAGTTTACTTATTTCTTTCTTTATCTATTCAGTTTGCTTTTCAGGATTGAAACTGTATCTTACCAATAAGAGTTTGGAAAGATACAATAGCTTTGCTATTGTTTTGCACTGTGCCAGTCCTACAAGCTAGCACATAAAACATTATGGTCCGGTTCACTCCTATTAACAACTAAATTAATTAGGATTCCATGATGTCTTGCTGTGCAGGTTCATCTTCTGCTTTTGCCTTAACTGCTGGCAGTAGAAGTGCAAACTATGACACTGACTATGAGGACTACTATGACCATTCTGACGATGAGGATGAGGAAGAATATGAATCTGGGGACTATGAAAACTGAAACAGCCCTGAATAACAATTTCTGAACGTGCGTTGTCAGACACCTTTCACACTGTTATATTTGCTTGTACTCCCTGTGCTGTAAATAGCTTCTCTGATAACACTACACTCACTTGTGCATCCCACCTCCCTGGAATCCAACTTTGGCTGAAGCGTATCATGATACTTACCTGAAATAAGAACAGTTTTAAGTTCATGCATTTAGACTGTTAAATAAAATTCTTAAGCACGTACCTAGTAAGTGCCCTGAAAGGATCCAATTTAATATTATTTTTTTTAAAGTATATTATTTTATAATTTCTTTAGCATTTTTAATTTTTTCTAACAAAAAAAAAAGTCAACAGTTAAACTAAATTTCTCATTTGTACCAATGTCCTATTTTTATTTATATAATGTACTAGACACGCGGAGAACGGAGAACCGGTATTTGTGAACAGTAGTAAATTAATGAGAGACTTCAGTGACAAGTAAGGGAGCAAGAGTTCAGGCACCTGAATTTTAACCCTCATTATTTGTAATCTTCTTTATCAAACGCACAAAAACACGCAGTGATTGCTGTACACACCTTGTAGAGTTTTCAAAATGTATATACAGTGCATCACAAACACCTCCATTAATGCTGTGCTGCTTTGTGCTTTTTTTTTGCCATGAGACATTTTTCTTCAATATAAATTACATTAAGAGATTGGCTATAGACTGTGTTTGCCCTGAGGTATTATTGATCTTGGTACAGGTAAGAAAAGAGCATAGAATAATTTATTTTGGCTCAGAGTTCCTGGAATATTGTCAACTTACAATACAAACCACACCACTAGGTCACTGCAAGGATTAATTAGTTTTAATTAGGAGTATCAAA
The DNA here is from genome assembly GCA_028571105.1 of Tragopan temminckii. NCBI lineage: Eukaryota > Metazoa > Chordata > Aves > Galliformes > Phasianidae > Tragopan > Tragopan temminckii. The sequence continues at coordinate 2,393,410 of JAOWBP010004313.1, read as the reverse complement.
TGGCTTCAGACTTAATCACTGATTTTGCTGTTATGGGCTCTTCCTGGTCTTCTTAGTGTTATATCTAGTAAGCTTTTTGTTTATTCACTATATATTGCTTTTAACATAAAACTGTCTGGTAGGAATCACTGTATTTTAAATGGATGATTGTTAATGTAACTGTTTAATCGTCAGACATATGTTCAAGATCAATTGCAATCTGTGTTGCAGATGAATGAATTAGATTAGTAAAGCACTCACTAAATTGCGGCCATGAATACTGGCAGGGCTACAACGTGGCACAGCAAAATAATCCTGAAATCATCAGCCACAGAGACCAATGGTAATTCTTTGGGGCCTTCTGCCATTACTGATGCAAAGTGAAAAAGAAAAACAAACAATAGTTGAATGAGAAAATGTGTAGCAGAACCATATCCAATACCACTCTGCAACTGCCTGGGTGGGTGGACTACATCTATTTAAAAAGCCTAACCTTTCTATAACAAAGCCTTCTAATTTAAATCCATTGCATTTATCTCCAAGGGTTTCTTTTTTTTAATGTATTTAATCTTTACTGGTCAATTTAATTTAATCATTTCTTGTCAATTATTAGCTATACCTTCCAATAGGAAAACTGCATGTTAGGGAAATCCCTGATGTAATGCAGGGGAAAGAAAAAAAAAAAAAGAACAACAAAAAAAGAACATTGATAACCTGACTATTTGCTAATTCTGGTTTTGTGGAGACAAGAAATGGCTGACTTTGTTTACATGCCTTAATCAAGTCACTTAAAATTAAATTAAAAAAAGGATGGAGAAGACTCAACCCTCTGTAAGCAGCACTGCAAAGGAATGGATCTAATTGTGAGTGCACTGCCTGTAGCAACAGATCTATTCACATAATGCAAAGTAACAGCAAACTGAGGAAGTGAGCGTTATTCCACCTAGCAGCAAATGAGACACAGACTTGAGCTGGAAACCATAGGGGAGGGAAAGCTGCAGGGAGGTCTCATTACTGTATCTGGTGCGGCAGATTTAAAACATTTCCTTAGCTCAACTTCCTCGGAAGAAGAAATTATTTTGTTTTTATCTTACATAAGAGCAAGATTGAATTTCATCGCACGACCTCCTCCCGTCAGTGCCTGTCACACAAGCATCTTCACAGCGGCACTTCCACCTCCCAAGTAAGGATAAAGGAATTGCATGAAAGCTTCTAAATAAATTACATTCCATAACACAGATTTGTCCTTAGTGCTAGGACTTTGACACGGTCTGAAGCAGCTTCACAACCTGACATTCTTACTCGCTATGTTAAATCCCAGGAGCTTGTTAGGTATTAGTCTAGGAATCTGTTAATTCTTTAGCTAGACTGTTTTTTTCCCTTTAAAATAATCAGTCTGTCATTTACAGAAATTGGATACAGAAGTGCAATTGCCCACATCTGAGAGATTTAAATGATTAAATTGATTAAACCAAGGAAGAAATAGTCACAGTCATGCTGTGCGTGCTGCAGAGTGAGCACCACTTGTGTGCCTTGTGGTACGAGCTTTGTGCTTTCAGCTTCTATCTGTGCTCGTCTGCTGGACCAGAACTGGGACCAAGGCTGATGAGGAATGGGCGGATGTCTCTGGGTAAGAGGCTGGCTGGGTGCTGCAGAAGGCACAAGCTCCCTCAAGCTCAGCTGCCTTTAGTGCCCCTAGCCTGTACACAGCTTTCCAACTGTTTAACTTATTAACCTCATTTCTTCATGTCTTTGCATAATTTAGTGGCACAGCATACATAATGGCCCATCACCTGGAGCAGGAGTTGCAGTAAGTGCTAGAACTGAAACTAATCTTTGGGTCAAGGTCTTGAAAGGCTGTGTAAGAACTTCTTAGCTTTCTGACTTACACCAGCAAGCTGCTTCTGGCTCTTCAGACACTTTATAAATCTACAGCATTTGCAAATCTCCCACAACTGCCACATCATAACTTATGGCTGACTTTCCTCGCCCCCCACATCACTGCTTCATTCTGTATTCCTCAGCCCTGGGGATCCCTCTGCTATGATCTGTTCCCCCAGTTCCCTTTGAAATCCTGTTTCCCTTCTGCATATCGTCAGTCCCTTTTTTTTCTGGTCCTTTGGCATGTTTTTTTACTTTTCCTTTAGTTTAGACAATGGCTGCAGATAAATGATTCTGCTTCAGCACAGGGTGAAGGGAAAAAAAAGGGTGCATTGGACTGAGAAGCAATAATTAGGGGACTGAGCAGTCTGAGCTATTTGACTTTCAGAAGCACCAGCTAGTTGTGAGGGCACGGGATCAAGAAACTCCATTTAAAGTCATTTTCCTTTTTCATTTTGCTTCACTCTCCAGTAATTAATGATGTATTTTCTGCAAAAGCATGTGCTTCAAAGATGATATCATCATTCAACTGTGATAGTTCATGTACAAAGAAATTACTATTCCTGCCCAATTAGTGTCATAACTGCTTCTTGACCCCACTGCTAGATAGTGATTCCAGCTAAGAATACATCAAATTCACTTTTGTTCTGAAGCAGCTTCCATTTACTCAGTTTGCCCTCATCTCTGGGCTACCAGCCTTCATGTGAGCATTTTTGTAATGTGGGAGACAGAGCAGGAGAGAAACAGCAATTCTACACAAACACCTCCTGTCATCTGTCAAGCAGAATAAAAGTGCCATGGACTACAAATCACTGGGGAGACTGAGCAGGAGATGTTCAGACAAAAATCCTTACTCTTAGGTTAAAACATCAAACAACAGTGTGCCCAATAAGATCAAAATTTCTTTGTGTATTATGTATGACAATAGTCCGTAGACATTCTGTGGCTGGTTTTCACTGCTAACTTCTCCCCAGCTTGTGCTGGTAACACAGTGATACCATTCAATGTTTTTGTTGCCTACCCTCTGTGATACTTCAGTTGTTACCTCCTTCCTCCCTGTGCTACTGTCCAGATGCATCTTATGATGTCTAAACAAATACACATTGTTGAGTTTTATCCTAGGTTCAGTTTGGCTTTATGCTGCAAAGAATCACTGTTCACCTTCAGTGGGACACAGAATACAGAAATGCTTCTCATTTTGCCCAATCACAGAATTGTAGGGGTTGGAAGGGACCTCTAGAGATCGCTCAGTCCAAATCTCTGTTAAAGCAGTTCCCTGCAGCAGGTTGCACAGGCAGGCACCCAGACAGGTCCTGAATATCTCCAGAGAAAGAGACTCCACAGCCTGTCTGGGCAGCCTGTTCCAGTGCTCTGTCACTCTGACAGTAAAGAAGTTTTTCACGTGACAAAAACATGTTGCTTTGCATGCATATGATACAGTGTTGTGCATACACAGTCTGTAACAACCATGTGCTTCACCAATTTCCACTCCAAGACACAGCTCATGCACTTACTGTGTCATCTTTTATGAAAATAACCACTCTCGATCTACTGACAGGGAGTACCCCAGTCTCCAGGTAAGTCACTCCAGCAATCGCCAGCATTGCTTATTTCTGTTGCAAATTTGCCCAACTTCAGCTTATAGAGGTTAGAATGAATTACATCTTTCCCTCCCAACTTCAGCAGTCCGCGTGAAAGCGCACCTTTTCCTATGCAGATACTTGTAGACATTGCTCAAATCATAAAAGCATAGAATGGCTTCATGTTCGATAATCTCTATATTGATCTTCTTGTGTCTCTGACTTGTGCAGTACTCACCTCACTGACCTTTAGGGATCTGGATATGCTGGATCACTGGGCAGAGGCAAACAGTATGAGCTTTAATAAGACCAAGTGCTGTGTCCTGCACTTTGGCCACAACAATCCCATGCAACACTACAGGCTTGGGGCAGAGCAGCTGGAAAGCTGCATGGAAGGAAAGGACCCTGGGGGGTATTAGTTGACAGCTGACTGAACATGAGGCAGCGGTGTGCCCAGGTGGCCAAGAAGGCCAATGCCATCCCAGTTTGTATCAAAAATATAGC